>BSBM01000667.1:2677500-3180000 GCA_027924585.1 Larix kaempferi | reverse complement strand
TGATGGTGGTGGTGGTGGTGAGGATGATAAGGATGATGAAGATGTTGAAGATGATGATGATGATTTATATGATGAAGATGAAGATGATGGTGATGAAGATGATGAAGATGATGATGATGATGGTGATGATGATGATGATGATGATGATGATGACGACGACGATGACAACGACCACGACCACGACGATGACGACAACGACGACGATGATGATGATGATGAAGATCACGATGAAGATGATGATGATGATGAAGATGGTGATGGTGATGATGATGATGATGATGATGATGACAAAGATGATGATGTTGATGATGATGATGATGATGATGATGATGATGATGATGATGATGGAGATGATGATGATGATGAAGACGATGAAGATGATGGTGATGACGACCACACTAATGATGATGAAGATGATGATGATGATGAATATGGAGATGAGGATGATGATGATGATGAATATGGAGATGAGGATGATGATGAGGAGGAGGAGGATGAAGATGGTGATGAGGATGAGGATGATGATGAATATGATGATGAAGATGACGATGATTATGATGAAGATGAAGATGATGGTAATGAAGATGAAGATGATGAAGATGATGATGATGATGACGATGATGATGATGATGAAGATGATGAAGATGATGATGACGATCATCATCATCATCATAATCATCCTCAGCATCATCCTCATCCTCATCATCTTCATCATCATCATCATCATCATCAGTGTACCTCTTGGATCATCATCATCATCGTCGTCGTCTTCATCATCGACGATGCCACGTTGGATCTCTTACTATCCATTGTACCTACCTGCCTCCGTCCCATAGGCAGAAGGATCATATATTGCTTGTTTGAGGAGAGGCTCATGGATGCCATGGGTTATCCACGTCAGTCGGACTGGCTCATCTGGATAGTGGAGGCCGTCCTGAAGGTCTGCATTGGCAGTTTTACGAGATGGTTTCTACTGCCAAGGCCGGTGAGCTGGTCGACAGAGAGGATTTTAGTGAACGAGGGAGATGGAGAGGAGGAAGTGAAGAAGGTCCATAAATTGAGATACAACGAGTATCAGCCGGAAATCTATCCGAACGGTTACCGGATAGATGAGGTTGGCAATGGCAAGCTCGGGGAACTGGGCGTGGCGTTTGGTGGAGATCTTACGTGTCCTTTTTTCCCGTCCTTGATGAATCACAAGAAGCATAAGATTTGAGATTACATCCATAGATTGACAACAGCATAAGATTAGGTGATTAGATCCATAGACGTTGGGTACCTTGTAGTGGAGCATTTAATGATCTTGCTATCCAGATTGCTAAAGGTCATTCTAGCATTTAATGATCTTGTTGTCCAAATTTCTAAAGATTAGCATTAAATATTAAATCAAACATTTTCATATAATTTTTAATTATAAATTTTATTGTTAAAATTTTATTATTAATTGTTTAAATATCATTTAAATTGTACAAATTAAATTATTTATATTTACAATTTTAATAATTCTTATAAATTTTTAATTTAAAAAAAAATCCAAATCTTAACATATTTAAACTATTTTTTCGAAATTTTATTTATCTTTATACATATAACATGTTATAAAAAATGGTAGATAATATGTATTCATAGTCAATATATGTTTATGTATTCAATATTAATAATTGTTTTGTTTTCAATAATTTAATCATTAATTATAATTTTTTATTTAAATAAATTTTTATAGTAAGATAAAATTATAGAAATAATAATTATTTTTAAAATTAAAATAAATGTTTTAATTTTTATTTATCTAATGTTATGAGTTTTGAATTCAAGATATTTGTAAAAGAAATTTTTAGATTGTTATACATTAAAAGGTAGTTATTTGACTTTATAAATATGGGTTTATATATTCAATATTAATCATTATAATTTGTTTTCTCTTAAACAAAATTTTATAGTGAGACAAAATTATGGAAATAATACTTATTTTCAAGATTATAATATATGTGTTAATTTTCATTAGTCTATCAAATTTTATCAAAATCTTGTTAAAAAAAACATAAAAATGGTAAACTACACGTTAGTTTAATGATTACCAGGGTGAGCCTTGTGTCTAATGTTACATGGTAATCAGCTTAGAATATGTCATTGGTAAACCATTTATTTTGGACTTATTTGAAAAGAAAGTTAAAAAAAAGTGTTTACAAGATATAAGATATACTTAATGATTAGTATATAGCATTAATTTTTAATGATTAGTATATCAGCATTAATTTTCAAAAATAAAATTATGGGTTAAATAACTATAATTATTAAACTTATATTTTTTATTAATAATAAAAATATAAAAATATAGATCATTATAATGTAAATAAATAAAATTTGAATATCAAATATATGTGATTTTATATTTTTCATTATATAAAAGTTTATACTTAATTTGTAAAATTAAAAAAAAACAATAATTTTATATTAAAACTATTTTCTAATACCAAAAAATAACTACTTTATAAGTTGTAATTTCTTTCTTAAAACTGTTTTTTAATAAAAAAAAACTTTAGAAATTGAAATTTCTTTAAAATAAATGAAATCCGAAAGAAATAAACTGCTAAAAGGAACCTTTTAAGGGAATCGACCCAAAAACATCAAAATCTACTTGGTCGAAAGAGTTGATAATATCCATAAGAACCCAACCTTAACCATCCATCCGAAAACCATTAATCAGAATAGAACCCTTGCCATCAATAAGAACAGAACCCTTTATTATGAGATGATCTTCATTCTACTTATAAACATACACATCTATTTAGCGTATCATTATCATTTTATTAATGAAACAATGTTTAATATCTACCAATTTCCTATACCTCAATCCATGAAGGTACTAAGCAAGCTAAACACAAACAACTTCAAGCATGTTACAATGTAAAGAACCAAGTCTTTAAATAGGTTTCAATTTAGCAAATACCATGGGTCACTCAAAACAATGGGTAAGCAAATTACTTACAGTAAAAGATAAACTAATTCATGATCAAATCATTATGATCCTAATTATTTTTTTACCTAGTCAAGATTAATTTAACATTAGAAAAAAATAATTAAATAAAATTGGCTTGACATTGGAAAGATTTATTTAACATTAAAAATTACTTGTTTCAATTCATTCATTCTTACAGTAATCTTAACAAAATCGCAAATTTAATATTTCTATGATTTAACTACCATATTCAACTTATGTGAAGTATTTTATGTTCATCTAACAAAAATATTATAATAACTCTTTAATATAAGTGAAAATGTATTCAAACCAGTATAGATCCATCTTAGACCTGTATCTATCAAGCACCGAGAGCCATCCAATTTCTTGAGGTGTATTTCTTTTTTTAAATTTAGACTCAAGAAATTTGATCTCTCTTGATTGATAGATCCCAGTTTAAGTTTTAAGTTTTTATTTTATAAACGAACATCTATTTTTTAATTAGTTTTCATAATATTTTATTTTATGAACCAACATGGATTTTTTTTTTAAATACTTTCCATAATTTTTTTATTTTATGAGCTAACATGAATTTTTTTAATTATTTTGTTACAAACGTTACATCACATACATGTTAGGTTATCATCACTAGGTGAGATGCAGACGTGATGTTATATGGAATAGTGTATCTAATTTGTGGAGTTTTCCAACCAAACAAATAAAGCATTTTTTAAAAATGTTTTTAAACCCTAGAAAAATGATTACATTACATCTTCGAGATAAATGGGATCCAAGTTGCCATTGAGATATCTACTCCTTTTTTCCTAATTCTTCATATAGTCTCATAGTTCATACAAATCACTTTTAAAAATAGAAAAAAAAATCTATTATATTCTCAAATCGTGTTAATGTAAGATAGTCTTACTCTTACAATCATGCTGCCTACATAATGTTGTACAAATATTATTATATAGTTTTATTTGTCCCATATTCTCTTGCATATCTTGAAACAATTGTACACGGTCCATTTCATTCTGATGGTGATAAAGAATTCCTCAACTTATGATCAAATTCGTTACAATAACTAGAAGCAATCATCATTCACGTCCTTAATAACCCATTGATATAGGAAAACTTGAACAAGTTTTTGTTGGTGTGAATATTGATTTCTATAAAAAGGAGATTTGGTTCTATTCACATTGGAGATAAGGAACTTAGTTTAAACTAACTTAGTGTTGGGAAAACTACGTTGGTGCACTTGGTTGGATGCACGTTAGTGATGAGCAATTAGATCCATGTCACATGTATAGATGTTATATTCATTTGCTTATTTGGTGCATCTTCTGGGCACACTTTTGGACAAGACAAACAAACATAGTTGGAGGCAATTTGGGTGAAGAATTGCCAACATAGTTGTGACTAGTACCTTTATGTACACTTGATTTGGGTGGATTGAGGTGCATCTGTCTAACACACTCATGATTGAAAAACCTACCAAGAACACTTGTGATGGGTGCACTTGTGGAAAATGCAGATGAGATGGGTGTATTTGTGGGCACTCGTGAGTCATATGTTCTTTTGATCTCAAAGCTAAATGAACATAGCACCATTTGAAATGTGTGTCAGTGGACAAGTCATGTGGGAATAGTTGAGATTGATGCATGAACTTACATCCACGTTAATATAAAGGGGTTTGTGAGATCTTTGTAGGACTCATATACTATATAGGAGGATGTCACATTATTCTAAGAAAATAATTCAAGCAAGCATTCAAGTGAAAAGTGTTCTTTCGTTGTGATGAGTATTGGGGTTGGTACAATAGATAAAATTTGCATTGCTTGAGTGGAAAATGAAGAGGTGGGCATGAATTTCAAGAATCAGACTTGCAGTAGCTTCAGTGGTTGGTGTGTATAGGACTATTGTGCATTGGTACAAGGAAAATTTTCCCTAGATTCATTATATTTCTATAAAAGGGTGACAAGCAATTGGTTTCCCTCCCTTATTGTATACTATAATCATTAATCTTATAAAGAAATTTTGAGTCCGCATTGGGAATTGAATATACATCAACATGTGTATCGTGGCTAGTTTTGGACGAATGTTTGTCAATTTCCTATGATGTGTGCGCTTGTAAAGTGTTGACATTCGCTAAATGAAATATTGGATAAATGTTGCATATTGTTAAAGTAAATATTGTTGGGATGTTTAAAGATTGCACTGGAGTGAATCTTGGATTATTGAATGAAATCGATGCCTTGTATTCTAAATGAAAGTTATTGATATACAATACGTGAAGAGACATAGTCTAGTTATAGTAGGCACAAGCTATCCAAGCCCCTATGGATGAAGCAAAGGATTTCCACATGACCTTATGTGTGAAAATGATGTTGGAAAACCCCAATGTTTGAAGAAAAAAATGCAAACATTGTAGATCTATGACTAGTATTAGAGTATTTTTTGTATTTCTTCACCATTGTCATTTCTATGACAAGTGATGTTTGAACATTTTTTGGCACTCTTCACAATTGTCACTTACATGACAAGTAGTGAAAGAGAAAAGCTAGGAACTTTCACAATTGTCTTTTTATGACAATTGGTTACAAACTTTCTTAGACACGCCTATCTAGGCCGAGGTGGAATTTAAGTAGGGCACACACCTTGGTATGAATTGAAAGGTAGCTATAAAGGGTTATCTAAATGCCAATAGTGTATACTTTTGACTTGGGAAACAAGAAACTAAGGCAATCCATTCACACCATGAGTTCTTTTGTTTCTTTTTCACATAGGACTATGGTTACTTAAAATGCAGGTATTGTGCTGCAAAATGACAATGATGCTAGTGAGTCTCCTAACTCTCTAAGGTTGAAGACCAGAGTTGAAAACTTAGAGAGAAACCTTGAGAACATGACAACCACTCTTTGCAATCATGGAAAGAGGGTGGAATCCTTGTAGGTAGATTGGACTTCACCGGATAAGATCATAATGATGAGATTACAAAGTCCAAAAGTATAGAGATACCTTTTCTAAAGCACCAATCAAGAACACATAATGTGAATGAAAGGCTACAACTTGTGGAAGAATTTATAAACTTTGATTTTGGCTTGATAAAATACAAATAAAATAGCATTTAACCTATTGAAACAAGTTGTTCCTAGTGCAAATAGATAAATTACTAATATGGATTATTTAGAGAATGAATTGAAGGCCAAAATATAAAATGGAAACACACACACAAAATTGTCACAAAGAGAATAGTAGTATAGTAAAACCCATATTCTATTAATGAATGAAATGGAAACATAGTGTATAATGCAAAGCGATACAAACTATCTAGAATGGTGGTAGCTTCTCTCTTAAGAGAGATGTGTCGACTATGCTCATTCACAATAATGTAGTGCCCCTAGACTATTGTAGACCTTGAGGGAACCTGTTGAGTGACCCGACTGAATAAAACACTAATGAAATAACTCTTTGATTTTATATTGAGTATGTGCATGCCCAAAATTGATTATGAGTTAATGAAATAAATGATATATGTGAATTGGATAATTGATGTAAATGAATAATCACATGTTGCTTAATGATTAGTTTTAGTTGTGGAAAATGTGTTACCTCTGTATGTAAATGATGCATAACGACCAGCTGTATGATTGATTATGTGATGAGAACCAAAGAAGTACATATTGACGAAATGACTTGTTAATCAGAAGAATGCATAATGTTATGAGTAAAACTATAAACGCTTAACGATTAGCAGACTTGTGAATTGAATTATGGTAAATGAGGACATGATTATTAATATGTGTTTTGAGGAATCTGTGTAGTGACAGGGGAAACGGTTCATCGACGGACACACAAGGGAATTGAAGGGTCATAGAGTATGGATAAATCACACACAAGGAGATTGACAATGATGTCGAGTTCCAATGGATCCCACGACTGAGTTCAAAATCCCTTAGCCGCTTACTCGGGGTCGCGTGAAGTCGTGCGATGTGGACCACGATGGAGCTGGTCACGTATGAGTTGGGGGGCACGCAGTAAGAATAGACTTACACCTCAGCGCCATTAGTCCCCATTAGCATGTAGACGAAGGATTGAAGGTAATTGATCCTAAATCCCTACATGAAGCTCCCGCAAGTAAAATGAAAAGATATCGACAAAAGGACCCGATGATGTGGTACCTTGCCGAGAAATGAAAAGGATGGACGCAAGGACCTGATGATGTTGTACCTTTCCAAGAAATGGATACAACCGACGAATGGACTTGACGGAGTGGTACCATGACGAAAGATGATCATAAAGGACAAATGGGCCCAACAGGGTGGCACCTAGGTCCTCGAAAGGATTAATTAGTAAACTTTGTGCATAAAAAGAAAAACCATATAAATTGCATTTAGAACACTTGCTCATAAAAATACATTTTAGTATTAAAAATAATAGAAATAATTATTTTTAGGCATTTGCACATGGAAATACTTTTTAGTATTTAAAATAATAGAAATAATTATATTAGGAGCAAAAATGGAATCCTAGGCTAGAGCTTTTAGCTAACACCACATGCACCCACAAAATAGGATTTAGACTGAGCATCTTAGAGACAAACTTGAGTAAATTTAGGAAAGTAGGAGCATTCTTCTAGAAAACTTGACACTTGGATTTGTGAGATAAATTACTTTTTGAATATTAAGAAATTTGGTATTTTTCATGAAGCGACATGTGTCGCATGGGATTTTCCTATATAAGGAAGGCATTGGGAATGGGTAAAGGACCCATGGTTTGGATTTGGATGGTTATCGTATGTTGGGCCTGGCCCAAGTAATGCATTTTTGACAAAACAGTTCTGGAATTGTGAAGTTGAGCGCAGTTCAGTTGAATACATTTTGGCAAAGACAGTTTTGGAAGCTATGAAGTTGAGCGCAGTGCAGCATCGGGAGGGTAAGGAAGCCAGTGCCGCGAAGAGACAATGCTGCGAAGAGCCTAATCTGTCGGGATATGGCAAGGCAAAATGTTGGAAGGAAAATGTCACATATTCCGGTATGACCATCAGCGGTCTATTTTTGGTTAAGATACTCCATGATTACCAAGCAGACAGGTAAGGAGTAAGGTGGAAGGAAAGCGAATGGTCACACGCACAGAGGAAGAACGATGTGAACCGGCCGCACAAGGCTGTTAGAGAAGGAACGACAAGGTGAAAGCGACAGTCGGCATGCGGTCGACAGGGCATACTGAAAGCGACATGACCATGCGCGAGGATGGCCATGATGGAAGAGTCACTATTAGAAGCCAACAAGTCCGGTTAAGGGAAAACAGCGACATTTTTGGGAAACCTTAGGGTTTTTTCCTATCCATTGTAAAGACATGACCTACGGGCATGATCTATATAAGGGCACAATTTTGTAAGGTAAAGGGTTGTTGATCTCTGTTACTTGGGTTAATTTTCATTGTAAAATCCTCTAAGTGTTGAATGCATTTGTAAAGGCTCTGCAGCTGAGTGTGCAGAGACCTACAGAGAGAGAAGAGAGTCTGCATCTAAGTGCGCAGAATAGAACTGTTGTACCCTTCCCCAGATAATATAACAACATTTCCTGTGGAGGTAGCTCCCATCCTGGGGGTGAACCACGTTAAATATCATGTTGTGTGATTGTTTATGCATTTGAATCTATATATTTACTTACAATGATTGCTTAAGATCTCATTTATCAGTTTATATGTCCTTACTTTTATATGTATTCGCCTTAAAGAGTGAAGATGGGAATAATATGTTAAGTATTGCATATGTGGATGAATGTTAGATGCATAAGACTTTCTAAGGCATAATGAATGCATAAGTAGATTGGATTAATACTTAAGTAAGTGGAGCTCGCGCCGTGCGATTCACTTGAAGCGTAGCACCAGAAGTGCGCAGTATATTGTGTGTTGTCATATTGCATAAGTTGTAAGATAAATAACCTAAGGCAATTGATGAATGGATAGGAAATTCTAAGTAAATTCATCGAAGTTGGTTAAATCCGAGCAAGAAGTGTAATTATCAGTTGTGCTATCCTGTCGTCAGAGAACCTTCCGAACCACACAGTCCTTGGATGCGCGAGTTGTGCAAGTGTCCTTGCTTGTAGTAATATTAGCCGCGCAGAAGGTGACTCTGCGCGATCCTCAGTCTGCAACGTGAGTCCCGTAGCATGCTGCTCGCCAGATCGGTTTACACTTTCATCACCAGGTTGTGGAAACCATATTCCACAAACGCCCCATAACTTCGCCTCGGGTGAGACCTCAATCTGTTCGCATATTGTTGTCGAAAGGGCCAGTGAAAAGGGGTTTTGTTGGTTTGTTGAACCGCGAAGAACCTCGGTCTTTATAAAAAACCTCAAGATAGTTATGTAAGCCAACAAATGGTTCTGTTGCCGCGAAAAGAATCGGTGTTGAGTTGTCGCGCTTGAAATAGTGATGTGCTCGAAAGAAAAGGTTTCGTTGATTGCAGAAAATTGGCACCCAGACAAGAAAGAGATTTGGGCCTAGTGTGACAAGATAGAAAGAGACTTCGCAAGGAAGGAAAATAGACATCCGCATCTCTCTGACATTGATTGGTTGAACAAATACCTGTGGAAAGATATTCATGAAATTTTCTTGGCATCCTTTGGAAACGAGTTGCACAAGTGGTTGTCAAGGCTCGCAGAGCGAAAGAACTGTTTCCAGGAAGAAGTACCTACCAAGTGGACCCCGGAGCTCATTGCGAGGCTCAAAGCAATAAATAGCCCATTTTTGAGAGAAGTTGATTTTTGGGTTGACAGTATACTAGAAGGCTTTGTGACAGAGTTCGCTGTGGACACCTTGAAGTCCTATAGCGTAGCTGAAGCAGAGTTTTTCAAAGGCTTCAGAGGTAAGTAACTAAACAATTTGAGTTTATATATTAAAATTCTTTTAGCTGAGAAAGACATTTTAAGAATGCAGTAAAGTTTACAAAAAATTTTGAGTTTGTAATGGTCAATAGCATATATAGTGACTCTGATGAAGAAACACATAGTTTGAGAAGTGGAAAGAGATACAAGTTTAACACCGAGAAGAGTGGACTCTGCGTAGAAACTGAGTTCCAAGCCCATCCTGATAGCCAGACCGCACCCCTATCAGCCTATTACTCTGCAGAATCTGCCAGTTGCAAGTACCGCACCTCCAATTTCTCAGAATTCGTCAGTCCAGAACCCTCCCGTTGTTAATATTCCTAATCCCTAGAGCGTCAATACCAGTAACATTGCAGGAGTGAGTACTCAGACCATTCTGACATAGAAAATCCCAATTCAGAACATTCTGCGTAGTAACATCCCTAACACCACTCAGAACACTACACAGAACCTTGTACCACCTAGGAGAAGGATGACCGACGATATTAAGCTGCCGATATTAAAAGGAACGGGTCTAGAGGACCCCGAGAAACATTGGTTTCTATGTGAAGCCGTATGGAGTGTCAAGCAAGTTCAGGATAGAGCCTTGAATTGGTTCATGAAGTATTCTTAGGGACATCAGAGAACCTTAGTGGAGATTAAGGCTGCACTATTGAGTGAGTTCAAGAAACCAAAGTTAGAATCCCAATGTATATAGAATTAAAGGAAATTACGCAAAAACATAATGAGACAGTTTGGGAATTTGACTAGAATTTTAAGACACTGTTGGACCAAGTAAGTTTTGTCATAGCACCGCAACAGCGCCAAGAATGGTTTATAGCTGCGATGTTGCCCTATATCAAACTTTCGTTGATGTAGCAGAAAGTGGCTTCGCAGGCAGAAGCCTGGGATATCACAATGAAGTTGGAATCTTCACCTATAGGTGAGACTAGCACCGGAATGTCCCAGATCCAGACACAGTTAGCTACCTTGACATTACAGTTGCAGGACATGAAGAAGGGGAAAGAACAAAGACAAGAAGTATGGTGTATAGGATGCAAGGGAGAAGGGCACACCAGAGAGCATTGTCCTTTGTTTCAAGACTACCATAACAGTTGAGCAACAAAACCACTGAATTAGAACCAAGCGCCATGGTGTGAAATCTATAGAACTAGAGGACATCGTCCATAACACTGCTACCTAATTCAGAAGTATGTGCGCACCCCTAATAATTTATATTGCAACTTCTGTAAGTCAATTGGACATTATGAATCCAACTGTAGAGAATATCAGCTCATGATGGAGAGAAAGCGAGATATAGACCATATGCAGGGTGGTGGAGTATATAGAGTCCAAGAAGAAACTCCGCAGAAACAAGATAATGTGCAATACGATCAAGGCGCATATAGAGGCCGTGGAGGATTCCGTGGAAGAGGAAGAAATACTGGCCCTGGACAAGGAAGAGGAAGAGGCCAGATGATCTGTTATAACTGTGGCCAGCCATGTCACCTATCTAGATATTGTACCAATCCATGTACTACATGTAACTATTGTAAATATTTTGACCATGTTATTGAAGACTGCTCAGTGTTAGCAGAAGAAATGCAGAAGAGAAAACAAGATGTACCTAACCCGAACATTCAGTTGATTGCAGCAAAGAGAAGGGTTGTGGATCCAAGTATTAATGTGGTGACACGAAGTGGCACTGCAACAGGAAGGGATAGACAAGCAGAAGCTTCGACTTCTGGAGACTTTGAAACTAAGCAAACCCCTGTTGAAACAATATGGATTAGAAAAGCTACTGGGAAGACACCTGCTTTCAACCTGGATAAAAACAAAGAAGTCTTTTAGGAAGCACGGGAGATATTCAAAGAACGAGCACCTAGGTCACCAAGAATCCCGTTGCAAAGTGAAATACCGCACATGGAGGATATGCCAACCACGCATGACAAAACATGCCATGCAGCAGAGACAGGTACCTCTGTTGCGTAGTTCCTACGGAGCTGCATAAAATTATTGAAAAGCGCAGACGCTGTAGTGGAATTACAAAAATTGTTAAACCAGTATGAGCTATGCAGTGAGAAGGATACTGCTGAGAGCGCAGTTCATCACATCAAAATCCATAAAAGAACAGGCAGAGAAATGAGGCTCACTGCGCAGATAGGAGATTATGAGATGGACGAGATCATCCTTGACCTAGGATCAGAGGTAAATGTCTTGACTAAGCATACATGGCAGCAGATGGGAAGATCAAAGTTGTTATGGTCACCCATATAGTTGAGGTTAGCAAATCAAATGAAAGTCATACCTTTTGGGAGACTAGCCAATACTATTGTTGACATCGATGGAGTGTGAAGTCATGCAGAATTCGAGGTTATCGAAATTGTGGATGATAGCCAGCCTTATACAACACTATTGGGTATAGATTGGTCTATGGATAACCTCTCCATCATAAAATTGAAAACAAAGAAAATGATCTTTGAAGGGTAGGACATAAGGGTCATCGCACCATTGGACCCTTCACAAGGAGAAAGATACAGTGATCTGATTCAGGAAGAATCCAGAGCACATGATCTTGATCGCATTTACAAGATTACCACGAATCAGGATGACTACATTAATCCTACTGCGAATGGAGCACTTAGTTGGCGATGTGACAGTTCTTGCATCTCAGACTTTGACACAGGACTAGAGAATTGGCAAAGCCGTATGCATGGAATATCTGCAAGAAGATGCACGCAGATCACAAAGTCATTATGCTGGATTGGAACCAAGGTAATTCCAATCCCCACCTATGATGGTTCGACTAAAGTTTATTCATTTATTCAAGAATATACTGCATCAGTTGTAGCCGAACACCGCATACCAGCACTAGACATGGCACTGTACGAGACACTTACTAGATGGTGGGTTGCGCATAAGCAGACTTTGATCACATGGGATCAGTGTAGGCATATGATGCATATCAGATTCATGGAAAACACTGCGTTGACCATGGTAAAATACAATGGACAGACAAGTCCAAGGGATCACGTAGAGATTTGTTCGAAAGCATGGATAAATAGACGATAGACAGAATGGTTCATCTATTTGTGCACACATTAGACTGGATTCCAGAGGATTGGTATACAGACATGGAGCTTTGCAGAGGAACCACAGATTCGACTATGTTGACTGCGAACTTCTAGAGAACTTTTAGCTTCGAAGATGAAAGTACGAGCATAAGCAAAGCTCTACAAGTTATCAAGGAAAAAATATTTAGAGCCGAATGCCCAAGTATAAACGAGGCATTGGAGGAAATAAAAGAAAGGGTGTTTGAAGATGTAAAAGTTCCAGTGAACCTATAGCAAGAATGGACAAGACAAATAGAACATGCCCTTGAATGCTATAACCTTGCTGAAAAAGAAGAACAAGAAGAAAGTGATGAGGAGGATCCGTGCAACGTCAATATACCGGAGTCAGAGGGTGCGCGTTATGTAGAGGGACTTCCACGTGAATTCTAGACATGAGTGGACTCGTGAAGACAAGAAAAGTGAACATTGGCACAAGTGAAGAGACGAAGTTCGCATCAATTGGATACTATTGGGATGATTCCACGGTTGCGGAGATCGCAAACCTTCTACATGAATATCAGGATTTATTTCCGACAAAGTTTACCGAAATGAAGGGTATTTTGGGTGACTTGGGGGTTATGAAGATACCTCTCAATCCAGGCATGAAACCTGTTAAGCAGAGGCCTTATAGAATGAATCCTAGATATAAATAAAGAGTCAAGGGAGAACTTGATAAGATGCTCGATGCGGGGATCATTGAGCCGGTTGAAGAATCAGAGTGGATAAGCCTAATGGTTATCTAAGACAAGAAGACTAAAGGTGAAATCAGGATCTACGTAGATCTCAGGAAGCTAAGTGATGCTTCACTGCATGACCCATTTCCTACTCCTTTTACAAATTAAGTGCTAGAAAATGTTGGAGGAAATTAGGCCTATTCATTTACTGATGGATTCTCTGGATGTCATCAGATAAGGATTGATCCAGCAGACAAACACAAGAAAACTTTTGCTACTGAATGAGGCTCGTTTCAATACATTGTTATGCCCTTTGGCTTGAAGAATGCACCTACCATCTTTTCCAGAGTTGTTGTTGCAGCGTTTAAAGACTTTATGCATAAATCTTTGGAAGCATATTTTGATGATTGGACTGTCTTTGGTTTTCTGAAAAACCACTGTGAAAACCTGAGAATGATGTTAGCTAAATGCAGGAAACATCAAATTTCATTAAATTTAAAGAAGTGTGTTTTATGTGTACCTTATGGTATTCTTCTAGGACACATTGTGTGCAGACAAGGTTCGATGGTTGATCCTGCGAAGATCGTAGTGATTGTGAATTTTCCTGCACCAACCTCAGTGAAGCAGCTTTGCTCCATGTTGGGGCATACAGGTTATTACCGAAAATTCATCAAGGGTTATGCGCAGATAACCGCGCCAATGGAAAAACTACTTAAGAAAGAAGCACAGTTTATATGGAATGCAGAATGTGAGCAGGGATTGGACACACTAAAAGATAAAATGGTAACTGCGCTGATCCTAGTTTTTCCAGATTGGGAGAAGTCATTCCATGTACATGTTGATGCTTCATTTATAAGCGTTGGGCATTGTGCTTGATCAACCAGGTGAAGGGGGCATTGATCACCCCATTGCATTTTCGAGCAGAAAGCTCTCATCCACTGAAAAGAATTATATGACCACTGAAAGAGAAGGCTTAGCTATGGTATACGTACTCAAAAAATTTAGGCACTATTTGTTGGGTGCGCACTTCTTCATGTACACTGACCTTTCTGCTTTGAAGTACCTGGTCAATAAGCCAATGCTAGGGGGGAGAATCTACAGATGGTTGTTACTCTTCCAGGAGTATGACTTTGAAATTATAGTTAATCCAGGCAGATTGAACTTGGGACCTGACCATCTCTCAAGGATTGAGTCAGGTGAAGAACCTACCAATCTTGAAGACAATTCGCCTGATGCGCAGTTATTTGTTATATAGATCGCAGATGACTACTATAAAGACATTATCGATTTCTTGACTACTGGGTTGGAACCAACAAAGTTTACTACAAAATAGAAGAATCAGTTGGTAGTAAGAGCAACAGAATTCACCATAATCGCGGGACAACTATACAAATTGGGACCGGATGAAGTACTGCGCAGATGCGTATTAGACCACGAGAAGCCGTTCATTTTGACTGATGCACATTCAGGTGTATCAGGAGGCCACTACGAAGGAAGAGCCACTACGCAGAAGATATTGCGAGCAGGGCTATTGTGGCATACTATTCATAAATATGCAAAGGAATATTGCCAGAACTGCGATGTCTGTCAAAGGACTGGAAAGCCGCCACGAAGAGATGAAATGCCCTTGAATCCGCAGTTGACACTTCAGGCATTTTAGAAATGGGCTATTTATTTTGTGGGACCCATTAACCCACCGGGAAAAAGGACTGGTGTGAGATACATTATCACTGCAAATGATTATCTCACCAGATGGGCAGAAGCAAAGCCAGTAAAGGACTGTAGCGCAGTCACTGCCGCGCAGTTCATTTTTTAGAACATCCTTACCAGGTTTGGATGCCCAAAGATTTTGATGAGTGATCAAGGCACTCTTTTTTTGAACATAAATATTGAGGCCCTGACTGAAGAGTTCCAAATTCATCATCAGATGAGTACACCTTACCATCCACAAGAAAATGGAAATGTTGAGGCTTTCAACAAAGTATTAGAGCATGCGCTGACAAAGGTATGCAATGTGAATAGGGATGACTTGGATTTGCGCATTCCAACTGTGTTATGGGTGTACATAACTACTTGCAAGAAATTGACTGGCCATACACCTTTTAGGTTGGCCTATGGATAGGAAGCAGTGATGCCTATGGAGTACATTGTACCCAGCTTGAGAATAGTTGCATTTACAGGCATGGAATATCACGAGATGTTAGAAGATAGGCTTCTACACTTGGTTGGGTTGGAGGAAGATTGCTTCATCACAGGCTTCCACCAGTAAGTGTAGAAAGATAGAGAAAAAGCATGGCATGATCGCCATATCAAGAACAAGTCCTTTTAGGTAGGTGATCTAGTCCTCCTGTATGATAGCAAGTTTATGAAATTTCCTGAAAAGTTTAAAATGCATTGGCTTGGTCCATATACTGTTGTACATGTTACTAACAATGGCGCAGTTCAATTAGCCACGTTAGCTGGAGACAATCTACCTAGATTAGTCAATGGAAGTAGGCTAAAATGCTATTGGGATAGCCCTACTTCATAGAACCCTCAATAGTGTGAAGCCACGAAGTGAAAAAAAAAAGAGAGAAAAAGAAAAGAAAAGAAGAACTGCGTAGTTCGAAGCTCAAAAGGTAGCTGCGCAGATCCGATGAAGTAGAGAAGATGCAAAGTTCAGAACCAAGAATCTCAACAGGGTGAAGTAACAGTGCTGGAGTAGTGATGACTCGTCACGCAGTTCGACGCAACACTCCAAAAACTAATCGTTAGAATGTCAGTCTGAAAACTAGCCATTATACAGTGATTTTGTCGACGATCGCTTGGGCATTTAATGCAGAAATAGACGTTCTGAAGTATTTAATGAAGGAAAGGACCAAAATCTTCATCGGATTTGGCCAACGGCCATTACATTTAATACTTATCTAGCCATTGAGGGGCACGGCTCATCCCAGCTGCGCCTATAAATAATGTTGTATTTGGACTCGCGGGAATTACCGAGACTGAAAATTTTCTTGCGAGCCATACCTTGAATTTGTTTACAGTGACTGATCAGTAATCCCATCATTCTGTCAAGAAAATCCAGTGAATGTCTGAAATCTCCTCGATTGAACAAGAATTCACAGTTGTGCAGACCGTGAAGCTATTTAAATACGGAGGGATCTAAGGGTTGATGAGAACCCCTACCAAGAAGGTTATTACAAAGCAAGGACAGGGTTAATGACGATCGCCAAGACACTCTATAGCTATGCAAGACAAAGGAAAAGAACCAGCAGTGGAGAAGATGAAGCCGAAGGTCATGAGCTCCACAATGCCTGAAGTGTCGCTGGGTGACAAAGAAATACCTTTAAAGTTGACTCCTTAGTATATCTCACCACGTACAGAGGATGCACCGTCTATTAAGTTGATAAGGAATGTGAAGTATGATTCTGCTTCCACCTATCTTGAAGCATGTCAAAATTGAAGGAAATCTGTTAGAGAAAATTGCAGATTGTAAATTCGAAGACTTTGACCTACTTCAAATGCAGAAGGACCCGGCTGAACCAAAGTACCCAAAATTTCAGCCAGAACAGTATATGTGCTGGAAGAAGGATGTGAAAGGAAATTCTATGTTGGTTGTGCAGAACTGGTTGACCGGAGTAGTCGAATTGGGACTGCTCAACCTATTGAGGCTCCCGCACTTCGACCGAACACCAGAACTGAATGCGGTGGTGCGCACTTTTATGTCACGCACTCACCAAGGCTACCTATGGTTGGATCGGAACGTCGACCTAAACATCGACTTGATCCATCGCATCACGAGGTCAAGAAAGTGAGGTGACGACCCCAAGAAATTCTTTCAAGGAAAGAACAGGGACAAGGAGGTCAACGCGAAGATGAAGAAAACACACACTGTCATCAAAGGGAAGAGAGGCTTCATCACGGACGACATAGACGACGAGGCTATGTGGTCCGTAACACAACTGCTAGCAGGGAAAATTTTGCGAAAAGAAAGACCCACTAAAGTATCCGCTGGAGCAGTGCTCCTTGGGGCAAAGGCCGCGGTGGGAGGAAGATTTAACTGGTGTCAGTACCTGTTAAATGATTTTTTAGAAGAATTGAGCGATACGCAGGCACACGGCAGCAACTTCCACTATACCTGGTTGATAGTGTTGATTGCATTTGTAGGGTGGAAGGACCCAAAACATTAGGTTGGTTTAATCACTGACAACAATGACTGTAGAGGAGCTAGATATGCAAACCTCTGGGTGAACTCGATAGCAAAAAGACAGCGCGCATCAGCTGAAGTTTTCCACACATACTATGAGCAACTGCGAGATGTCATTATTCGCACGCCGCGCATACCCAAGCAGGTAACAGTTAAATATATTTGCACTGTCAATTTTTGCGTTGACATACATTCTATCTACATTTCAGCAAAGGCACAGAAGATAAACCAAAAAATGAACATGTGATGAATTATTGTACATGAGTCAACTACTCCGAAAACTTTAACTTCTCAATCTGTGTAATTTAAATTTCATGCACATTAAAACTTATTTTAACTTTTTGTTCCAGCCCATGCCTCTGCACAATTTACACGTACTCATTTGCATTGAAGTTTTTCGAACCCAAATCCTCATCGTCGGGGCTGGAATTTCACTTCAATCTTACCCATCATATTATTATTTTTTGACATTTTAGTGTTTAACATCCCCCTTCCTTAAACGTTTTTCTTAAATATGTACCTTTCAATAATAATGTTTTAATTTATAAGTTACCTTTCTGCAGAAGTTTTTCAAAATTGTGATGGCTAGAATTTGGAAGTATAAAACTAAGCATGTTGTACTTGGATGCTACAAGATCCCCTCATTGGTGTAACATATATTTCATCCAATGTTGAAAAGAGATCGTTGTAACTACACAAGGCTACCCAGCTTACAATAGATGACTGTTGATAAGGGAACAATTTTCTTGAAGTAGCTAAGTGAATGAGCTATCCCATCACAACTAGAAAGCACTACTTGTTTTATAAGCACTAATGATTCTAGTATTGGAAGAAGTCAGAAGTAGGAGCTATGAATTCTCCTTGTGCATCGGTCTTCCCATAGCTCTTTTTATATTCGTGAAGTTAGTATAAGTGAGTCAGGGGATATACTTAGTCTCCTGTTTGTTGCCAACAACTCTCTGGTTGATTCTTAGAAGTCCTTGTAATAAAGAACGAATCATTGCCTTTCCTGTTAGCAACAGTTAAAAATAGAATCTGACTGCAATAATAAGACCATGCCCGTTAACCATAAAAAAACACAGACAACACAATTATTCTGTTTAATTGATCATGGCACAAATGTGTTGATTTTTTTACTATAAAATGGACATTCAACAGGAAATTTGGCAAACACACAGTTCCTCCTGCCTCCTAGCCCCCAGGACGCAGGATCATACAGGCTACATCTACCACCACTTTGCAAGGTTCTCTCCACGGCGGAAAATGCATAGAACTTGCTTTGATGAAGACTTTACAGTCTCCCACATAAACTACAATATCTACTCTATATTTCTTGGTTTTTCCACAAAGATTACTGGAATTAATGTAAAAAATGCTTAGTATTGAGGTATGGGCCTTGCTATTTTGAAATATGCTCGAAAATATGTGTCAACCATGATACGGTCACCAAATTCTGCAATTGATAATAAAATGTCTATGTATTCATACTTGTGTCCGGTAATTTGTCAAACTTGTGCCATTTAACCTTGCGGAGAGCGACATTGTGACCTTTCAGCCTTAAATGTTTCACTAGAAGATACCCACTACAGCTCTGTTGCATGTGATACTGTTGTTGTTTCTCGATATATCAATTTCGACTAAATCAAAACTAGAAATTCTAGATATGATTAGCCCAAGAATTTCTCTTTGATGTGAACACATTGCCACCAAAGCCTGCAGATAAGGATTCAAACAAATTATAATCGAATCCAAAGTCAGTGAAATCTGAGCAGAAATAATATTTTCAAAGATCACAAACTTTTAAAATCTCTTTCCAATACAAATGTACCTTCAAACTATCTTTTGAAGTGTCAAAGTCTTCAGTATCACATTGACAATGGAGAGATTCATGTTATGAGCTTCCATTTCTATGAAATCAAGCATCATGACCTCTAGATCGTGTTCCAAGTCATGATTGGTGCCATCATGCATATAATCACATATCCAATCCTTTACTGGTAGTGTTCTTATTTAACATTTGAAAAGCCTCTAAATGTAACAGCCTGCACGTCCCATTACGATGTCGTCCAGTATATAGAGAGGCATTGTCAAGTGAAAATCCAATTCCGAAGCTATGAATTGAGAAGCGAAGGTGATGAAATGAAAAATATCGAAGATATTTGGAGGACACGTCTACCAGAAAAACGAAAACACCTGCATCAACAAGGTAGTGTTCCATATCTTCAAACTAAATCCCTTATAAGAGTTTTCGTCTTTTTGTTCAGGCCCTAATAAAATCCTTAAAACAAAACTAATCCCTAAAACAAACTTGAGTCCATTCTTTACATGCAACCTAACAATTCAACTTCAAAGATCATCTTATGTGTGTATCCTTTTGTGTGCCGAACAAACATTTAGTAATAATTAAAAATATGTGGCCGGCACATTCGCCATAAATGGGCGGATTTCTTCTCTAATGGCCTTAAATGAACCTCTGCAAGCCTAATCCAAACCATGCAATGAAACTAATGAAGACTTCAAATCTTTTCGAAGTTAGGAATAGTAGAGCTAAGATTAACACTTACGACAGAGCAAAATCAAAAGAATTTATCAAAAGTATGGTTGATTTGACAAGAATCAATATTTTACAATAATGAAACCTGAGGTACTTAATTTCAGTAAACCGTGGCCAAAAGAGGAGTAATGTCTAAAAGGAAAAAACAATTGATTAAAAAAATGCATCGTATCCTCCCCAGGCAACTCGCTTCGGGTAGTACGCAGCTCAGGTAGCTTCGGGTAGTACGTAGCTCACATATAAGCCTACTCCTGTAGTACAAGGTACCCTATCGGTTAAATAATCATTATTAATGACGTTTTCAACAAAATTTCAAAGGTTTATAAAAAATCTACCCATTTGAGATTATGTCTTTTCAATATTTTTCCCCGTATTTGATGGCAAAAATGGTCAAAGACGGGCATTTTCCCATCAAGTTCCAACCCTGCTCATCACAGATGAAAATACAATGTAACTTCGTAAGGTGTGAACCACCACTTACTTGCCCAGGTGCGGACACATGAATGGCCTGCTTCGACCATTCGAGTACACATTATTTCGATTGTTGTGCTGATTTCGGCCAATCCAACTCATGGTTTTTAAATTAATGATGTGATGTATGTATATGTGTAAAATTTTAAGAATTTTCTTCTTTTTAAATAATTTTTATATCAAAAAATAAAAAACATCCTCCATGGATTTATGTCAGAACCCAAGTGTACTTCACCAATAGAAAATTTAATTTTTCTTTTTCAAAAAATAGAAAATATATTTTTGAATTTTCAAAAATTCAATTTAATAACTATTTTTTTTAAACATTATAAAATTTACAATAAACAATATAAAAAATTAGGAATTAATATGAAGTCAAAGTATTTCGACTTTTGAATGAAAAGTATATCCTTGTTTTAGGAGGGAATAATAAAAAAATTATCATTCTTTTTATTTCTAATATTTATTTTAAAATGTTTAAATAAATTAATAAAAAAAATAAAACTAAATTTAAATCCCATTACAATTTTTATTTTATTATATTGTATAATTAATATCTACATATTAATATGAAATTGAAAATATACTAAATTATATAAATTCAAATGGCATTCTAAATAGGGAAGGATAACAATTATATAAAACCAAATTCCATGTTCTTCTAGAGAGTTAATATTCTTCGCTGGAAAAAAGAGAGTTAATATTCTACAAAGTTAAATAATTATAAATTAAATTAAATAATATTCTCTATTCTAAAAAAATCTCTAATATTCTACAAAGTTAAATAAAAATAAAAATTAAATTAAATAATATTCTTTATTCTAGAAAAATCTCATAAAAATCTAAATGAAAAGATTAGCTTTCACTTTCAATTTCTCAAGTGCATAAATTGAACAAGTAATTTATGTTGACCTAAACTCTACAATTGCCAATTACCTTACCATTGCAAGTTTTTTTTTTCCAGAGAAAAAAAGCTACTATTGATATTCTTTATTAGAATCAAATAGTACAAAAAGATTTCCTGTTCCATCCAAGTGGAACCATCTGAGATAACCAGAGATGTTATCATATAAGTTCTGATCTCCAGAAAAATACAGTGCCTATACCAAAGAAGATGTATCACAACTGAGCCTACATATCAGACTTCCCCAACACATGACTAATAACATCCATCAAAACTATCCACATAGTATCTTCAGCAAAGAAAACATAAAGTACAAAAATCAGACATAGCTATTCAAAAACATCACCATCAGATCAGTCATAGAAATAGATTGAACCACAGTCCTGGATGCAACCCTCGCACCATTCCTCCCAAATTAAGTGACCTTCATAACCATCGAGAGCATGTTTGGAAAGCTTGTCTGCCATACAGTTGTGCTCACGATAAATGTGCTCAAATATGATGTTCTGCTGCTTTTGTATTTCAAAAAGTGTCCTGGAGGCCCAGTGTCTCAGACTTAAGACATTTAGCTTGAATTTACCTTCTGCCCATTTGATGGTTACCCGAGAGTCACCAAATACTTTTATGTTGTTCAATCCAAAGATGTTGGCAACCTTTAGTACACACCATAGGGCAATTAATTCCGCCTTCATGTTTGTTCCCTTTCCACAGTTGAGCTTGATGGTATAGAAATGTGATTCATTAAGATATATAACTCCTCCTATTGCACATATTCCTGCTTGTGAAGCACCATCAAAAAACAAAATAGGACGATCCACATTGAGATTAAAAGTACTGACTCTGTCAATTTTCAACATCACCTCATCCAACTTGCAGGAGTTATACATTTTGAGAGCTGTCAAGCAACAGTTGATTTGATTTGGAGGAGAATTTTGAAAAATGGTACTGTTTCTGGCATGCCAAATTGCCCAGGGAATGCAAACAGCCAGGAAGAAGTGTTTTTTGCAGTGTCTATACCAGTGTAAGAAACATGAGTTAAAATCCCCAACTGCCCAGCATTGAGTAATTTTAAAATTTATAGAGATCATTTCCCAAACTTTGCGAGAGAAAGAGCACTGTACAAACAGGTGCAGTCTAGTTTCAACATCATTTTTACAGAGAACACAATAACCTAGTCCTGTCCATCCTCTCTTGCAAAGATTATCCCAGGTTTTTAACTTATTTTGTAAAATCAGCCAGGAAAAACATTTTAACTTGACTGGAATCTTCCACTTCCATATCTTCAAATACCACCAGTCTGGTGGGAAAATATACTTGTGCTGGAGGATTCTTTTGTATGCATCTTTAGCCGTGACAGTGCCATTTTCAGAGTTACCACTCCAAACCAACTTGTCCTCTGAATTGTTTAAATGTACTCCAGCAGAGTTCAATGATTTAGTAAAATTGTCCCAAATGCTAGCAAGATATCCGGATAGACCAATTTCCTATGCCGATATCCACTTCGAGCTTCCAGCAGATCCAAAGTTCCGATGCTGTATCATGTTTAACGTGGAAAGGCCAATGACTTGAAGATATTGGGGAATAATAGGGGGAAGACTCTGTTCCAGTTCGAGCCCAATAATGGGATCAATCCCGACTTTGATAAGTGTCCCTGACCCAACATTCCAAACAAGGTCACTTTTAATCCAATGAAATACCTTCATGAACCCTCTCCACATTGGAGAAAAATCCCAATTAGTCAATTTAGGATTTCTGATCCAGGTATTGATGTCTGTTTTAATGTATTTATTATGGAGAATTTTAGACCAAAGGGAGATACCATGAATACCACGCCAAAGACTTTTTAATCTGAGAGCTATATTAAAGACCTCCAAATCTTTAATTCCCCAGCCTCCGAATTTATAAGGTCTAGCTAGGGAGTCAGCTGCTACCAATGGGATCTTATCGCTGTGAGCAGTCCCATTCCACAGAAAGTTAAAAAGATATCTCTTGATAGATTTAATGATGGAGATAGGGACTTCTAGCATAGAGAACCAATACACAGGTATGCTGGAGAGCACCGACTGCACCAGTATTAGCTTTCCACCGATTGACAACAGCCTATAGGACCACTGCGCAATTCTATCCTCTATTTTTTTTAATAGCCAATGCCAATCACGGATCAGATAATTGTTGGGTTTAAGGATATAACCCAAATATTTAAATCCCTGCTCAAATGTGGACCAATTGTATGGCAAGACAGATCTAATATCTCTTATCTGGCTTTCTTGAATAGTCAGATGTATAAAGCTGGATTTGGCCTTACTGACAAGCATACCTGTTGCTTTACAGAAAGTAGTGAAGATGCTTTTGTACATTAACCATTCTTCCACAGTGTCATTACCTCCTACAAGAACATCATCTGCAAACATCAAATGTGTAAACACACAGTCTTTTGTGCATTTGATACCTTTGATCTGACCACCCATCAATGCCTTGTTCACCAGTCTGCTAAAGCCATCCATTATCAATATGAACAGAAGTGGGGATAATGGACAACCCTGTCGCAAACCCCTGGAGCAGCTGAAAAATTCTGTAGGGCTACCATTCACCAAAACAGAAATATTCATGGATCTAATGCAAGACATAATCCACTTGATGATAACAGATGGCACACCAATCCTGATTAGAATCAATCTGATGTAAGCCCAATTAGCCCTATCATAGGCTTTGACAAGGTCCATCTTGAGCAGAATGGCTTTCTTTTTGTGTAATTTGATGCTATGGATCAATTCTTGAGTGATGCCTATTGCATCATCAATCTGTCTCCCCTCTAAGAAACCAAATTGCTCTTCAGAGATGTGAGCAGAAAGCACCTTTTTTAATCTGTCTGCAATAATTTTTGAAATAATCTTGTATAACAAGTTGCAGAGAGCAATAGGCCGAAAATCTCCAAATGAAACTGGATTATCTTTTTTGGGAATCAAAGTAACAAATGTGGAATTTAAACCACCTAGGATGTAGCCATTAGACATGGAAAAATTTACCATCTCCAACATTTCCTCACCCAATAACTCAAAAAAATGAATATAAAGCTCCACTGGCCACCCATCCGGCCCAGGAGCTTTGTCTTTTGCAAACAGTTTTAATGTCTGCTCAAGTTCATCCTTTGTAACCATACATTTAATGCTATCAGCATCGTGCTCATCAAAAAACCTAGGGTATAATGATGCCACTTCTATCTGAGCTCTTTGACATACTTCCTCAGGTTCAGAGAATATATTTTTGAAATAGTTATAAGCTTCAGACTTAATGTTGCCGATACCTGTACACTGAATCCCATTATCATCCTGAATTTCCCAAATATACTTAGATCTCCGCCTCGCCGAAGCAAATGCATGAAAGAACTTAGTATTTTTGTCACCAAGAGAAATCCAGACTGCTCGGCTTTTTAATCTCCAAGCTTTTTCTTCTTGCAGTATAAGTTCTTCTTTTTTCAACTCCAATTTCTTCATAATCTCAAAGGCATCCATAGAGAGGGTATTGTTGATATTTGCAAAAATGGCTTCCTGCAATTGAGTTTCTAGCTGAAGTAACTCGGCCTTATCTTCCTGCTTCTTTTCTCTAATCCATTTGATAACAACTTCCTTTAATTTTCTCAGCTTGAAGCAAAAATTCAGAACTGGATTTGGTTCGGAAACCTCACAATGTGTCCAGAAATTTTTAACCAAAAGACAGAAGGAATTGTCTTCGAGCCAAGAAGCATTGAATTTAAAGGGGATAAAATCAAACTGCTCATATTGTTCCATCTGCAGAAGTATGGGCCAGTGGTCCGAAAATTTTACATTGTGAACCCATGACCTGTGTTTTGGGAAATAAGTCAGCAGGTTCTCCTTAACAAGGAATCTGTCAATCCGCTTGTGGACACCTTCACTTCCATATCTACCATTCGACCAAGTAGGGGATAGCTTATGTGGCATGACATCAACAAGGTTTTTTTCCATGAGCAAATTTAAAAAGAAATCCCCTAATTCATCCAATCTGGCTGAGATGCCCCAGATTTCAGAGGCTTGATACGTGAAATTTAAATCGCCTGCCAAAATTAAGTCAGGTATATCCAAAATCCCCGAATCTCTAAGCTTTGTCCAGAAAATATGCCGATCTCTGTATGGGGCATAACAATTGAGCATGGAAATGGATTTTTTGCAACTACAAAGTATACCTTTTAACAAAATGCCCCAAGGTGTATGGAAGGCCTTTAATTCAAAAAAATTTGGATTCCATGCAACAGCAATACCCCCGGATTGACCACAAGAGCTGACAGCGGATACCTCCCAATCTGGCAGAATGTTACACAACTTTTGTATGGCTGTAGAATCCACACACATAGTCTCCTGAAGGAAGATAATAGTGGGGCCAGTATCTTTTATCAGACTGGACAAGGCCTGAGCCCTAGTCACCTTGCCCAATCCCCTAATATTTAATGACAGCAAAGACATTAAGAAACAATCCTATTGGGGGTCATTGCTCTAAGCCCCAGGGGTTCTGACTTATCATGTGTATCAGCTTCCTCCAATCTCCTAGAAATAGGTGTATAGGAGTCAGGATTGTTCAAGGCATCTTTCTTCTTCTTGCCTTTTCTAATGGTAACATTTTGTCTGTTAAGTGTAAGCAGTGGATTGGCTTCAGAATCTCTGCTAGGGTTCTTAGTGTAGACTTGTAGAGGTGGGAATTCCTCCCCATACTTTGACATGTGATAACCACTGCTGGATAAAATATCCAAATCTGACAGATTGGGGGAAAATCTAGACTCATTTGCACTCAAATCACCCTTTGGGAGGGACCTCTCAATGACTTCAGTACCACCAAAAACGTCCCCAGATACATCAGGTAAAACTGCACTAGAATCTTTAGGATGAATTCCCGGCTGTATTTCAAAATTGTTAAAATCAAGAGAAGGATTGGACGAAGAGACCCCAAGGTGATGACAATCAGGGCGAGATACCACTAATTCTGAATTAGGGCAAGGGATAGTCGATAGGTTCACTGCAGAGTCGGTATTATGGACAAAATCATTATTAGGGTTAGGGTTTGAGGAAGTGTCCCCAACTGAGGCATGTAGAGGGTCCGAAGCAGATACTGAGGAAGGGTTTGTCAAGGATTCCTCGACAGAGACAAGAATAGGGTTAGACATAGTGTCTCCAGCAGGTGCCGAAGGAGAAAGGCCTTTTTTAGTTGCTACAGGTGCCAATTCCTCAAAAAGCTTACGGTTTACAAGAGGCTCAGAGGGACCCAAAGGTATTTTAGTGACAGGTAAACCAGTAACAATATCATGCCGAAGATGGACTTCCCCTTTTGAAATACGGGTAGATAAGTTAAATTCAGAAGTTTCAATAAAGGCCAGCTCTTCATTTGACAGGTCTTGATAATTTAAAGAGGGGTCTTTATAATACTTACCTGTGTCTTGAATTGCAGGAATTTGTAGCTCATTTCCGGGCGAGGAGAATTCAGACGAACTCTGAGAGAGTTCCCGAGAGGTGGGGCAGGCCGCTTTCAGATGTCCAGTCTTTCGGCAGTAGAAGCACCTAAACGGAACCTTAAAGTAATCCAGTACTTGGTGCCAAACCCGGGTGCCCGAAGAAATTAAAATCTCTGCAGGAAGGCCATCTTTCATATCAACTTCTACCATCACCTTTGCAAAACGCTGGTCCATCCCAAACAGATTTTGTTTGTCGAACCTTATAAACCTACCCACTGAGTTTGCAATGCCTTTTATTACCTCTTCTGACCAGATTTCTATAGGCAGTCCAGGGAGGATCAACCACAGATGGCGCCGAGACAGAATTTCACTGGCAGGATTAAAATTTATGTGCCAACGTTTTAAAAACAATGACCCCTTCTTGAATTCCCAAAAATTTGACAGAATTAAGTCAAGCTGGGATGCCTCCGTGAAGGTGAACAACATCCATCGATTTGGGAGCAGATTGATGCGGGGGGCCAATCCAGTGAGGGGAACCCATACCCTATTGACCCATTCAGCAATTTCCATCTTATTGCCAGAAGCAAACTCAAACCTGCCGACTAGGGCTCGCTCAGACAAAATCCGGATACGTTCAAGGTTTTGGTCAGAATCTATATCATACTTGCAGATCTCACTGCGGGCTCGGATAGCTTTCAACGACCTTCTGTGTTTGGCCTTCTCACCCCGGACTCGGCCCCTGAGAGCAGCACTGCAAACATCCAAACCAGGTCGCACACCCAGACCCGAAGCATTTGCCGAAATGGGAGGGTTTGTTCCCAATGTATCGTTCCCCAACGATGACATAGGTTCTGCCAAAGAAAACACCCGACAGCTGCCGGTCACCACCAGGGCACCTGTCTCCCGCCACACAAAAAGTGGAGCCTCCACGGGTGGAGACTGTGCCACCAAATAAGCCCCAGCTAAATCTTAGAAACGAAAATAGAATGGGACCCAAAAAAAAGAAACCTGGCACCAAATTAGAATTAAAAATAAAGCCCTTGCTGCAGTATTCCGAAAACTTTAGAAGACGAGAAGAGAAGAGAGTCTCCGGCTAAGAAAACAAACTTCCCACTTTTTTTTCTTGGCTGGTACTAAGCTGATTCATTGAATCAGCGGACTCCAAGTCGCCGAGAGATCCCAACTCCTCCAATCAACTATCGTAGACAGAAATTCCTGCAGAAAGACCATGAAACCCTAGGGGCACCCATTGTCTGATCAACACCATTTTTGATTGCAAGTTACAACAACATTTATAAGGTGTGAATAGTAAATGAATGAGAGATTTCCTATTATGTTATGTTACTTGATTGACTTTTCTCTCTGATTATTTTTTTATTGTGTTTTAAAATGTAAAGTGTTCACTATTTAGATTTTGATAAAATGGGGTGATAAAATATTTAATAAAATTGAGATTTTTTATTTTTAAAATTATTTTTTTATTATAAAAATAGATTTTTTATTTTTAAAATTTTATTTTTTATTATAAAAATAGATTTTTTATTTTTAAAATTTTATTTTTTATTATAAAAATAGATTCAACTATTTTGATTAATAAAGAATATTTTTATAGTAAAAATAGATTTAGTTATGTTGATTAATAAGATTTTTAGTAGAGAGTTCATTGAATGTGGTTTAGGTGGTTAGGAGGAATGATTATTATGCTTCTTACCCAAATTCAATTCTTAGAAGTAACATGACGCTCTTATTGAATCCCTATATATTGACTATGTAACGATTAAGTGAATTATGTAAATCTAATCATACTTTGATTCTCCTATATTCTCTTAAATAATAAGTATTGAGTGAATATAACCCTTCCCTAAACCATAACCTTTAGCAAGTTAAAAAAATGAATTTCACATTTTATGATACTATGACTTCTCTTTTGTTAATGGCAGACAGTGGGAGTTGAGAAATGATTGAATGCGATAGATATCTGCATAACTAAGTGAGTGCAAGGGTAGAAAAATGAGTATATCCTTTCCCACTGGGGAAGATAAATAATGGACAAGGGTACAAAAATGAGTATCTACTTTCCCATTGGCGAAGATAAAGACAAGGGTAGAAAAGTGAGTATCTCCTTTTCCATTTGCGAAGATAAATCCAGGAGGGACCTGTTCTGAAGACTGCAAACCGAGTCTTTCATCGGCAAAAGCACAATCTTTCGCCATGATCCTCCTGTTCTTGCTCTCGCTCATGTGGGTATATGCACAATACATAATCCAATAAATTCTTCGACATGTCAACTATTCCAATTTGGTAGCCTAAATAGTGACACATAAACTCTAAAAATATGTAAAAATTGTTTAATTATTTATGAAAAAAATTACTTTAAATGTGAGGAAGGTTGAATAAAAATTGCAAATGAAATTTAATATATATTTATATAAATGTGTTTTAAAATCTAAACAATTTAAATTTAGAGTCGATATCTGATAAACTTACATATCTCATCCACTTTGGAATGTAGAAAAAGCCTCTCTGCTCCATAGGCGATGTAAACAGATCGGTCGCATATGTAATAGCTTCACCATATTATTACACTAAATTGTGTTGACGTCACGGAAGCGAATGCCACGAAGACACTGCGCCGTGTAAATAAATTAATTCTCTACTGTTTTCATAGCATTGGCGAACTTTTGGAAATTTGTGTAAGATGAGCCGCCTTCCTTGACCGCATCTATCGCACTCTCCCTCAATTTCATTACTCTTCTCTTCATCTCTGCACCTTCCTCCCCGGTCACTACTCTCTCCACAGCTCGTTTAATCTCAATCATGTGGATTATTGATGTTCCATCTACAGTAGAGGTAGAGGTAGGGTTTTCCTCAAGTAAAGACGATCCAATTTGCCAGACATGGACGATATAACTTTGGTTCAGAAACTGATCTGCAAAGTGAGGCCAGCATAGCATGGGCACGCCCATGGTGATGCTCTCCAAAGCTGAATTCCATCCGCAGTGTGTCACGAAACAAGCGATAGAAGGATGAGACAGAACCCTCAACTGCGGACACCACGACACGAAACACCCCTGCAGCCTCAACTGGATGCGCTCCAAGAACCCGGGAGGGAAAGCGGCCTCGCTACCGGCCTCTAGCAGATCGGAGCGCACAACCCACAGAAATGGTCTCTCCGTGGCCTCCAACCCAAGTGCAAGTTGTTGGAATTGTGTTTTGCTTAACACAGTCAAGCTGCCAAATGAAACGTAGATCACAGTCTGCCTCGACTGTTTATCCAACCAATCCAAACATTCTGCTTCCTCTGCCCAAAATCCCGTTTTGATTTCCAATCCGTTTCCTTCTGAATTCGAATTGAGAATCATGGGACCTACTGGATAGACTGAGGCTCCTTCCTCGACTAGATTGCTGATGGTGGGGGCTTCCAGATGATGGAAGGAATTGAAGATAACCCAATCTATTGCCCGCACTTTCTCCATATATCGATTGATGAAGTGGAAAATGAATTCTTGCTGTGAGTCGTTGCATCCTGGAGCCCATGGAAGATGTGCAGAGCAGAGAGGCGGCATGGAGGGGAGATATTTCACCATTTTAAAATCCTTTGGAACGCCTGCAGAAGCCCAAATTAATAAACACAATATTTCATTCTTGTCAATCAATCAACGCATACACTATGCTTAAAAGATTCATGAAATCTGAACAACTAACTGTAGGCCTACCGTTTGAGGGAATAATTTGGGATGATACCAGGGCTGGAATATTATAGAGCAGTGCATAGGTAGCAGTAAGAGATGTCCAGAGGACGGCCTTTGGAATCCGGTGGCGTTGAGCAATATCTAGCGCCGTTGACGCCAAGGCGTCTACTACCAAGCAGACACTTGAAACACCGTCCTCCTCTTTGATCTGGTGAATGAGGTTGTCAAGAAACGGGACAATCACATTCTCTGTGACATGACAGAGCTTGGCAATGTCAGTGCGAGGATCACTGGAAGGAAGGCCATCGGAGACGACCACAGAGCTGATCATCGTGTGGTGGCTCAAAGTGGTATTGTTAGCCTCTGCTATGCGAGACTGGTTGTATTCTGTGTTCACAAAACTAATGAAGAATCCCTGGTGCACAAGCTTCAAGGCCAGCTGCATCATGGGATTAATATGGCCTTGCGCTGGAAAAGGGACTAGAACAGCACGGGGTCGCTTGCTGCAGCTGGTATCCATTATTCCGCCCTTTCTCTATGCCAGGATCTTGCATATACCCACATGAGCGAGAGCAGGAAGCGAAGAAGGTCCATAAATTGAGATACAGCGAGTATATGCCGGAAACCTATCCGAACGGTTACCGGATAGATGAAGTGGGCTATGGCAAGCTCGGAGAACTGGGCGTGGCATTTGGTGGAGATCTGACGTGTCCATTCCTTCCTTCCTTTTCGAATCACAAGAAGCATAAGATTTGGTGATTAGACAGCATCATAAGATTCGGTGATTAGATCCATAGTCGGGACACCTTGCAGTTTAGCATTTAATGATGTTGTTGCTATTGAGATTTTGAAGGGTTAGTATTAAATATTTGTTATTTGGTTAATTATTACTATTGGAATATTTTCAAATAATTTTTAATTAAAAATTTAAGTTAAAATTTGATTATTAATTATTTAAATGTATTTATTATTTTTAAATATTTAGTTTTCATTTAAAACTTATAATCTAAACAAGCACAATAACTGCAAAGCAATTAGTCCTTGCTTTGGGACTATGTTTTTTTTGTTTTATTGATCTATGAATACAATCACATGTTTATAAAATAAAATAATAGAACATAAATAAATTAACATACAAATTTTCCATAAACTTTTGTTAGACAATGTACATTTTTAGTTCAAAATTAACATAGTGAACGGAATAAAATGGATTTTAGTGATATGGTGCCCAGAACTGCAGCAAAATTGGAGGAAGCACTAACTCCTCATTCATTACGTTAATTCCCAAAGAGAAAGGTGCCCAAAGCTTCTCCAGATTTCGCCCTATCTCGCTCTGTAATACGGGGTACAAAATCATCACTAAAGTCATTGCAAATAGAATTAAGAATGTCCTTCCCAGGATCATTCCGGAGAACCAGGGGGGCTTCATTAAGAACAGAAATATTCAAGACAACATCATCCTGGTCCAAGAAGCTATTCACTCAAGCTGCCTTCAGAAAGAGAAAGGTATGATAGTCAAACTGGACCTCACTAATGCTTTTGATAAAGTTCGGTTAAATTTTCTCTTTGCTGTAATGTTCAAACTAGGATTCCACCCCCAGTTAATCATCTAGATCAGAGCCTGTATCTCGGGACCTTGGATTGCCCCCTTGGTAAATGGGAGACCAGCAAACTTCTTCCACACCTCTCGGGGACTTAGGCAGGGATGTCCCCTGTCCCCCTTGTTATATGTTATCCAAGCTTTGCTCCTAAGTTTCCAGCTGGAAAAGGGTCTTCAGCAACGTTCTCTAATGGGGATCACAATCACCCCTAGAGTGAAGAAAATAAACCATGTGCAATTTGTTGATGATACCCTTCTTCTGGGTCAGGCTAACCTCAACACGGCAAGATCCTTCAAAAAAGAGTTGGATGCTTACACGGATATTTCTGGCAGTGAAATCAGCTTAAGGAAAAGCAAAATCTATGGTTGGAATTGTACCCCCATTGAAATGACAGCTATATCAAGAATGCTGGAAATGGAAGGAACCTCCACATGGGAATCCATAAAATACCTTGGCATCCCGCTTGTAAAAGCTACTCCTCGAAGGAGCCTTTGGTTGCCACTGGTGGACAAACTCAAGGACAAAATGTTGGCTTGGGGGGCTTCCTGGTTAAACAAAGCAGGAAAAACTATCCTCATTAACTCTGTTCTAACCTCACTTCCTCTCTACCAGGCCTCGATCCTACTAGCCCCTAAAGGAATTGTGAAAGAAATAGACAAAATTTTGAGAAAATTCCTTTGGGAAGGGGGAAGGAACACAGGAAGGAAAATGCACCAAGTCAGCTGGGATAAGGTCAAAGCCCCCAAGTTGGAAGGAGGGCTGCAAATCAGAGACGTGGCCACTCAGAATTTGGCCATGGGTGGCAAGATCTTGTGGAAAATGATAAGGGGTAAAACAACTTGGAGTGCAAAAGCTCTAAGGACAAAGTACTTCATTGGGCACAAAGAGAGGTGCTTGGATAGCCCACCTAGGACTAGGAAAGGCTCTCCTATTCTTGCTCTTTGTCTAAATTCTCTTGATATGATAACCTCCAACCTCACTTGGATTCCGAGAAATGGCTCCAATATTAAGTTCTGGGAGGACTCCATTCTAGGGCAGACCCCTTTAAAAGAGTTGGAAGGACTGGAGAATATCAAAAATTGGCTTCATTTGAACAGCAAATTCACCCTTTGGGATTTATCCTGCTGGAGCCCGGATGACTGCTGGACCAAATGGGACCTAGGGGCTGTCCCGTATGCCCTGGAGACTGAAGCTAGATCCCTTTTAGAGGCCTGCAAGGACTCTCCCCTTCTTCTGCTAAGCTGAAGGACAAAAGAGGCTGGGGTTCCTCCACAGGCCTCTACAATGCAGCTGATGGATATGCTGCCTTAAAATCCATTCCTTGGGCATCTCCGAATCCTTCTAAGTGGAAAAACCTCTGGCTTCTTCCTTCCCTTCCCAAAATTGATCATTTCTGCTGGTCCCTACTTCATGACAGCATTCTTACAGGGGACAACCTTTTGAAAAGAGGATGGGAGGGGCCCTCAAGATGCCCTCTCTGTGCCTGCCATGAGGAAAACTCGACACATCTCTTTCTTCAGTGTCAATTTGCTATTGAACTCTGGAATACCCTTCTTGACCAGCTGAATATGGCCCTTCCTCCTTCCATCTCTTCCTTGTTTGCTTCCTGGTTAGATGATGCTCCCTTTTCCTTCTCCAACCTGAATCTGCTAAAGCACTGCTGGATGTGGGTTCCAAAAATCTACTGCTGGAAATTGTGGCTTGAACGCAAGAATAGAATTTTTAGGGACATGGCAGTCTCGCCAGCCCATGTTGCAATTAAAGTTAAGGCGCTGATAGGAGAGCTGGTAGCCTACACTAAAATTACCAATGAAGCTATCCTCGACAAAAAGGAATACAGCTGGTTTCAAGGGCTAGACTCAGCCCTACTTAACAGAACCAAGAACATTGATAAGCATTACTCTCAGTGGGAAATAAGGCTAGAGGAGCAAGAATTCATAAAATGGAGATCCTCCCTGAACAAGCACAGTCTACATGTGGATGGGGCCTCGAAAGGGAACCCCGGACCTGCGGGAAGTGGAGGAGCCATTCTTGACAAGTCTGGGAAAATCATCCTCACTTTTGCCTGGGGGTTGGGCCAAAATTCTAACAATATTGCTGAAATTCTTGCTATTTGGCAAGGTCTGATTCAAGCCAGAAGTCTCTCCATTAATAATTTGGCAATCATTAGTGACTCCTGAATCATTATGTAGGCTCTAAATCTGAAGAAAGAACTAAATGGGATGGGGTTGGCCCACTATCACCAGAAAGTCATGTATCAGCTGAAAGCTTTTGCAGAAGTAAAATGTTACCACGTCCTTCGAAATCTCAATCAAATAGCAGATCATGAAGCCAATACAAGTGCCTCCCTAAGCAAGGGAATTATAATAGTCAATGGAATCGAAAACTATGTGCCCATCCCCTAGTGAAATCGAATAAATGGTTGTTAAGATTGCACTTGAAATAAACAATTGAAATTCAGATTAGTGACAGTTTCCTATTGGGACCATCGTGCAGATTGAGGCTTTTGAGGAGCAGATTGTTCATATAAGACAAGTTGGTTACATGACCAATGTCCTCTCGTTTCCTGGCCTGCAAACATACAATATGATCTCCAATCGATGAAATGTATCCAGCTAGCAGGATTGATGAAATCGAGTAGATTCATGATGATTCACAAGACTCTGCAGATCTAAGTATCGGGTCTTTATAAGTCAGAATCCTCCAGTTTAGTGCATTAATCTCTGAAAAAGGAATCGTTGGCATTCAGAATTCTCCAGTTTATCAGTCAGAATCCTCCAGTTTATTGCATTCAGAAGTCTAGTAATGGAGTTAGCAGCAGTAGAGTTCCTAAGTTTGGCAGATTGTTCGTTCTCAATTATTGTAAATAATGGGAACTAGTCGTTGGGAGTGTATGCTCCAGAAAATTGAAGAGATAATGGAGGACAACCATCGATAATTTGACCAGTATGAAGGATCTGGCAAAATATACAAATGAAATTGGGCACCGGCTTGCTGAGCTGGAAATGATGGTGGCTGAATTGATCAAGGAGCATGAAAGATCCCAAAATCAGAGCGTAACAATTCCATGTCTATGATATATTGAAGTTCAATGTTTGTTCAAAAAATTTCCAATTTTTGTATAAGGGTTAGTGAGCATAGCCACGGCCATATCTCTGGATTCGTTGCACTTATGAGAACAGAATCTCTGTCTGTAATATTGTGGTTGTTGTTTAGCCAGAAGAGTAATAAAAAAGGCCTATAACCGTTTTAGTAAAAAAAAAACATTCAATCTTCTTAGCTTTCCATTTTTCTACACATTTAACTTCAATCTTGATGTTATACAAAGTAAAAATCTTGTATTGAAAAATGCTATTTAAAGTAGGAAAGCATTATAAATTTCTAAACTAAAAACTTTATTTATAGTTTTTTTTTACTTTTTAGTTTAAAATATGTTTGACTTCTTGTCATGATTCAAACACTTAAATTATCATATAAGAGACAAAAATACACACTATGTACTTAGATATCTAAGAGAGATGAGTTATGAAACAAATGTTTAAAGAATAGGAGAACCTCTTCCAAATACTATAAGACATTCATACATCCAATTCACACGTTCCCTTTAATCATGGCTACATGTTTTATATATACACATATTCCAACTCATTTCACATGTGGCCCCTTTATTAGGCCGACCCTATTTCCTATAAATTTACATACATTTACCCCTATATATTCCCACCCTTGGGATCATATCATATACATTTACTCCCATATATGCCCCCCATGGTCATATCATAGTACCATCTTTTAAAAATATTTTTCCTCAAAGCTTTGTAGTTAATGGCTTTACATGTGATGAAACCAAGTAATACAATTTCATTTTATCCCTACTTTATTGTTTCCATGGATGATGATCCATCCATCCAAATTCGATTATCTTTTGTCTTAATCCTTGATAGTTAGTTCATAATTTTCTCTCCTTTAATTCCACACGTTGTTGTTGTGGCTTTTCTAATATCTTGTCGAAATTTTTTTTGTGATGCACTACTCTATAACTATTGTTGATTATTCTATTTTCTTCCTTAGTAATACCCATATAAATTTTCCTACTTTTTAAGAAAACTTTCTTGGTAATAAAAGTATCGCCATAAGTACCAATTCATTTATAGGTAATTTTAACTAAAACTATAAATAAAGAAATACAATTTATTCTTTAAAAAAAATAAAAAAATAAAAAATTATATATGTGTGTTTTTTCTTTCTTTATAAAAACCATAATCAAAGATTCACAACACCATATAATTGTGTTTTGAATAATAGTATTCTTCTCCTTCAAAAATCATTCAATGGATATAGATAATTTAAATACATATAATCAAGTCCTTCCTTTTTCTTTTCTTTTTTAAATACATATAAATGTCAATTATAAATTTCATCTACATTATACTACATAATTTTAAAGACATTATTAAAATGAATTACATATACATATTATAAAGAGATCAGTATCAAATCTATTTTATATTTACATTTTTAATAAATTCTCTAATTATATTATGAGCCTAATTAGCCTAGTCAACTTTAAATCAAAACTCAACCTAGCATCAATAGCATTGTTTCTCTTTTCTTCTTCTTTTTTTGGGGGTTGTTGATGGTTTTCTTGATGTGAACAATGTATTTATCTATATGTATTAATTATCTTTCATATTTATACTAATATGTGTATGTGTGTTGTAAATGATGTTAATAAAATATGTAAGCATGGTATTGTTTCTCTTTTCTTCTTCTTTTTTTGGGTGGGTTGTTGATGGTTTTCTTTTATGTGAATAATGTATGTATCTATATGTATTAATTATCTTTCATGTTTATACTAATATGTGTATGTGTGTTGCATATGATGTTAATAAAATATGTATGTATGCACAAGGAAATGTACTAATAGCATCCACTGCATTCTTAGGGTTCAAATAAGCATGTTTTAATAATGAATTAAATTAGAATTGTATTATGGTAATGTGTGTTTTTGGCTCGTTAATAGTTAATAGTTATTTCCTTATTGATACTACTACTTGCATAATTGCATAATATTAACTCATTATTGGTATTTTATTTAAAAAAAAATTATATCGTTATGGAAATTGCATCCAATCATTTTTATTATTATTGCTTTATAGTTTATTGTCATTAATTGAAAAAGAATTTTAATTATTTTTATTTTTATTTTGTTTATAGGTACTGACTCTAAGGATAACTCATCGTAGAGTACTCTAAACAAAGGAAATCGAGGATGTTTCCATGATAAGAGACTGTATGTGATTTGCAGGGTTGTAAAAGATAACTCACATGGCATCGGTCACATACCCATCCATCATCCTGACAACCAAAGGGGGGTATTTATGAATTTTGGGCCTCTTAATGTCACCCCATGGGAATATTATGAATTCATAAATAAAATGCATGTGCAGATGCATAAATAAAATCACAACATAAACAAACTACACACACACACACACACACCAATCATGGATATACATGCATAATTATCAGACGGTAGAGAAAAAAAAAAAAAAATTAGTCCGCGTTCAAATACAAAGAGAATATTTATATTTAAACAAAGAAGATCCAAGCAACTAGTTGTGTAAGAACAATTTTCTACCCATAGGCACTCTATTCGGAATATAATTTTTCTGTTGAGAGGCCTCCCACAAGATGGACTATGTGGCCATCAAGGTGAAGGAAACACCTAGAGTATTCTATATCTCATCCCACAACCCATTATTCTCTAAATTCTTGGCCAAATGCTCATCCATAGATCTATAGGAATCCCACTCATCCATCACATCCATGACACTCCTTCCGACTTCCAAACAAAACACAAGGAATTTCCCTTCATTGATCCAAAGTTATCTCACAAAATCCAACCATTACAATTATTACCAGTGTGTGCAGTAAGAGTCCAATCTATTGTATGTTGTTGGAGAACCTCCTATAGCATTAATTCATGGCTTCTCAAGCATTCTAGTGTAGAAAAACTCAATGGGTAAAGTTTCATAGCTTTCCCAACCTCTATGCTCATGTACAACCATCTATTTTTCCGTCAAATCTATAGCTATGTTTCGAAGTTTGAATTCTCAGTTATGCATAGTCTAATAATTGGTAATGATAATGGAATGAACAACAAAAATAATAATTATGTGTAATGTAAAAACTATTGTCCCAAAATATACATAATGAAAAAAATGGATGGTAGATTCCAAAAAGATGAGAGAATGGTGGAAAATACAACTTGCATAACTTCTAAACATAGAAGAGAGGACTCTTACAACAATCATAGAAGTATATTCATCCCATGCTTCCATAACTAAATGAGAGGACTTTCCTCACCAACCTCATACATGTATTCAATGATTGGATTTAACAGTCAAAAGGATGTAATTGGCTCATTTAGGGGAAATGGTGGAAAATGGATGAGTTCTAAGGTTGAAATCTAGAAATAGAGGATTTAATATCCCATAGGACCCCTTTCCTCTTCCCCTCTAATGGAATCATAGTCCCCCTAGTGCTCTTTACACAACCATATTGGACCATTTAAGGGCATGTGCAAGCTAATGATGGTCACTTTTGGCACGTTAGATGCAATAGAAAACTGAAAAATTAGGAATCCCTCAACTTAATTGGTTTTTTTGAGATACTTACACAAGATATCTTGCATCGAGTAAAAAAGATGAAATGTGGGACAGTTAGTCACGTTTCTGAATATATAAGTTTTAAGTATTGAAAATTTACATAACTATGACAAATTTCATTTTTTCTAATAGTCGCTTTTTATTTTTTTGGCAAATGATAAGGTATATGTTTTTGTGTGTGCAGCCTTTCAGTGCCTTAATGATGGTTTCGAGCTACAAAAATTGGTAGACATGTATAGAACCCGCAACATTGCTGCAGCACTATTTTTCCAAAATTAAATGTTTAATTTTTATTTATTTTTTAATTATGTAAGTGATCAAACCTCGAGAATGGTACGTCAAATGTGGGTGCAACCTTTGAAGGTATTAATGCAGTTATTTTGACTTGGATTTTTTTTAGCATGTAGAGGTCGGTGTCTACTAGTGCAGCATACATTTTTTTTTAAAAAATGGTTGTGAAATGAAAAAGTTACGGAATAAACACTAACAATATGTTTTTTGACTTGAGTGATGACACAAGAAAATTAGGAAATAAATAGAAAATCTCAATTTTTTTTTTTTAATTACATATTTGGAATCTGCATAAAAAATTCTATCTATGCCTAAAATTTCGTCAATAATGGTCATGTATGTTATGCTGTAGAGAGCGGTGAAAAACATGCATATTGAGAAAAATGGTGGAAATGTCTAATTAGCTATGGTTCAGTAAATTCTATACCACAGTGTTGTTGCTGCAACATCCCCCCCAAAATTTTTTGTAGATATTGGGGCCCCTCCTTTTTACTTCTTTTATAAAGTTACGTAGGAGTTAAACTTTCCTTAGAAGTTCTGTCATACTTAGTTTTTATAGGAGAAACCTTTCTTTTTCAGTTTATTGATCTTTTTCTTATAAGGAAGAACTCAAGCTTTTCACCCGCAATGGCAGAAGAACTCAAGCTTTTCACCCGCAACGGCGGAAGAACTCATAAAGTTCAGCTGCAATGAGCGCCTCTTAAAGACTTTTGACTTTGTGCTTTCGGGTAATTTTACCAAGTCCATCCGAAACTTCGGCTGAACTCGGCGAGTCTCCCTGCAGTAGCAAACCAACTCAAGAAGTTATGCCACAACGGCGGAGCAACTCGCAATATTTGGCTGCAATAGGCGAGGATCCCTTTTGAAGTCCCTAAGCCCGCGATCATTGGACCAATCCGAAAAGTATCCCGCAAATGGCGGAAAAACTTGTAGAAGTCTCCCGCAATGGTGGATGCCTTATCCAACGTCACAACGAGACCCTCGAATTCGGGTAAAACTTTCGAATTCCGGCCGCAACAGTGGGTAAACTCCAAAACTCTCGCCACAGCGTCGGGTGAGTTTATTTGTTTCCTCCTATTTTCAGCAGTTACGCTTCAATGCCAAACGTGCCGAGGTGACCACGCCGTATGCATTTTTAAACGTCGTTTTTAATAGCTCCACCAACCTATTAATTACTCTCGCGTGTTAACCCTTATATAAGGTTTTGGGGGTTTTGTTTGTTTTATTGAACTTTTTGATCAGAGAACGCCATTCTGAAGCTGTTGGATTGCTCTAGCTTAGCTCACCCACTGCATAGTCAACCTCTACGGGACCAACAATCGTTTCCAGGTAGGTGGCTCTACCACTGTTTTTTTTTTACTCACAATTGCGTCAAACTCCTCCGAGTTATAGTATTCTCCTGCATGGCTGATAAACATTTTTCGATAGCATTTTTGCGGCCATTCCCAAGCTCATAGCCGTAGGTATTTTCCGATATTTTCCCTGATCCCTTGAACCCATGAGTTTCAAACCCCCTGGGAAGTTTCATCCATTGCACCACTCGCGTTTTGTCTAAGGAAATCCGGGGTAAGAAGAAAACCTTGTTAACTCTCCCATAATCATTTGTCTTGGGTGGGGAAGTGTAGCTATGCTAGAACAGAATCTTCGATTTCAGCTTCATTTCTCAGTATTATCTATCACTATTCTAATCCTGTATTTTAATTTTCCTACGTCTTGCTCTATATTCTGCGCTATTTTGGAAATCTTATGTTTATTCATGCGTGGTTGCTTGATAAGATCAAGCTAACATGCCGAAAGGTAGTAGAAAAAAAGCTAGGATGGCTGAGCCCGAGCCCGAGCCTGAGCCTGAGCCCGCAGAACCAAGATTTGAAACTTTGTTTGAAGACACCAAGTCCACCATAGGTGTCCCCAATGAAGTCAAATGGGGAGATATCTATTGTATGCTCAGAGATGAAGACATCCCAGGAGCGCTCCTCGAGGAAGAACACATCTATCAAAATATCAAACTCTCCAGTATATCCAAAGCTTCCACACGCCCTGAGCTATTTCCTTGCTCATAATTGATTGGGTGGATCCTAGAGCATGCAAACCCGGAAACAAGAGTGGTGCATGATAGCAAAGGAGAGTCGTTCGCCTCGTTCCATCCAGCCTATTTTGCAGCAGCTTACAAATTACAATGTTCTCAGCAACCACTGAATCATGAATGGCTGGGGCAGATGGACAATTTTGAAATGGCTAAAAAGCTGTTAATCATAGGAAAGCAGCTAAGAAGAAGAGATAGTGAGGAATATGAAATTCAAAATCTGAGGGCTCCTTTTCGAATGATCGCCCTTATGATGAACAGAATTTTCGGCATGCCCGATGGAAGTGTCTACAGGATACAATGGGAACCCATCATTCATTATGTGGCATATAAGGGGACTGTCTTTGATTGGGAAACTATCCTCTTAGATAGTTTGTCATCCGTCGTGGCCACAACCAAGGAAGGACTGGCTATAAAGAAGTCAGAATTCTTCATGTCTTCATATCTTGTTGATTGCATTCTGGCAAAGCTCCCGTTCCCAAATCTAGGATGCGTTTGGGACCAGTCCAACACCCCAGTCTATACCGCCTATAAAATGCTGTGGGCTCAAAATTACAAGATGCATTACAAACTCATCTGTGAGGAGTTCATCATACCTCTGTATGAGCAAATGTTTAGTGAAGAACCCAATTGCTTATCAGAGAATGCCATGGCAATGTTGGAAAATTATGGTGACTTCTACTTTTCTGAAGATGGTACTTATATTAGAATGTATGGAGGCTCCAAGCCACCATATATCTTGCCCAGATACACTACTGATTATATAGTTTTGAAAGAAGCAGTTAGGCAATTTTTTCTTGATGGAGTCGGAGGATTTTTGAATAAATTTAAAAAGGCTTCCTTCCCTCCTCTGCCATTCTGTGTGGGAGCCTATAAGTTCTCAGGGGTTGCATTTGTTGAGGAATTCATTCAAGAGTTAAAAGGTTTTCATTTCTGGGAAGCAATATTTCATAGAAATGACAGACGAAACAAAGTTGCAGATCATTGTAAAGAATTGTACACCCACTTTGATTATGCCCATTATTACGATGAGGATGAAGAAGTATATAGGAGAATCAGCAACATGACTGAGTTGCAAATTTGCCGCTACAAAGGTGGAGCAAGATCTAGCTCTACCATTGTCCAAAGTGCCCAAGAAGCCAAGTCACAGAAAGAAAAGGAAGTAGCGGAAGCTCTTGCTAAAGAAGAGCAGAGGCTAAAGGAGGAAGCAGATAGAACTTAGAAAGAAATTTCTGACAAGTTGCGGAAGGAGCAAGAACAAGCCCTTAAGCTTCAGGAGGAAGAAACTCTTAGGCTGCAAGAAGAAGAAGCCCAAAGGCTTCGGGATCAAGAGTTAGAAGAGTCGAGATTGCAGCAAGTTGCTAGAGAGCATGAAGAGAGGGAGGTAGTTGAAAATCAGCTAAAGGTTGAAGAAGAAGAAAGACGGCAGAGGGCTGAAGAAGAAAACAAGGCAAATGAAGATGCACGAGCTGGTGGTTCTAATACACAAGACATGGACATAGGTTCATCCCAATTGGTACAGACCCCGCCCGCTAAAGAGAATGTCTCCATAGAAAATCTCCCACTGATCCCTTTCACCCCATCAAAGGATCATATTGTGTCCCAGTGGAACAAATTTGTATATAACAGGGATAGGAAATCTATTGTTTTGAAGTCAGAGACAAGGTTAAAGAGACTTTTTGAGTCAGACATTGTTACCCATCGTGATACTACTGTTATGCAAAACACGAATCATGCTCCTGTGGTTATGGCATCTGCTGTTGTAGCCAAAGCAAGTGAGGACAATGTAATCAGCATAGTAAATAAGTTCGAGTCAACCCAGAAAAGGGCTCGTATGCTACAGCACACCGTGGCCAATGAGCAATCTTATAGGGAACTCGTAGTAATGAAACATGATCACCTCCTGTCTGATCATAATATCAACACCTAAAGGAGGAAAAGGAACACCTGGTAGTTCAGATGATGGTACTTGAAGCAGAGAAGAATGACTCTGAAGCCAACGTTTTCCAGTTAGAGGAAGATAAGCAGTTGTTGATTGAGCAGCTAGAACAAGCAAACATCAGAGCAATGGATATGACTCCGTTTCACGAGCAATCATGTGATGTACTCAAGCAGATGCATGAGAAGCAAGAACTGCTTACCGAAGAAGTTTGCAGGCTAAATGCCATGCTAAACAGAATGAAGGAAATCAACTCTGAATCTGTCGGGATAAAGAACAAGTATACATGGGTAAAAGATAATATTTTAAGCTAGATGGAGTGGAGAGAAGGGAAGGTGGATTTCCCCAAGCACCTCCCGTTCAAACCTGTGGTTGATTTTAAGGAAGATGCAGCCTTCATGGAATTTTGTAGGAACTGCAGCGCTAAGCTAATTGCTGTAATCTAGGTTACAATGGGAAAGTGTAATAGCCTTTATCAAAAGATTCAAGAAGTGCATGTAAAGTGCAAGGTTGTATTTCCCCACACCCTTGATGAATTTCCAAGTAAAGAGAAGTGCCTCTCCGATTTAAAAGACGAGATGAACATTCAATTGGAATATGTGAGAAGAATCGATGTGTTAACCACATAGGACCTCCATCAATGCATCGTGCTGCCTTCAGTACACGCTCAAATGCTCCATGAGATCCGCCAGAAAGAAATAACAGAAATGCAAGACATCGAGGTAGAGCTCGACAAGCATGTAACTTCAAAGAAGATCTTGTTCCCTTTGCCTACCAATGTTGTCATAAGAGACACTAGTATTTGGTTTAGCTATATTGAAGAAGAATATAGGAAGGCAACAACAGTAGCACTAATCGATAGAGGCACATCATCTATAGCAGAGGCACCAGTAGAGACAGAAGCGCCCTCCGAAATGGCTACTCCAGCTGCAGCAGAGGCTTCGCCCCAGAACTAGCTCGATAGCCATGATGCATCGAATTTTTTCCTTCCCTGTCATCGAATCATAAAGTCAAAGGGACAGCTGTCCTCTTTTGTTTTTGTTATGTAAAGGTGCCACGAATCACCTCATTTTTGTAGAAAGCATTTAAAGAAAAAATTAAAAGAATTAAAGAGGGAGACATGTGGCAGCCCTAGAGGCATTTTGTAAACTTACGAATAGTTAGTCAATGAAGAGTACAAAGGACTTTTGGCAGATGAATGACAGTTTCTAGCTTGTGCATGAACTATTTCTCTACATGTATAAGGAATTCGATTTTACCTAATGAAATCCTGGGAGACTACATTTTTGCCTGAATGATGTGTTGGATGTTTGTTGGATTACTCTTGTGTTATTCACACACTACTGTGAGATCTTTCTTTACTGTTGTGAATTACTTCTTTGTAATGAATGATTCTTCTATTTTCTATGCAAAGATATCTCTCTCAAATGAGTAATGGAATGGTTTAATTGAATTAAAGCTATCTTTAATATCTTTTGTATTCTGATGTAGATGCATCTTCATGATTGAATAGCTATCTGTCTAATCTTTAGATGTTTCTTTCAGTTTATTACTCATTTTTACAGTTTGCTCCTTGCAAGGATAGATTAAATTTGCTTTCACAGTTTAGATTAATTTAAATTAGCTACCTGCATTTAGCTTAGGGCACTTGCATCTCATCTTTAAAAATAAAATAACTAAACGGTGGATTGGGCTGCAACCGGTGCAAGAGTAAGAATCTTTAAATCTTACGGTAGCCGGAACCGTTAACCGAACGGATTCCCTACATCAAACGGTGGACGATCTAATTGGGACCGTCTACCGGGGAGAATCCCTTGCTGATTGATGCTACAATTTTCGAGGCATCAACAGTTTTTGACGCTAGAAGGAGGGCCACCAATGTATGGATGATACATGAGACTCTTCTTTAAGAGGAGATCCATCTAGAAACCCGCTTAAAATAGCAATCCCAGACAATTCAGATGTGGAAGTGACAAATCAAGAAAATCCCAATTCTGAATTTGAAAATCAAGAAACACTGTATCCTATACCTTTTGAGGAAGTAGCAAACCTGAGAAGGCATACCTGTGCTTACATTAAACAGCTTGGCGGTTTAAACGTGATTCCCTTTCTTCCTAGAAGAAGAGCTCCAAGAAGGGAAAGACAATATACACGTGAATCTATTTTGGTCCAGAACTTTGAAGAATTAGTAAGTTTATCCTTGGAAGAAATCACAGAACCTCTTGGAGAAATTGAACTTGAAAACCTTCAAGATCTTGAGGAACCTTACACTCCAAAGATTTCTCCGCCTCACAATCCACACGATACTCCACCTAATTCCCCACGGGGAAATATGGCTGTACCTGCATGGAGAGCAAGAGGAGCATTAAATTTAGTTGGACCCTTTCATAATCTTCCTAAGAATCCTGAGAAAGTTTTGCCTAAGTATGACCCTGGAAAAGGTATCTCTGCCGAGGATCACCTTAAGAGCTTTTATTTAGCTTTGAGCCTTCTAAATGTACAACACGAAGATGTAGTCTATAGACTCTTTCCATATACTTTTGAGCCTAAGGTATCATCCTGGTACTTTAGTTTACAAGCTATCTCAATATCGAATTGGGAAGAATTTGAGAAATGTTTTTTAAAGAAATATGGGAATCAGAAGACAGTAGCTACACTCATGAAATAATTGCTATCCATGAGAATGGAGAAGAAAGAAAAGGTTCAAGAATTTAACCAAAGATTCACTACACTGTTAAATAATTTTAATGAAGCAACTAAACCCGCAAAAGAATCTTTAGTTGAATATTATACAACAGCGCTCGATTCCCCCATAGCAATGTTTGTTAAAAGAACTAAGAAAACTACCTTAATAGAAAATTTTGAAGAAGCTAGGAAGGTAGAGGAAGAAGCAGACAACATTGCTAAACACGCTCTTGACATAGAATCAAAGCCAGCAACTACTAAGAAAACCCTGCTGTTAACAAGAAACAAAGAAGAGCCATCGGCAAACATGGAAAATGTAGTCAAAATGATGCAAAAGCTGTCAAATAAAATTGTAGACCTTGAAAAGGATAGAGCGGCTAGTACATCCAGGAATTCTTTTAATCCTTTCTACAAGAAAAGAGAAGAAAATGACCAACTGCATCTGCCTATGAACAACTCTCCTGTTTTAAATTTAAATGAAGTAGGAATGGAACATTTCTGCACTTTTCATCAGGAACCACACTCTGAAAAAAGATGTCCACAATGGATAAATTCAATGAGCTTAGTGATGAACCAAATGCTGGACTCACAAATTCTGGATCAAGACAATCCTCCGGAAGAGCAGACTCCCAAACCAGAAGACCCCGCCCCAGACACCACTATGGTCTTATGGGACTGGGTACCTTTAACTGAGCTGATGGAAGATGACCTCGAAGAAAGTCAAGTTTCAACAGTCAATATCATTACCCGTAGTAAAGGTTCTATCACTGATCCAAGCTCAACCACGGCCAAACCTAAAGCCTCCAAAGAATTACCTAAAAGACACATCACGGTTATTCCTCCACAACCTAAATCTAACCACACACCTACCAAACAACCAAACATGGAGACAACAACTCAACAACCTAAGAACACTTCAAGTAGGACAGATAATCAACCAAAAGTCTTAAAAGAGTGTGATATGGGATATGATATAATCAAAGACATGAAGAAAGTAAAAGCAAACGTGTCTGTATTCGATATGTGTAGTTTGCCTCAGCAAAGAAAGAAGTTGTTACAAGCTCTTGAATCTCAATCGAGCGCTCCGTTAGTAGACACTCAAGAAGATCCTGAAATAAATGAAGTTAGTATTGGCGGGAAATCTAAATCCCAAACATTACCTTTTATGTTGGCCTTTGAAATCTTCAATCACAACGTGCATAATTGTTTAGTAGATTATGGGGCTTCCTCGAATGTAATGCCTATGTCTATTTGTAGAAAGATCAATGGGCAGCCAATTCCATCTCCAGCCCAGATTATTCAGCTGGATAGAACTGTTGTTAAAGTAATTGGGGAAATGAAAGATGTGCTTATTAGATTGTCTGTTGATTCTAGAGCGTGTCAATTCATAGATATAATGGTAGTTGATATTCCGGAAGCTTATGGTTTGATCTTAAGTAGGGACTGGTCTACAAAGCTAGATGGTTATTTTGCAACAGATTGGTCTCACTTATGGTTACCATACCAAAATAGGCAAAATCAGTTGAAAGTACTACTAGAACCACACATGAAGCAGAATGTGACTCAGCTAGAAGAAAAAAATGAAGCTGTAGCTTTTTCATCTTCAATATTGGGAAATTGTTTCTTGGAAATTGAACTGGGTAATTATCAATCCGAAAGTTTTTGCCATGAATCAGATGAACAGTCTGATATCCTTCAATTCTCCTGGACTGATGATATTGACTGTAATATAGTTAGCTTAATTGCTGATTTAGAGGATAAAGATACTAACTTAGTTAGATCAAAGAATGTTTTTTGGGTATTATATTTTGATGGTTCCAAGACCTCGGAAGGGTCCGAAGCTGGATGTGTGTTAGTTGATCCTGAAAACAACAAACATTTCTTATCATGTAGATTATAGTTTGATTGTACTAACAATACTGTTGAATACGAAGCTTTGGTCCATGGATTAAAGAAAGCCATCGGTTTAAAGGTTAAATACCTCAAAGTCTTTGGTGATTCGGAGATAGTTGTCAGACAGGTAAGAGACACGATCCATTGTCTTTCACCACATCTGAAAGGATATCAGTCTGAGGTATGGGATCTGATTACAAAATTTGAAGCTTTTAATATAAAATCTGTTCCCAGATTACAGAATGTTGCTGCTGACTTATTAGCTACCTCTGCTTCTAGGTTAGTGCCTACTAATAATAAACGTTGTATTGAATTGGTTTTTAGGCCTTCTGTTCCAGATAATATAACAAATTTCAGGGTGTTCGATGATGACAACTAAATCATTAGTTTCCTTACCAATGAAAACATGTTTCAAGAAGCTGTTATAGATGAAGAAAAACATGATGCTGATTTGCAAGATAAGGACGTAGTCAAAGGAAATTTCATTCCTAAAGGAGTGAGATCACTTGAAAGTTTGTTCGATCTGCAAAGCAAGTTCAAGAGACCAGCAAATGTGAAAACTCATAGTTCTACTATGCAGCATGAATTGATAAATCTAGGTATAGAAGCCGAGCCAAAATATGTCAATCTCGGTAAATGCTATTCGCCGGGTGAAAGAGGCAAATTCATCAAAATTTTTCATCAATATAAAGATGTGTTCGCTTGGACATATGAAGATCTAAAAACGTATGACACTCGTATCATTCAGCATGTTATACCAATGAAATCAGGTGTTAAACATTTTCAATAGTAGCTAAGAAGGATGCACCCTACTCTCGAGCCTTTAATTCAGAAGGAATTAAAGAAGTTATTAGATGCTAAGATCATCTTTAAAGTTCGGCATTCGGAATGGGTCTCTAATTTAGTTCCCGTAAGGAAGAATTCTGGAGAAATAAGACTATGTGTAGACTTCAAAAACCTAAACAGAGCATCTGATAAAGATAATTACCCTGTTCCTTCAATGGAACAAATTTTGCAGATGGTATCAGGAGAAGAAATGTTTTCTTTACTAGATGGTTTCTCCAGTTACAATCAAGTGTTGGTAGCAGAAGGAGATCGTCTTAAGACTACTTTCCGCACCAAGTGGGGAACATTTAGATACCGAAGAATTCCTTTCGGCTTGATAAACGTAGGAGCAACTTTCCAGTGAGCAATGGACATTGCTTTTCGAGGATTAGGCGGTCATTGTGTTGTAGTTTATCTGGATGATGTAATGGTATTTTCAAAAAAAAGAGAAGACCATGTTTTCCATTTAAAACATATTTTTGACTGATGCAGGAAATATGGCATTTCTCTAAACCCCAAGAAAAGTGTCTTTGTTGTTCTTGAAGGCAAACTTTTGGGCCACATTATCTCGAAGAAGGGAATTTCGATAGTCAAGAGAGAGTGCAAGTTATCAATAAAATTCCCATGCCTCATAATCAAAAATCTATGCAATCATTTATGGGCACAATCAATTTTGTTCGAAGATTTGTCCCTGATTTTGCTCAGACCATCAAACCTTTGCAGCAAATGGTCAAGAAAAGCGTGCAGTTCAAGTGGACAGATTTAGAGAAGGACACATTTAAGGATATCAAAGCAGCCATAGCTAATGCACCCTCTCTAAGAAGTCCAAATTTTGACAAAGATTCTATTTTGTATACCTTTTCTTCATATGGTTCCCTCGCAGTCGTGCTTACACAAAAGGTAGAAGCAGGAGATGAATACCCAATTTCTTTCATGAGCACTTGTCTGCAAGGCACCGAACTAAACTACCCTGTTGTTGATAAACAAGCATACACAGTATTCAAAGTGGTAAAGCAGTTCAGGCCATATATTCTTAAGAACTGAATTAAAGTCATAGTTCCCCATCCAGCTGTCAGATCTCTTTTCGTCTAGAAGGAATTAGGAGAAAGAAGAGGGAATTGGGTCACAACTCTTCAAGAATATGATTTAGAATTTAAACCAGCTACGATCATTAAAGGTCAGGGCCTATGTAAATTGCTTACTAAAAATCCAGTTGATGAAGAGCAGAGTTGGGAAAATGAAGCTGAACTAAACATGGCTGAGGTATGCCCTATTTTTACAGCTCCTGAATCCTGGTATAGAGATCTAGTACACTATTTACAACACGGATACTTACCAGAGCACTGGGGTTCTAAGCAAAGAAGGGCACTTCATTTGAAGTTAGCAGCATACCAGATTATTGATGTCATACTTTTTAGAAAAAATTATGATGGCATCTTTCTTAGATGTTTAGAGAAAGAAGATGCAAATAAGGTGGTCAAAGAACTACACGATGGCCTTGCTGGAGGACATTATTCCAGAGATACAACAACTCACAAAATACTAAGGGCTGGATATTACTGGCCTACTCTATTTAAAGATGCTCATACCTATGCACGGAACTGTGATGTATGCCAAATAAGTGCTAGGAAATTACCCAAGGCAGCAGGACCATTGCAGCTCGTGATTATCTCAGAGCCTTTTGAACAATGGGGCATAGATGTCATTGGAGAAATAAAACCAAATTCTTCTCTGCTGCATCGGTATATCCTGACGGCCACAGACTATTTTACAAGATGGACAGAGGCTGTCCCATTGTGCAAAATCAACAAGGATGCAGTTATCAATTTCTTAAAGGAAAATGTCATAACTAGGTTTAGGGTTCCAATTTCCCTAGTCTTTGATAATGCAACTTATTTTTCATCTTTTAAGATAAATGAATTTGTTTATGAGAGAGGAATTAAGTTACACTATTCAACCAATTATTATCCTCAAGGAAACAGATTAGTTGAATCTTCAAACAAAAACCTCATTTGGATTCTTAAGAAAACCATGATTGAAAATAAGAGGAGCTGGCACATAGATCTCCCAAATGCTTTATGGGAAGATAGGGTTACTCCAAAACACGCTTTAGGGGTTTCCCCGTATACCCTTGTCTATGGTAAAGAATCCATCCTCCCTCCCAACATCTTACTCCCATCTTTGCAATTGGCCCAAGCCTCCCAAGGTTCCAGTAGCCAGCTTTTACAATCCAGAATTAACACCTTGTTGAAACTTGAAGAATCTCAAGAGAAAGCTAAAGACTGATTCCACCAACACCAAAACATAGTCAAGAGGTGGTTCGATAAGAGAAAATATGGCAAAAGAAGTTTTGAAGTAGGTGACCTAGTTCTGAAATGGGACCATTCCCATGAAGGTAAAGGAATGCATACAAAATTTAAGCATTTATGGGTAGGCCCTTACCAAATTTTTGAAAAGCTTGGCCCAAATACCTACAAATTGAAAGATTTACAAGGAGAGGAGGTAACCTTGCCTCTAAATGGCCTTGCTTTGAAACAGTACTTCTCATAGTCCTGTGAAGTCTCCTTTGTACATAAACTTTTGTTTTCATTTTGTCTTTTATCTTTTCTTTGAAGTTAGTTTTTTTGTTTTCTACACTCAGATGTTTTCTTTTATCCTTCAATAAAATCTAGCTCAGTTGTTGGTAAGGCAGAAGATAGATCTTCGGGCTAAACTCAATCCTGAAAGGGTGAAAACCACTTACAAAGAATTGTTTTGGTGACTTTGTCTTCAATGATTGATTTTCAGGAATATTAGAGATCCTTTCGCTGATTGGTCAAAGCAACCCTGTTTTAATAACTAAGATTCAACGTTTCTTTCCTACTATCTTGGGACCCCATTCACTTTAACATAATTATCTGCCTCAAGGATTTCTCTATAATCAGACCCATGGAAAGGAAGCATGTCTTACAAATATATGACATTTAAAATGATCCCATGCTACAAACGAAAGCCAAAAGGCTTATTTTAGAGAGTTGATTTCCAGAAATTCTTGCCTCAATCAAAGCACAACAGAGAGACACTAAGCATTTTCAGTCAATAAAGCTATCCAAATAAATCAACTCAACAAGGTTCTTCTCCATCCGTGAGGCATGATAATCAAACAAACTTATCACTCACACAAAAGGACATTATGGATTGAAGAACCAGAGAAATCAAATATGCAAGTTGAAGAAACTCATTTCTGGAAGACTCAAATGACAAAAGTCGACAAGAAATATCCAAAAGGGTATAAATAGCATGGGAATGAGGAACAAACAAATATTACTGTAAGATATTGTTACGATCCTGTGGAGTCTTTTTAAGTTGATCTCCAAAAAGCAGAATTCTAAAATGAACCCCATACTCCGGCCCTGAGACAGTTGAAAAGAAGTATGATTCTAAGTTATCCTCTCCAAAAATGACCATGATGATGAGAGTGATCACAGTATTCACGAAAGATGAACTATGGAGACATTTTATCATTCATGTAAATCAACAATTTGTAAGTTTTCTACCCCAAAGGAGAGTGTTTTTTCAGAGATCTATGTTCACCAGAGAATCGCCAATTGTTGTTGCTGCAACATCCCCTCCCCCCCCCCCCAAATTTTTTGTAGATATTGGGGCCCCTCCCTTTTACTTCTTTTATAAAGTTACTTAGGAGTTAAACTTTCCTTAGAAGTTCTGTCATACTTAGTTTTTATAGGATAAACCTTTCTTTTTTAGTTTATTGATCTTTTTCTTGTAAGGAAGAACTCAAGCTTTTCACCCGCAACGGTGGAAGAACTCATAATGTTCGGTTGCAACGAGTGCCTCTTAAAGACTTTTGAATTTGTGCTTTCAGGAAAGTTTACCAAGTCCATCCGAAACTTCAGCCGAACTCGGTGAGTCTCCCCGCAGCGACGGACCAACTCAAGAAGTTATGTCTCAACGGCGGAGCAACTCGCAATCTTTGGCCACAACAGGCGATGATCCCTTTTGAAGTCCCTAACCCTGAAATCATCGGACCAATCCGACAAGTATCCTACAAATGGCAGACAAACTTGTAGAAGTCTCCCGCAATGGCGAACACCTTATCCAACGTCACAATGAGACCCTCGAATTCGGGTAAAACTTGCGAATTCTGGCCGCAACAGTGGGTAAACTCCAAAACTCTTGCCGCAGCGTCGGGTGAGTTTATTTGTTTCCTCCTATTTTCAGCGGTTACACTTCAATGCCAAACGTGCCGAGGTGACCCCGCCGTACGCATTTTTAAACGTCGTTTTTAAGAGCTCCACCAACCTATTAATTACTCTAGCGTGTCAACCCTTATATAAGGTATTGGGGGTTTTGTTTGTTTTATTGAACTTTTTGATCGGAGAACGGCGTTCTAAAGTTGTCGGACTGCTCCAGCTCAGTTCACCCACTGCATAGTCAACCTCTGTGGGACCAACAATATTTTCCAGGTAGGTGGCTCTACCACTGTTTTGTTTTTACTGACGAGTGCGTCAAACTCCTCCGGGGTATTGTATTCTCCTGCATGGCTGATAGACGTTCTTCGATAGCATTTTTGCAGCCATTCCCAAGCTCATAGCCATAGGTCTTTTCCGATATTTTCCCTGATCCTATTCATGCATGCTTAGAATGTGGCTAGAGCATTAGTTAATCCAAATGGCATAACAAGAAACTCAAAGTGGCCATAGTGACATCCAAAAGCAATCTTTTACACATCTTCTTCCTTCATTCGAATTTGATGGTAACCTGATCTAAGATAAATTTTGGAGAAATATTTTGCCCCAAATAGCTCATCCATGAGCTCATCAATTCTATGAATAGGATACCTATTCTTTATTGTCTTCTTGTTCAAATCTCTAAAGTCTATGCACATCCTTAAGGTTCCATCTTTTTTCTTCATCAACACTACTGAAGAGGCATAAGGGCTAGAGCTTGGTCGAATGAGTCCCAACTCTAGGAGTTCTTGGATGGCCTTTTCAATTTCATCTCTGAAATTTTTTGGATGTCTATAGGGTGTTATTTGGATGGGTGAAGTACCCTCCTCCAAAACAATGTTGTGCTCAACACCCCTATCAGGTGGTCTACCATGTGGAAGGTCTCCAAAAAAAATTTATATTTTTGTAGGAGTTACTCTATCTCTTTTGGGTGTTCAACAACCTTTATGTTTGGCTTGGGAGAGGTGATGAAACATTCAGCAACCCATTCTATGTCTCCATGCCTCAATATGGATCTCATACTATGGGAGGTCACTACCATATTCGGATAGGTGTGCTGCCCTCTCACAACCCTTAGTATTCCTTCCGAATCTTGGAATTTCATTTTAGGAATTTGATAATTCATTGTATGCTCCCCTATAGAATACAACCATTGCACTCCCAAAACCACATTAGTATCAACAACATCAACCACATAAAAGCTATCATAAAAAGTGTAATTACCTATGGTGATTTGCAGCTTTGGAACCCATGTTTTGCACTCCATAGTGTTGTGACCTGGAATGTGTTAGGAACCCATGTCTTTACTTTGATAGTATATTGTTGTTGGACGCATATGCTTTGTAAGACGTCCCATAGTATTTGTTGATCCATAGTTTGTGTTATTGTTGTTGGGCGCATATGCTTTGTAGGTCGCCCGTAGTAATTGTTGACCCATAGTTTGTATTGGCCCATGGTTTTGACCCATAGTATTGGTGCCTAGACTTAGTATATAAGTGTGTGTTAAGTCCAATGAAGGCACCATGAAGTTATTTGTATTGAGCTTGCTCAAAGGAGGTTGCCCCCTCGAAGTGGCTTGTGATCAATAAAAGTGATTCTAAGTTCTATTCTCACTGCTATCTCATGTATTTTCATTAATTAATTGTTGCATGTTCCTCACATCTGGTATCAGAGCACTTTCTTGGGCTCGTTGGGTGAAATTTTTGCTATTTTTTTTTTTGCATCTGTTGCAGGTTCGGATCTGGAAATAATCCCTATCCACTTAACTGTGGAAAGTACTTGGGCATAAGCCCTAAAACTCATTGTGAGGAGTAACACAGGAACCCCAAAGTAGCTGTCCCATTGAGAGGACCTACCAGCGAAAAGGGAAACGACCCCTACCTAATTGACTAGTTCTCACCCGTGAGGTAAACCAAGAGCTGTCGTTTGTGGCAAAGCGGTTATCAGTTTTACCTGAGCCGTGGAGTGAGGGGTATTGCCCCAATATGAAAGCCGTCAGATAGCATTGGTGGCCGAGTGAATCCCCTGAACCATTAGGAAGCCGAGCATACGGGGTCCATATCTATTTTCAGCTGATAAATCGCAGATTTCCTCTGTCCATAACTTTTTCCAATCACTTCCGCGCCATTTCAGATCTATCTGTTGTTGATCACTTCCGCGTCATTTCAGATCTGTCTGTTGTCAATCCCTTCCGCGCCATTTCAAATCCATCTATTTCTGATCCCTTCTGTGTCGTTGCAAATCCATCTGTTTCTGATCCCTTCTACGCCATAGCAGATCCATTCTGAAAAGAAATAATAATAATAATAATAATAATAAATAATAAAAAAGGTATAATTTTTTTTTTTCACCATATCTCCCTTGTTTTCACTCTGTTTCCCTTGAAACTTCTCTGACACCCCTTTCATCCCATTCTGCATCTTTCATTCCTGAGGACCCTATCCCAAATTCCACTTCTCAAAGCCAGAAATTCCACAATTGTCTATTTTTAGGGTTTCTCATAACTTCTTTAATTTTCACCCAATCGCCTTCAAATTTTGCCACCATGTTCATTCCCTATTTCTACTTCTTTGTCCCACTCTAACAAATTTTCCTATTCTTTCACCCTGCTTCTGAAATCCTCATTTTCTGCTTCTCTGTCCATTCGAAAGTGTCCAAAACCTAGTCAAACCCCAATTACCCATCAGAGTTTTTCCCAAATCCAAATTTCCCTTTACTAAATAAGCTTATGTTTGTGTTTTTCTACCCATTCATAAAAATAAAAATAAAACTCCTGGTTATGGTTGTCACCCACGCAGGAGCAAAAACCATGGAGGAAGCACTTGCAGCCATCCAAGTCCGATAAAAAATTTCTCGGCCTCCATCTTGAGCATTCAACCATGAATAACAAACGATAGTCCGAGTCTTCATCAAACAATGGGTTCTCTTCTTCCAGCAATTTTTGTGATCCGAAGCTTGATTTTCCTCGCTTCAATGGTACTGATCCGACTGGCTGGATCTATCGTGCAGAACAATATTTCAGTCTGCATAATACTTTTGATGTCACCAAAGTTCCACTTGCATCCTTTCATTTGGAACAGGAAGCTCTTCAATGGTACCGCTGGTACATCAAGGCTCATGAAGAGACAAAATGGCTAGATTTTTGCCAGCTCCTTTTGCAACTATTTGGTCCTAATGCTTTTGATGACTTCACGGGATCCCTCACTAAACTTCACCAAATTGCCACTATGAGAGAGTATCAGACAGAATTTGAGAAACTATCCAATCACACAGAAGGATTGTCTGATGAATTCTACAAGAGTTGTTTTATCCGTGTTCTTAAGGATTAAATCCGCTCAGAGGTTAAAATTTTTTGTCCCAACACAATGATGGAATCCTTGGGGTTGGCTAAGTTGGCAGAAGACAAGATTGTAGCCTAACAACGCTCCAAACCCACTTTTGTTCCCCTTTGAAATATGGGTTCTCAACGACCTCCCATCCCGCCAGCTCCTCGACCAACTCCTATCAAGCATTTGTCTGAAACAAAGATGCAGGCATGCAGAGAAAAAGGTCTTTGTTATAATTGTGATGAGAAATTCACTCGCGGACATAGATGTGTTCAGCAAAAGCTCTATCTCTTGGATGTAGATTCTCCGCCTGCCTCTAAAATTGGTGAAGAAGCTCCAGATACAATGGACGATCATGTTGACATTCAGGAGCCGCCTATTGACCCTCCGTCTCAGGAAGACCACCCAGAGATATCTCTACATGATTTAGCCAGAATCACCACCCCCCAAACAATGCGGGTCATGGGTTACTTCAAGAAGCTCCCTCTTACCATACTCATTTATTCTAGTAGCACTCATAACTTCATTGACCCTCGGATCGCCAAACATGATGATTGTTTTATCTCTCCTTGCTCCAACTTTGAAGTCATGGTTGCCAATGGGGGCACTTGACCTTGCAAGGGGAAGTGTCACAATGTGCGTATCTCTATGGAAGATTATAACTTGCTTTCTGACATGTTTGCCTTAGCCTTAGGCGAATGTGATGTGGTTTTGGGTGTTCAATGGTTACGCACATTTGGACCCATCTTATGGGATTTTGCTGAACTTTGGATGCAGTTTTTAGTTAATGGGAAAAAAACACAAATTTACAGGCTTACAACCAGGGTCTCTCCGCATCATTAGTTCACATCGCCTAGAAAAACTCCTTAAGAAGAATTCACATGGTGTCATCGCTCAACTCCATTCCATTTAGATGCACCAATTAATGGTCTCCATTACTCCCTTGGATCTCCAACCAATTTTGGATAGATATGTCAGTGCCTTTGCTGAACCAGTGGGATCACCGACTTCATGAGACCTTTCCGGTAATAATTTAGCCTCCTATACATCTGTGAAGGCAATGATGGCTATTTTGCATGCAGTATAGACGTGGCAGCCATACCTATTAGGGAATTATTTCTGCATCACGACTGCTCACCAGAGTTTGAAATATTTCTTGGACCAAAGGGTCTCCTCACCCGCACAACTGAAATGGATTCGCCAACTCTTGGGTTATGCCAATGAAATCACTTACATGAAGGGCCGATACAATTGGGTGGCAGATGCTCCTTATCGCACAATTGATGTCCCAGTTTCTCTTTCAACTATTTCTCTACTTGTTCCAAATTGGTTGCAATCTGTTCAACAGGGCTATGTCTTATCTGAACTCCATGTGTCTCCATTGGTCAGGCACTCCAAGTTCCTCCAAACGTATGAGAAGGCACAGCATACGTTCTTTTGGCAGGGAATGAAAAGGACAATTCAACAGATGGTGGATGAATATGATACCTTCCAGCTCCTTCTGGGATTGCTCGAACCTGTACCCATCCTTCCACGGATTTGGACAGATATGTCTCTAGAATTCATTGAAGGGCTCCCTAAATCTGGAGGGCAGGCTGACATTACCAAAAAATGTTTGGAAACTTATCTTTGTTGCTTCACCTCCGAACAACAACCTCTGTGGGCGAAGTGGCTCCCTCTCGCTGAATGGTGGTACCCTACTCCATCTAAAATTACTCCATATGAAGCAATCTATGGTCAGGCACCGCCATTTCTTCTTCCATACACCCTCAACGGTGCACCAATTGAGGAAATTGACACGGTTCTTCAAAACCGCGATCAGATTCTTCACATTTTGTAAGACACTCTTCACATGGCCAGAATTCGAATGAATCAACAAGCCGATCAGCACTGTTATGGGTGCACTTTTCAATCAGTTGATATGGTTTTTCTTTGTCTACAACCTTCCAAGCAATCCTCCATGACACTCAAAGGGCGTCCGCTTATCTCTCACTCTATCATAGAGGTATTCATTCAGTGGCACGACATGTAACCAACGGCTACTACATGGGTACCACTCCTTCAAATTCAACATCAATTTCCACATCTAAAGCTTTGAGGACAAAGCTTTTTCTAAGGGAGAGGGGATGTTAGGAACCCATGTCTTTACTTTGTTAGTATATTGTTGTTGGATGCATATGCTTTGTAAGACGTCCCATAGTATTTGTTGATCCATAGTTTGTGTTATTGTTGTTGGGCGCATATGCTTTGTAAGTCGCCCGTAGTAATTATTGACCCATAGTCTGTATTGGCCCATGGTTTTGACCCATAGTATTGGTGCCTAGACTTAGTATATTGGTACCTAGAATTAGTATATAAGTGTGTGTTGAAGCCAATGAAGGCACCGTGAATTTATTTGTATTGATCTTTCTCAAAGGAGGTTGTCCCCTCGAAGTGGCCTGTGATCAATAAAAGTGATTATGGGTTCTGTTCTCACTGTTATCTCATGTATTTTCATTAATTAATTGTTGCAGGTTCCTCACAGAACAACAACTGTGAAGTCATCGAATGGTTCAGGAGGTATCTTCCTACTCTCAACCATGTCTGCATAAATGAAGTTATGTGTGGCTCCTCCATCTACCAAAACTGAGGCCTTTTGTCCTAGTACCACACCCTTGCATCAAATAATGTGATAACGAGGCACTGCTGAAAGTACTGCCATCATTGCTTTTTCAGATGAAAGATGATTTCTTCTTGTTTCCCTTCTTCTGCTGTATCATATCCCTCTTCTTGATCTGAAATATGTCCTTCTTCCTCCATGCCCCCTTCATACTCATCATTATCATAAAATACTTCAATGTATTGAGCTTTTCCCTTAGTACATTTATGCCTCGGTGCCCATGGTTGGAAGCATGTGTAGCATAATATCTTTCTTCTAAGTTCTTACCTGTTTAGTCCCTCTTTATTATTCTTTTCAAATGCATCTCTTTGCCAAGGATTCTTGTCAAATCTAAATTTAGAAGGGAAGTTAGGCTTGAGAGGAAACCTTGTCCTAGGTAGCACATTTTGTAGATCTCTTGTCAAGTTCATGACATCCTTCAATGAATTTGGTTTGTGGGCCTTAACTAAAACTTTTAAGGGTTCATCCAAACCTTCAGTAAATATTAATACTAACCTCAACATAGATATATCAACCACCTTAACTGATAATTTTTGGAATTCCATCATATACTCAGCAGGAGTCCCAACTTGCTTCAATTGGGCTAGTTCTTTGAAAGGAAATTATGGGTCTTTTTGCTCAAATATTTCTAATACCCTATCAACAAATTCTCTATATGTTTTAAACTGATCATGTGCCAATGTTTTCATACCATGGAACAACCAATCATTGGCTTCCCCATCAAGATGCAAAATGGCTATTTTTAGAGCATCCTCTTCCACCATTGGATTCAACTGAAAATACACATCTAGTTTTTGTACCCAAGTATGTGTAGAACTTTGAGATGAGCCATCAAAGGTAGGAAGTGTCATTTTAATTATTTCATAATTCAATTCTCTATTTTGAAATGGATTCTTATTACCTTCCTTCATCTTGAGCTTGTTTGAGACAATGAGGTATTGATAAAATGGTAGGGTGTTTCTGCAATCTTCACTCAAATTTTGCCATTCGATTAGAATTGCTTGCACATCAATTGGATTATTAAATTTTATTTGGAATCAAGAAATTTAGGTGTGGTAGGCCTTGCTGCACTCTGAAATTCATTAGCTCTATTATGGGGTCCTGTGCTTGAGAAAATATGCTCACCCATTAGCTTCTTTTCCTCATGATGAGAATTACTGTTGCCTCCTCTTTCTCCTTTGCTTCCAAGTTGGCTAGAAAAAAATTAGAATCCTTTCATCATATGATTGGTCATGTCTTCAAAGAGTGGTTTCATGAGTTTCCTAAGCTCCTCACCATCCTCTGGGGCTCCCTTTTCATCCCTAGTCATAGTTTCCTCAAAAAATTGCTCTTCTTTTCCTACTTTTTCCTCCTCAACAAAAGCACTTTTGGTTTCAATATCTAATGGTGGTCCCTAAATTCTTGTCCTCATGAATATAAGACCACATCAAGTGCCAAGATCATGCTCTGATACCACTTGTAATGTCCCTTTTTAGAATTTTATTAAAATGATAATTTTTTCAATTTTTCCACTAGTTCGACCCTTGACTAGTATTGGCTTCTTAACCTCCAAATAGCTCCAAATGCTCCCAAATTGTTACAAAATGTATATGGAAGGTATTAGTACATTATTATGAGGTTAATGGATTCTTTAGAGTCTTCAAAAGGCTTCTGAAACTCTCCTTTGTATTCTGGTCAATGTAGGGAATTAGACTAGCAATTTGGGGTTCAATTCCCCTATGGGTAGATGCTGGAAATGGCTCTCAAAATGCTATGGGACCCTCTCGAATTTCTGAAAATAAGCAGGGGATATATATGGGACATCAATATGGTCTCATATTCAGCACCATTCAGTTTATGAAGTCCTATACAACCCTCTCAAATCAGATACAAAAATACTAGTTTCAACCTTGGGGGAAATGATAAGCAATCTTCTCCAAATGCTATGAAACTGAACAATATGACTCCAAAAGCTTAATCACTGAACATGAAACTTGTATAACACATTATTGACAGTCCATAAATCATAAAATAATCATTGGTTCATTTTTCCATTCGAAAATAACATCATATCATTGGCATACATCAACATAGTGGGGAAATTGGCGCCATTTGCTCATTAATGATCATATTTACATAGTTCCACTTGGAATTTCGACCTGAAGGTATTATTAATATGAAGAATAGAGAATTTACATCAAATTATAAGAAAATGGGGCATTATAAGCTTCCCCAAAAAGAACAATAGCTCACCAAGTGTGCAATTCCTCAAGGATCATGAATATGCTGAGAAAACATGGAATGGTTGGAGAAACAAGCTGAACTAGAAGTGACCATGAGATTACCTGTAGCTTATAAATACAACATATGACTCCATTAAATCTACAAATGAAAGGTCTGAATGGCCTCTCCAATTACCAACTAGGAGGAGAATATTTCACCCTCAAATTGGTGCTAAGGCAAGTAGAGAAGCACTCCACTAGCTCTCCTCTCAAATGCAAATTATAAAAATGATAAAAATCCCTTCTCTTACTTGATCCCCATATTTTATAAACATCCTTAGCCTTCTAAGGTTCGAATTCCATCCATAGGCTCCAAGCTAATTCGAATTAGGGAGGGATTCCATATTCGCCACTTGTCTTCCAATTCCTAGCCTTCCACCTTGCACCAATTCGAGTAGGAATATATTGAGCTTATCTAACTCCCATGAGCACCCTCTTGGAGGCTATTTTTAGGCCTGACATGTCATATTGGTCAGATGTCAGCAATCAGGTATGAAATTTGTCATAGGTGTCATAGCATCTTCATTATTGTTGTCATAGAGGTTAGGGAATCTAGCCCAAGTGTCCAAGAACCTCTCATTTGACTCTTCCTCTTCCATGGGAGTTACACTTCCATACTAATTAGACCTATGATGCATATTTCCATGTGTATAATCCTTCCAACTCATCCCAAGAAGTTGGACTTCTCATGGATTCGAATTGACAAGAGGATGATGCCATGTGGCATGGAAAATCTAGCTTGTGTGGGTCCCACATCCTCCATGTATCTATCTTCATGATCAATTGCCACTTTTATTTTCTCTTGTATTTATTTATTTATCTCCTTTATTAAATATTTATGCCATTCTAATGTCTAAACATCATTTATTAGCTCCCTTATTGCAAATCCCAATGTCTCCATCCAACCTAGGGAACTAGTACGATTGGTGGAATTTTCCTTTCATGCATTTATTTGAATGGGGACATTACAGTCCTCCCCACCCAAGATTGCTTGTCCTCAAGCAATTTCAGATTTGGATGCTGCAAAATTTGTTCCTCTTCCTATGTGGAATCATCACTTGGGAGGTCCTTCCATTGTACCACGTACTCTTTCATAGTTCTCCTCCTTAATCTTCGTTCCCTTGTCTTCAAAACAATTTCTGGAACAAGTCTAAGCTGAACTTCATCATCCAAAGGAGGAAGTGTTTCTGAAATGACAATTTGCTGACCAACAACCTTCTTGAGACATGAAACATGAAATACATTGTGGATTTTACTTCCTTCTGGAAGTCCTAACTCATATGCTACCTCCCCAACCTTCCGAACTACCTTGTATGGGCCATAGTATCTTGGTTTTAGCTTCTCTACTCCCTTATTTTTCAAAGATGTATATTTATATGGATGCAACCTCAAATATACCAAATCATTGATTTGAAAGGTCCTTTCTTCCCTATGTTGATCTGCATATTGCTTTTGCTGACTTTGGGAAACCTGCAAGTTGTCTTTCAAAAGATTTAAAATTTATTGGCTCTCTTCCACCCAATCTTTAGCTTTTGGGGCTCTACTATCACCAAATATATGCTCAATAAAATTGAGTGCTTCATAACCATATAATGCTTTGAAAGGAGACATTCCTATTGACATATGAAAAGCGGTGTTGTAGCAAAACTCAACCAAGTGTAGCCATTTTACCCATGCTTTTTGCTGCTCTCCCACAAAGTTCCTTAGGTAACCTTCCAACCATTGATTCACTCTCTTTGTTTGGCCATCATTTTGTGGATTATAGCTTGTTCATGGAGTCAATTGTGTTCCCACCGATCTGAAAATCTCTTACCAAAAAGCACCCATGATTTTACTATCTCTATCACTTACAATGCTCTCGGGGAGCCCATGCAATCTGAAGATTTCTTTAAAAAAAACATCAACCACTTGTGCAGCACTAAAATATGATGTAAAAACAAAGAAATGAGCAAATTTGGTCATCCTATCCACTACCGCATATATGCAATCCTTTCCCAAATATTTGGGCAAACCTGTGATGAAGTCCATTGAGATACTCTCCCATTTTTGTTCCGGAATGGGAAATGGTTGCAACAAACCAGATGGGCATGTGAGTTCAAATTTGTTTTACTAACATACCTTACATTCATTTACATATTTTAGAAAATATTCCTTCATCCCTCTCCAAAAAAACCTTTTCCTTTATTGCCTATAAGTTTTGAAGATCCCCGGATGTCCAGCTAGTGGGGAGTCATGTGCTTCTTGCAAAATATTGCACTTGAGTTTTGAATTTTGAACCAAATAAATTCTGCCCTTATAATATATCATCCCATTCAAAATCCTGTATTTATCATCCCCTTTGGCCCCATCTAACACATCACAATCAAAACTATCTTTGGCATATTCAACCATTAGCATGTTTTTCCAATCTTTTGCATTGTTCGTGAGAGAAAAGGAAGGTCTTCTAGATAATGCATCTGCTACAATGTTATCCTTCCCTTTTACATATTCAATATCAAAATCAAAATCTTGGATCTTGCTTACCCACTTTTGTTTCCTTTCATTAAGGTCCTTTTGGGTGAGGAAGTGCTTTAGACTATTGTGGTCGGTTTTCACCACAAACTTGTTTCCCACCAAGTATTGTATAAACTTGGCCAAGGCATGCATGGTGGCCAACATTTATTTGTCATCGATGGAGTAAAGCTTCTCATGTGGGTGCAAATTTCTGCTCTTAAAGGCTATAGAGTGTTGATTTTGCTTTAGGACAACCCCTATCCCTTCACCTAAAGCATCACATTCCAAAACAAAAGGTTTAGTAAAATCAGGTAATGCAAGTACTGGACAACTACTCATTACCTATTTCATTTTTTGGAAGGCCTTTTCATACTCTTCATCCCACTTGAAAGCATCTTTCTTTGTCAAATCAGTGACTGGAGATGTCAGTTTGGAGAACCCTTTCACAAACTTCCTATAATAGGTGCATTTTCCAATGAAGCCTCTTAATTCTGTGATGTTTTTTGGTGTTGTCCATTCAAGGATAGCCATTATTTTTTCCATGTGCACTTTCACTCCTTCATTTCCAATAATGTATCCAAGATACAAGAGTTCCTTCATCCCAAATTAACATTCAGACAACTTAGCAAACAAGGACTGTTCATGCCAAATTTTCAGCACAACCTCTAAATGATGCAAATGCTCTTCCCAAGTTTTTCTATAAATGAGAATGTCATCAAAGAAAACCAAAAACACTTTCTAAGTTGCTTGCAAAAGATCCTATTCATGCATGCTTGGAATGTGGTTGGAGAATTAGTTAATCCAAATGGCATAACAAGAAACTCAATGTGGCCATAGTGACATCTAAAAGCAGTCTTTTGCACATCTTCTTCCTTCATTCGAATTTGATGGTAACCTAATCTAAGATCAATTTTGGAAAAATATTTTGCCCCAAATATCTCATCCATGAGCTCATCAATTCTAGGAATATGATACCTATTCTTGATTGTCTTCTTGTTCAAAGCTCTAAAGTCTATGCACATCCTTAAGGTTCCATCTTTTTTCTTCACCAACACTACTGAAGAGGCATAAGGGCTAGAGCTTGGTCTAATGAGTCCCAATTCTAGGATTTCTTGGATGGCCTTTTCAATTTCATATCTAAATTTTTTTGGATGTCTATAGGGTGGTATTTGGATAGGTGAATTACCTTCCTCCAAAACAATGTTGCGCTCAACCCCCCTATCAGGTGATCTACCATGTGGAAGGTCTCCAAATGTTTTTTCATATTTTTGTAGAAGTTTCTTTATCTCTTTTGGGTTTTAAAAAAAAATTATGTTTGGATTGGGAGAGGTGATGAAACATTCAGTAGCCCATTCTATGTCTCCATGCCTCAATATGGATCTCATACTATGGGAGGTCACTACTTGATTCGGATGGGTGTGCTGCCCTCTCACAACCCTTAGTATTCCTTCCAAATCTTGGGAATTTCATTTTAGGAATTTGATAATTCACTGTATGCTCCCCTATAGAATATAGCCATTGCAGTCCCAAAACCACATTAGTATGAGAAACATCAACCACATAAAAGCTATTAGAAAAAAGTGTAATTACCTATGGTGATTTGCAGCTTTGAAACCCTTGTTTTGCACTCCATAGTGTTGTGACTTGGAATGACAACTGTGAAGCCATCGAATAGTTCAATAGGTATCTTCCTTATCTCCACCATGTCTGCATCAATGAAGTTATGTGTGGATCCTCCATCTACCAAAACCGAGACCCTTTTTCCTAGTACCACACCCTTGCATCGAATAGTGTGATAACGAGGCATTGCTGAAAGTACTACCATTCTTGCTTTGTCAGGTGAAGGATGATTTTCTTCTTGTTTCCCTTCTTCTGTTGTATCATATCCCTCTTCTTGATCTGAAATATGTCCTTCTTCCTCCATGCCCCCTTCATACTCATCATTATCATAAAATACTTCAATGTATTGAGCTTTTCCCTTAGTACATTTATGCCCCGGTGCCCATGGTTGGAAGCATGTGTAGCATAAATTATTTCTTCTAAGTTATTCCTTGTTTATTCTCTCTTTCTTATTCTTTTCAAATGCATCTATTTTCCAAGGCTTCTTGTCAAATATGAATTTGGAAGGGAAGTTATGCTTGGGAGGAAACCTTGTCCTAGGTAGCACATTTTGTAGATCTCTTGTCAAGTTCATGGCATCATTCAATGAATTTGGCTTGTGGGCCTTAACTAAACCTTTTAAGGGTTCAGCCAAACCTTTCGTAAAGAGTGATACTAACCTCACCATAGATATATCAGCCACCTTAACTGATAATTTTTGGAATTCCATCATATACTTAGCAGGGGTCCCAACTTGCTTCAATTGGGCTAGTTCTTTGAAAGGCAATTCTAGGTCTTTTTGCTCAAATATTTCTAATACCATATCAACAAATTCTCCATATGTTTTAACCTTGATATTGTCCCAATTTTTTCAGACCATGGAACCACCAATCATTGGCTTACCCATCAAGATTAAAAATGGCCATTTTTAGAGCATCCTCTTCCACCATTGGATTCAACTGAAAATACACATCTAGTTTTTGTACTCAAGTATGTGCAGAAATTTGAGATGAGCCATCAAAGGTAGGAAGTGGCATTTTAATTATTGCATAATTCAATTCTCTATTTTGAAATGGATTCTTATTACCTTACTTCATCTTGATATTGTTTGAGACAATGAGGTATTGATCAAATGGTAGGGTGTTTCTGCAATCTTCACTCAAATTTTGCCATTGGATTAGAATTGATTGCACATCAATTGGAGTATTAATATTTGCTTTGTAATAAATAAATTTAGGTGTGGTAGGCCTTGTTGCACTCTAAAATTCATTAGCTCTATTATGGGGTCCTATGCTTGAGAAAATATGCTCACCCATTACCTTATTTTCCTCATGATGAGAACTATTGCTGCCTCCTCTTTCTCCTCTGCTTCCAAGTTGGCTAGCCAACTATTCGAATCCTTTCATCAAATGCTTGGTAATGTCTTGAAAGAGTGGTTTCATGAGTTTCCTAAGCTCCTCACCATCCTTCGAGGTTCCCTTTTCATCCCTAGTCATAGTTTCCTCAAAAAATTGCTCTTCTTTTCCTACTTTTTCCTCTTCAACAAAAGAACTTTTGGTTTAAATATCTAATGGTGGTCCCTGAATTCTTGTCCTCATGAATATCAGACCACATCAGGTGCCAAGATCATGCTTTGATACCACTTGCAATGTCCCTTTTTAGAATTTTTCAATTTTTCCACTAGTTCGACCCTTGACTAGTATTGCCTTCTTGACCTCCAAATAGCTCCAAATGCTCCCAAATTGTTACATAAGGTATATGGAAGGTATTAGGACATTATTATGAGGTTAATGGATTCTTTAGAGTCTTCAAAAGGATTCTTCAACTCTGCTATGTATTCTGGTCAATGTAGGGAATTAGACTAGCAATTTGGGGTGCAATTCCCCTATGGGTAGATGCTGGAAATGGCGTGGGATAACTGGCACTCAAATCGCCCCACTTTTTCGGCGATTTGTTCCCTAGATCTGGTTATAAAAATCAACAGAATCATAGTTCCACCCCATTTACTGAGGAACTATGCCCCTAGGGGTTTTGGCCCATTTTAAGACAACCCAAATCGTCAAAATTCCAAAAAAATAACGAGAAGGGGTGGAACTGTGCCTCGCCGGAAAACTGTTCATCGCCGACAGGGGGTGATTTGAGTGCCAGTTATCACATGCCGCTGGAAATGGCTCTCCAAATGCTATGGGACCCTCTCGAATTTTTGAACAAAAGTAGGCGATATCTACGGTAGATCAATATGGTCTTGTATGCAACACCATTCAGTTTATGAAGTTTGATACAACCCTCTCAAATCAGATACAAAAATACTAGTTTTGACCTTGGGGGAAATGATAGGCGATCTTCTCCAAATGCTATGAGACTGAACAATATGACTCCAAAAGCTTAAGCACTGAACATGAAACTTGTATAACAAATTATTAACAGTCCATAAATCATAAAATAATCAGTGGTTCATTTTTCCATTCGAAAATAACATCATATCATTGGCATACATCAACATAGTGGGGAAATTGGTGCCATTTGCTCATTAATGATCATATTTACATAGTTCCACTTGGAATTTCGACCTGAAGGTATTATTAATATGAAGAATAGATAATTTACATCAAATTATAAGAAAATGGGGCATTAGAAGCTCCCCCAAAGAGAACAATAGCTCACCAAGAGCGCAATTCCTCAAGGATCATGAATATGATGAGAAAACTTGAAATGTTTGGAGAAACAAGCTGAACTAGAAGTGACCATGAGCTGCCCTATATCTTGTACCTGCAACATATGACTCCATTAAATCTACAAATGAAAGTTTTGAATGGCCTCTCCAATTACCAACTAGGATGAGAATCTTTCACCCTCAAAATTGGTGCTAAGGAAAGTAGAGTAGCATTCCAGTAGCTCTCCTCTCAAATGCAAATTCTGAAAATCATCAAAATACCTTCTCTTACTTGATCCCTGTATTTTATAAAGATCCTTAGCCTTCTAAGGTTCGAATTCAATCCATAGGCTCCAAGCTAGTTTGAATTAGGGAGGGATTCCATATTTGCCACTTGTCTTCCAATTCCTAGCCTTCCACCTTACACCAATTCGAGGAGGAATCTCTTGAGCTTCTCTAAATCCCATGAGGCGCCCTCTTGGAGGCTATTTTTAGTCCTCACATGTCATATTGGTCAGATGTCAGCAATCAGGTCTAAAATTTGTCATAGGTGTCATAGCATATTCATCATTGTTGTCATAGAGGTTAGGGAATCTAGCCCAAGTGTCCAAGAACCTTTCATTTGACTTTTCCTCTTCCATGGGAGTTACACTTCCATCCCAATTCAACCTATGATGCATATTTTCAAGTGTATAAGCCTTCCAACTCATCCAAAGAAGTTGGAATTCTCATGCATTCGAATTGACAAGAGGATGATGGCATGTGGCATGGAAAATCTAGCTTGTGTGGGTCCCACATCCTCCATGTGTCTTCATGATCAATTGCCACTTTTATTTTCTCTTGTATTTATTTATTTATCTCCTTTATTAAATATTTATGCCATTCTAATGTCTAAACATCATTTATTATCTCCCTTATTGCAAATCCCAATGTCTCCATCCAACCTAGGGAAATAGTAGGATTGGTGGAATTTTTCTGTCATGCATTTATTTGAATGGGGAAATTACAGTCCTCCCCACCCAAGATTGCTTGTCCTCAAGAAATTTCAGATTTGGATGCTGCAAAATTTTTTCCTCTTCCCATGTGGCATCTTCACTTAGGAGGTCCCCCCATTGTACCAAGTACTCTTTGATAGTTCTACTCCTTAATCTTATTTCCTTTATCTTCAATTTTTTTTTTTCTGGAACAAGTATGAGCTGACCTTCATCATCCAAAGGAGGAAGTGCTTTTGAAATGACAATTTGTTGACCAACAGACTTCTTGAGACATGAAACATGAAATACATTGTGGATTTTACTTCCTTCTGGAAGTCCCGACTCATATGCTACCTCCCCGACCTTCCAAAGTACCTTGTATGGGCCATAGTATCTTGGTTTTAGCTTCTTTGATCCCTTTTTATTCAAAGATGTTTGTTTATATGGATGCAACCTCAAATATACCAAATAATTGATTTTAAAGGTCCTTTCTTCCCTATGTTGATCTGCATATTATTTTTGTTGATTTTGGGCAACCTCCAAGTTGTCTTCCAAAAGCTTTAAAATTTATTGGCTCTCTTCTACCCAATATTTAGCTTTTGGGGATCTACTATCACCAAATATATTCTCAACAAAAGTGATTGCTTCATAACCATATAATTCTTTGAAAGGATACATTCCCATTGACATATGAAAAGTGGTGTTGTAGCAAAACTCACCCAAGTGTAGCCAGTTTGTCCATGCTTTTTGCTTCTCTCCCACATAGTTCCTCAGGTACCCTTCCAACAATTGATTCACTCTCTTTGTTTGGCCATCTTTTTGTGGATGATACCTTGTGCTTGGAGTCAATTGTTTGCCCTCCAATCTAAAAATCTCTTGCCAAAAAGAACCCATGAATCTACTATCTCTATCACTTACAATGCTCTTGGGGAGCCCATGTAATCTAAAGATTTCTTTAAAAAAAACATCAACCACTTCTGCGGCACTAAAATATGATGTAACAATAAATAAATGATCAAATTTGGTCAGCCTATCCACTACCACATATATGCAATCATTTCCCAAATATTTGGGAAAACCTGTGATGAAGTCCATTGAGATACTCTCCCATTTTTGTTCTGGAATGGGCAATGGTTGCAACAAACCAGCTAAGCATGCGAGTTCAGATTTATTTTGATGACATACCTTACATTCATTTACATATTTGAGAACATCTTCCTTCATCCCTCTCCAAAAAAACCTTTGCCTTAATTTCCTATAAGTTTTGAAGATCCTCAGATGGCCAGCTAGTGGGGAATCATGTGCTTCTTTCAAAATCTTGTACTTGAGTTTTGAATTTTGAACCAAATAAATTATGCACTTATAATATATCAGCCCATTCAAAATCCTGTAGTTATCATCCCCTTTGACCCCATCTAACACATCACAGGCAAAACTATCTTTGGCATATTCAACCATTAGCATGTTTTTCCAATCTTTTGTAATGTCCATGAGAGAAAAGGAAGGTATTCTAGATAATGCATCTGCTACAATGCTATTCTTCCCTTTTATATATTCAATATCAAAATCAAAAGCTGGATCTTTCTTACCCACTTTTGTTTCATTTCATTAAGATCCTTTTGGGTGAGGAAGTGCTTTAGACTATTCTGATCGGTTTTCACTACAAACTTGTTTCCCACCAAGTATTGTCTAAACTTGGACAAGGCATGCATGATGGCCAACATTTATTTGTCATATATGGAGTAAAGCTTCTCATGTGGCTGCAACGTTCTGCTCTCAAAGGCTATAGGGTGTTGATTTTGCTTTAGGACAGCCCCTATCCCTTCACCTGAAGCATCACATTCCAAACAAAAAGGTTTAGTAAAATCAGGTGATGCAAGTATTGGACAACTACTAATTACCTCTTTCATTTTTTGGAAGGAAATTTCAGCCTCTTAATCCCACTTGAAAGCATCTTTCTTTGTCAAATGAGTGAGTGGAGAAGTCAATTTGGAGAACCCTTTCACAAACTTCCTATAATAGGTGCATATTCCAATGAAGCCTCTTAATTCTATGATGTTTTTTGGTGTTGGCCATTCATGGATAGCCATTATTTTTTCCATGTGCACTTTCACTCCTTGTCCAATAATGTACCCAAGATACAAGAGTTCCTTCATCCCAAATTCACATTTAGACAACTTAGCAAACAAGGACTGTTCTCGCAAAATTTTCAAAACAACCTCTAAATGATGCAAATGCTTTTCCCAAGTTTTGCCGTAAATGAGAATGTCATCAAAGAAAACCAAAACAAACTTTCTAAGCTTCTTGAAAAAGATCCTATTCATGCATGCTTGGAATGTGGCTGGAGCATTAGTTAATCCAAATGGCATTACAAGAAACTCAAAGTGACCATAGTGACATCTAAAAACAGTCTTTTGCACATCTTCTTCCTTCATTCGAATTTGATGGTAACCTGATCTTAGATAAATTTTGGTGAAATATTTTTCCCCAAATAGCTCATCCATGAGCTCATCAATTCTAGGAAAATGATACATATTCTTTGTTTTCTTCTTGTTCAAAGCTCTAAAGTCTATGCACATCCTTAAGGTTCCATCTTTTTTCTTCAGCAACACTACTGAAGAGGCATAAGGGCTAGAACTTGGTCTAATGAGTCCCATCTCTAGGAGTTCTTGGATGGCCTTTTCAATTTCATCTCTAATTTTTTTTGGATGTCTATAGGGTGGTATTTGGATGGGTGAAGTACCCTCCTCCAAAACAATGATGTGCTCAACCCCCCTATCAGTTGGTCTACCATGTGGAAGGTCTCCAAAAACGTTTTCATATTTTTGTAAGAGTTGCTCTATCTCTTTTGGGTGTTGAACAACCTTTATGTTTGGCTTGGGAGAGGTGATAAAACATTCCGCAACCCATTCTATGTCTCCATGCCTCAATATGGATCTCATACTATGGGAGGTCACTACTTGATTCGGATAGGTGTGCTGCCCTCTCACAACCCTTAGTATTCCTTCTGAATCTTGGAATTTCATTTCAGGAATTTGATAATTCACTGTGTGCTCCCCTATAGAATACAACCATTGCACTCCCAAAACCACATTAGTATCAGCAACATCAACCACATAAAATCTATCAAAAAAAGTGTAATTACCTATGGTGATTTGCAGCTTTGGAACCCATGTTTTTCAATCCATAGTGTTGTGACCTGGAATGACAACTGCAAAGACATCGAATGGTTCAGTAGGTATATTCCTTCTCTCCACCATGTCTGCATCAATTAAGTTATGTTGGTATCCTCCATCTACCAAAACCGAGGCCCTTTGTCCTAGTACCACACCCTTGCATCGAATAGTGTGATAACAAGGCACTGCTAAAAGTACCGCCATCCTTGCTTTTTCAGGTGAAGGATGATTTTCTTCTTGTTTCCATTCTTCTGTTGTATCATATACCTCTTCTTGATCTGAAATATGTCCTTCTTCCTCCATGCCCCCTTCATACTCATCATTATCATAAAATACTTCAATGTATTGAGCTTTTCCCTTAGTACATTTATGCCCCGGTGCCCATGGTTGGAAGCATGTGTAGCATAATTTCTTTCTTCTAAGTTCTTCCCTGTTTAGTCCCTCTTTCTTATTCTTTTCAAATGCATCTATTTTCCAAGGCTTCTTTTCAAATCTGAATTTGGAAGGGAAGTTAGGCTTGGGAGGAAACCTTGTCCTAGGTAGCACATTTTGTAGATCTCTTGTCAAGTTCATGGCATCCTTCAATGAATTTGTCTTGTGGGCCTTAACTAAAATTCTTAAGGGTTCATCCAAACCTTCAGTAAAGAGTAATACTAACCTCACCATAGATATATCAACCACCTTAACTGATAATTTTTGGAATTCCATCATATACTCAGCAAGGGTCCCAACTTGCTTCAATTGGGCTAGTTCTTTTAAAGACAATTATGGGTCTTTTTGCTCAAATATTTCTAATACCCTGTCAACAATTCTCCATATGTTTTAACCTAATAATGTACCAATTTTTTCATAACCTGGAACCACCAATCATTGGCTTCCCCATCAATATGCAAAATGGCCATTTTTAGAGCATCCTTTTCCACAATTGGATTCAGTTGAAAATACACATCTAGTTTTTGTACCCAAGCTTGTGCAAAACTTTGAGATGAGCCATCAAAGGTAGGAAGTGGAATTTTACTTTTTGCATAATTCAATTCTCTATTTTGAAATGGATTCGTATTACCTTCCTTCATCTTGAGCGTGTTTGAGATAATGAGGTATTGATCAAATGGTAAGGTGTTTCTGCAATCTTCACTCAAATTTTTCCATTAGATTAGAATTGCTTGCACATCAATTGGAGTATTAATATTTGCTTTGGAATCAATAAATTTAGGTGTGGTAGGCCTTGCTGCACTTTGAAATTCATTATCACTATTATGGGGTCATGTGCTTGAGAAAATATGCTCACCCATTACCTTCTTTTCATCATGATGAGAACTACTGCTGCCTCCTCTTTCTCCTTTGCTTCCAAGTTGGCTAGCCAACAATTCGAATAATTTCATAATATTCTTGGTATTGTCTTCAAAGAGTGGTTTCATGAGTTTCCTAAGCTCCTCAACATCCTCTGAGGTTCCCTTTTCATCCCTAGTCATAGTTTCCTCAAAAAATTGCTCTTATTTTCCTACTTTTTCCTCTTCAACAAAAGCACTTTTGGTTTCAATATCTAATGGTGGTACCTGAATTCTTGTCCTCATGAATATAAGAACACATCAGGTTCCAATATCATGCTCTGATACCACTTGTAATGTCCCTTTTTAGAATTTTATTAAAATGGTAAATTTTTCAATTTTTCCACTAGTTCGACCCTTGACTAGTATTGGATTCTTGGCCTCCAAATAGCTCCAAATGCTCCCAAATTGTTACAGAAGGTATATGGAAGGTATTAGGAAATTATTATGAGGTTAATGGATTCTTTAGAGTCTTCAAAGGGCTTCTGCAACTCTCCTTTGTATTCTGGTCAATGTAGGGAATTATATTAGCAATTTGGGGTTCAATTCCCCTATGGGTAGATGCTGGAAATGGCTCTCCAAATGCTATGGGACCCTCTCGAATTTTTTAACAGAAGTAGGGGATATATAGGAGACATTAATATGGTCTCATATGCAACACCATTCATTTTATGAATTCTGATACAACCCTCTCAAATCAGATACAAAATACTAGTTTCGACCTTGGGGGAAATGATAGGAAATCTTCTCCAAATGCTATGAAACTAAACAATATGACTCCAAAATCTTAAGAATTGAAATTGAAACTTTCATAACACATTATTAATAGTCCATACATCATAAAATAATTAGTGGTTCACTTGTCCATTCGAAAATAACATCATATCATTGGCATACATCAACATAGTGGGGAAATTGGCACCATTTGCTCATTAATGATCAGATTTACATAGTTCCACGTGGAATTTCGACCTGAAGGTATTCTGAGTATGAATAACAAAGAATTTACATCATATGATAAGAAAATGGGGCATTATAAGCTCCCCCAAAGAGAACAATAGCTGACCAAGTGCGCAATTCCTTAAGGATCATGAATATGCTGAGAAAAATTGAAATGGTTGGAGAAACAAGCTGAACTAGAAGTGACCATGAGCTTCCCTATAGCTTGTACCTGCAACATATGATTCCATTAAAGCTCCAAATGAAAGGTCTGAATGGCCTCTCCAATTAACACTGGCTTCCTAGTTGGTAATTGACTCCAAATAAAAACTTTATTTATAATTTTTTTCACTTTTTAGTCTAAAATATTTTTAACTTCTTGTTATGATCCAAACACTTAAATTATCATAAGAGATAAGAATACACACTGTGTACTTAATTTTATAATTTCACGGGGGGTTCATTCAGTGCACGTTTTACATAGCACGATCATTCGCATGATATTAAAGAATATCCCTAATTTCACTAAATATTGGAAAATTCATCCTAAAATTTTATTGTTGAACCCCCCTCCAATATTCCTTTCCAATTAATAAAACCCCTAATTTCACCAGATATTGTATGTATCCATTTTTATCAACCCATTTTTAATACCCCCTTTATATCATATTATCAAGTTGTAACAAACAGGAACCCTAACACATATTAGTATAAGAAAACATGATACTTAATAAAATAATACTATAATGCTAATAATGATCCCACCAAGATTGCAGGAGTAACTAATCAATTTGTAGCATTGGATAGTGGAAGGCCCAATGAAATAGTACCGGGGAAGGAAAAATGCATAAAAGGAAACCCAATCAAGAGATGAACATAACAAAGAAAGTAAAAGTCTGATAGTCCAATAGTTTGTCCAATGCTTAGAAAAGATGAGAATGGCAGATGTTTCACACCACAACCTACTTATCTACCAATTTTATATCATGTAAATATAAGTATAGCCATAGATATCTCATGTTTTCTATAATCTTAATAAATTAAACTCCATAAAAATTCAAAACTGAAACCATTTCGTGGATGGACTCCCCTACCTTCCTATCAAAACAAACATCATTGATGTTCGAACCCAAATGAACATAGAAAAATTCATCTTAATTTCCAATAACACCATATGATCATAAGCATAGCTTGGATTTGGGTCATTCACAAGATGCAATGAATTTCCTCCACTTCCTCTACATTTATTCTTGCAATCAAGGGAATTAACAACATTTAGTTACTTTTTCTTGGGTTATATCTAGTTTTTTTTTCTTTACAAGAGAGGGAAAATATCCATTGTTAGGTTTCAAGCATGCAATAGTTATAAATATACACCAATAGTGAAACTTATATGATACCATTTCATGGTAATGATAACACATAGGGTATGTAAATAAGGATTTAGATTTTCAACTATGTTCGTGTCAGTTCCAATACAATATTAAGATGATTCCTTGCATATAAGAATTTAAATTACAATTATGAATCTGCCAAATATAACTCAATCTAACAATTATTCATTGCCTTGCAATGTGAAAATGTTAAAGAAGAATACAAAAAGTTGAAAGAAATAATTAGCCAAGAAAGATTGATCTAAATTTTCATGGTTCCAGTGAGCCAAGAAATATTGATCTCACTTTTCTTGGTTTTCATGGAGCAAGGTTTGATTGAATCTCAATACCCACCTAAACCCTAGCCTAAAAAATCTAGAGATAGATCTTTTACTCGAATGCCTACAAAAAATAGATTACAATTGTTAAACTATGGAACTCCCAATTAGCTACATCTCTTAACTTAAAGATGAAAAACAATATAACATCAATTCAAACCAAGCCTAAAGAATCTATTAAATGGGGATTGCTCAAGGCCAGTAATCCAAAGAGACTTCCATCAATATTATCATTGGTACACTTTTATCATATTTATGCAAAACTTAGGATCATAAACAATATCAAATAAAAATGGAGGGTCCCTAAGTTTTAGGTGGGTATGAATTGAGCCCATGATTTGGAGGTATGAATCCATCCCACGATTTGGAGGTTATTCCTAAGACCACTCAAATAAAAAAAACCCCAATATTTATATTACTATGTCAAATTAAAAAACCCCCTTGACCCCTTAATATGGTGCAATATATTTTTGAGGTTTTTAAGAGCATTCAAACCCCCAATATGAATGGATGTGATATGATATTGCCTCGCTAGTGAACCCCCCGTGTATAATTTATACTTTATAACATTCAATCTCTTTAGCTTTCCATTTTTCTACACATTTAACTTCAATCTTGATGTTATACAAAGTAAAAATCTTGTATTGAAAAAATGCTATTTGAAGTAGGAAGGAATTATAAATTTCTAAACTAAAAACTTTATTTATAGTTTTTTTCACTTTTTAGTCTAAAATATTTTTAACTTCTTGTTATGATCCAAACACTTAAATTATCATAAGAGACAAGAATACACACTATGTACTTAGATCTCTAAGAGAGATGAGTTATGCAACAAATGTTTAAAGAATAGGAGAATCTCTTCCAAATACTACAAGACCTTCATACATCCAATTCACACGTTCCCTTCAATCATGGATATGTGTTTTATATCTACATATATTCCAACTCATTTCACATGTGGCCCCTTTATTAGGCTGACCCTATTTCCTATAAATTTACATACATTTACCCCTATATATTCCCACCATTGGGATCATATCATATACATTTACTCCCATATATGCCCCCTTTGGTCATATCATAGTACCATCTTTTAAAAGTATTTTTCCTCAAAGCTTTGTAGTTAATGGCTTTACATGTGATGAAACCAAGTAATACAATTTCCTTTTATCCCTACTTTATTGTTTCCATTGATGATGATCCATCCATCCAAATTCAATTATCTTTTGTCTTAATCCTTGATAGTTAGTTGTCACATAATTTTCTCTCCTTTAATTCTATGCGTTGTTGTTGTGGCTTCTCCAATATCTTGTCAAAAATGTTTTTGTGATGCACTACTTCATGACTATTGTTGATTATTTTATTTTCTTTCTTGGTAGTGTCCATGTAGATTTTCCTATTTTTTTAGAAAACTTTCTTGGTAATAAAAGTATCACCATAAGTACCTTTGAATTATATCAATTCATTTATAGGTAATTTTAACTAAAACTACAAATAACTTCAAAATAAAGAAGAACAATTTATTCTTAAAAAGGAAAAAAGATTTTATATATGTGTTTTTTTTTTTTTTTTTTTAAAACCATAATCAAAGCTTCATAGCACCATATAATTGCGTTTTGAATAATAGTATTCTTCTCCTTCAAAAAAATCATTCAACGCATATAGATAATTTACATACATGTAATTAAGATAATTTACACACATGTAATCAAGTCCTTCCTTTTTTTTCTTTTTTTTTAAATACATATAAACATCAATTATAAAATTTCATCTACATTCTACTACATAGTTCTAAAGACATTATTAAAATAAATTACATATGCATTGATCAATATCAAATCTATTTTATATTTACATTTTTAATAAATTCCCTAATTATATCATGAACCAGCCAACATTAGATCAAAACTCAACCTAGCATCAATAGCATTGCTTTTATTTTCTTCTTCTTTATTTGGGTGGGTTGTTAATGGTTTTCTTTTATGTGAACAGTGTATCTATCTATATGTATTAATTATCTTTCATATTTATATTAATATGTGTATGTGTGTTGCAAATGATGTTAATAAAATATATAAGCATTGTATTGTTTTTCTTCTCTTTTCTTTTTTTGGGTGGGTTGTTGATGGTTTTCTTTTATGTGAACAGTGTATGTATCTATATGTATTAATTATCTTTCATATTTATACTAATATGTGTATGTGTGTTTCATATGATGTTAATAAAATATGTATGTATGCATAAGTACATGTAATAATAGCATCCACTGCATTCTTAGAGTTCAAATAAGCATGTTTTAATAATGAATTAAATTAGAATTGTATTATGGTAATGTGTGTTTTTGGCTCGTTAGTAGTTAATAGTTATTTTCTTATTGATACTACTATGTGCATAATTGCATAATATTAACTTATTATTGGTATTTTATTTTAAAAAAATAATATTACTATAGAAATTGCATCCAATCATTTCTATTATTATTGCTTTAGAGTTTAGTGTCATCAATTGAAAAAGAATTTTAATTATTTTTATTTTTATTTATTTTATAGGTACTGACTCTAAGGATAACTCATCGTAGAGTACTCTAAACAAAGGAAATCGGGGATGTTGTCATGATAAGACATTGTATGTGATCTGTAGGGTTGTAAAAGATAACTCACATGGCATCAGTCACATACCCATCCATCATCCTGACAACCAAAGGGGGGTATTTATGAATTTTGGGCCTCTTAATGTCAACCCATTGGAATATTATGAATTCATAAATAATAAAATGCATGTGTAGATCGATAAATAAAATCACAACATAAAAAACTCTATACACACACACACACACACCGGTCATGGATATACAAGCATAATTATCAGACGAAAAAAAAAATAAAAAAAATAAAAAAAATAAAAAATCAGTCCACGTTCAAATACAAAGAGAATATTTATATTTAAACAAAGAATATCCAAACAATTAGTAAGAGTCCAATCTATTGTATGTTGTTGGAGAACATCCTATAGCATTAATTCATGGCTTCTCAAGCATTCTAGTGTAGAAAAAATCAATGGGTAAAGTTTCATAGCTTTCCCAACCTCTATGCTCATGTACAACCATCTATTTTTCCATCAAATCTATAGCTATGTTTCCAAGTTTGAATTCTCAGTTATGCATAGTCTAATAATTGGTAATGATAATGGAATGAACAACAAAAATAATAATTATGTGTAATGTCAAAACTATTGTCCCAAAATATACATAATGAAAAAAATGGATGGTAGATTCCAAAAAGATGAGAGAATGGTGGAAAATACAACTTGCATAACTTCCAAATATAGAAGAGAGGACTCTTACAACAATCATAGAAGTATATTCATCCCATGCTTCCATAAATACATGAGAGGAATTTCCTCACCAACCTCATACATGTATTCAATGATTGGATTTAACTATCAAAAGGATGTAATTGGCTCATTTAGGGGAAATGGTGGCAAATGGATGAGCTCTAAGGTTGAAATCTGGAAATAGAGGATTTAATATCCCATAGGACCCCTTTCCTCTTCCCCTCTAATGGAAGCATAACCCTCCTAGTGCTCTTTACACAACCATATTTATATAGTGTTCAACCTTAAATGCTCTCCCATTGAACATAATACTTTGGTGCTTGATTTCTCACATTTGGAATTCTAGCTCTTCATATGCGAGGCTATTTATTCTTTAGTTAAGTTGTTTAGTAGAGGAGGTTCGCTTTGTTATTGTTGGGCTCCCTTAGTTTTCATATAAATAAAGGGAGGAGAGATTCTTTCCATCATATTCACTAGTGTTTACTAATGTAAGCACATAATTATGTTAGGGATGTGCCAACTAGAGAGAACTAATCCTTTTGTACTCTTATTCATTTGTATTTTCTCTGTTTTCCTTGAGAAGTAGGGTTATTAAAAAAATTAATGGAAGACTAACATTATCTAATTTTCCCCTAATAAGAGTAATGGAGAAACCATAGATTAGAAAGTGAGCACTTTATCTTATAGTTCTTGTGAGAGAGGAAAACCAAGGTTTTGTGGAATTTGTAGAACATGACCTACTACTTGGAGATCTTGATGTCAATAAGCTAGAGGGAGAGTATATTGTACACTTTTGTGGTGCAAGTGAAGGTGGCAATAATGAATTTTCATTGTGCTATATTTTATTGTCGTCATTCTTTCAAGGAGCAACAAATTTTAGCTGGGAGAGATTCATAGCTAGAAGGAGATGTTGGTTACTATTTGTTATTTTAACGGATTCCCCAGCTAAGTTTTTCATGAACATAACTTGTGCTAACTTATACTAAGACATGGTATGTACTTGTACTTCATATTATACATTCAAATGATCCAAATATTACATACATATTTGAATTTTAGCTTATGTTATCTTCATGGTTGAGTAAATTCTAACATTGATTATGAATTGTATAAACTAATCAATGAAGAAGATAACATAAACTCAAATGTAGAAAAAATGGTTAATTTATATAAAAGCTAAAGGGATAGGGTTAATACTGTGATAACTTGTTGTAATAAGTATTTTTGTATCTACCATTTGCATAGGAATTATGGGATGAAACTTTATTATGCAATGAAGTACACTTATTTGATATTTATTTTCAGGGATTCCTTATGAATTAGATTGAAGCTAAGATGAGTATTTTTTATTGCTATAAACCTCAAGGTTGATGAGCAATTTTTGAATTTAGGTTGACTCATTGATTCTCAAAATTTGTATATGTTTCCTTAAATGGGATATAAAATAATAGAACATTCCCTTGAATTTTTGAAGGAATAAATTATCCCAATAGGGAGATAACTAAATCATTGTTGTCCAAAAAAATAGGGTTTCACACTTTGAATAGACTCAAAACTATGCTTACACCTTAATTTTAGATTCTAAAAATAACTTTAAGTAGAATTGTAAAACTAATAAAAATAACACTAATGAGATTTGTAGAAAGGTAATTACATCCTCATTCTCAAAGAAACAAAAACAGATGGAATTTACAAAGGCATTTACATCCTCTTCCTCAAAGAAACTAAGTGTACCAAAGAATGACAATACTTATACGTAAATCTTATATATTTTGTAATCTAATTAGATTTAATACATTTTATATTCCTACATCATCTTCATGTTGATCGTCAAAATACCTTTAATTATCCATGTGTGAAAATACCTCTAATTGCCCATCCAATTTAACATATTTTTACTACACCTTATAAATATGCCATGTGATTCAATAGTTTGAGAATACCCTAATTCAAGTCAAGAGATGGGCTATCATTAGCTTGCATTCACCTAAATACCTAGTAATATCATCTCAATCCAATGAATTGCTACTCAACAATGCTTTGTAACAATGACCTATCTCAAAAAGTTATAAAACCAAACACATGTTCCAAGTTTAACTTGGATACATTGTAAAACATACTTATAATAAATATATATTAAATTTCAAATTCAAATTCCATTAACACATCTATAGATATTCAATAAATATTTTCATAAATAGTTACAAGACAACTAAATTTACAAGAGACATAAACCTTATATAACATGCATATAAAAAATAATTATATTATTTCACAATTAATTAATTAATGCAACTTTTGCATATTTATAAGATTTGTGTGTTATCATTTACAACACATTCCAAATTGGAGTTGTTCGCAGTGGACTATGATAATGGAAAATATATTGGATTACATATATTGTTAAGTTAATAATAAAACAATGAATTAGATATTAGTTTTGGGTAAATAACTATTTTAATGCATAATTAGTTTATTAATGCAACTTTTGTGTATTTGTAGGATCTATGTGTTACTATTTACAACTTGATTTCCAATTGGAATAGTTGGTGCTAGACAATTATAATGGAAAATATATTTGATTATGTATTGTTAAGTGAATAGACATGTATTGTTAAGTTAACCAGCATAGATCCATCTTAAACTCAGATCTATCAAGCATACGAACATCCATTTTTTAATTACTTTTCATAATATTTTATTTTATCAGCAGCATGGATTTTTTTTTAAATACTTTCCATAATTTTTTATTTTATAAGCAGACATTAGGTGAATTGCATGCAATTTCCATAGGTAATATATGTGATTCTAAGATTTTTTAAATATATACACGGAAAAAGTTGAAAACGTAAAATATTTAGACTACACCAATTGCAAATATTTTACTTCACTATCCATTTTAAGTCTGGCTCTATCAAGCTTCAAGAAGAATCAAATTCCTTCAAAAAGAATCAAATTCCTTGAGGTGCGCTTTTCCTCAAATTTAAAACTCTAAAAAGAGATTGCACCTCAATATTAGTTCTTATGTAATGTCAAATCTTTTCTAAATATAAAAAATGTTCATTAATGATCCATAAATACAAAAACAACACCCATCAATAAAAAATTCCAGTAACATCTAAATGTAAGCAATTGACCATCTTGCACATGAAATACAAACTATACTTATATCGAAAGTTTTAGTAATTGAATTTTACACACGTAATGATTTTCTAAAAATCCTAAAAATGCAAAGTATAATTATGTCTACAGTCTTAATAAATACATTTTACACAAACATAATAATCTTTATAGCGAAATCATACAAGTATCAAATACATCTTTAGAACACTCACAACAGGAATAATCAAATTTCGGTCTACTCCTTAACTTTATTCGTAGTATTTTCTTCTTTGTTATTAGTGTTTAGCTTTAAGAAGAAGTCTAACAACGCCACCTTTTCACTGGTTAGAAGCCTGAGATTTTTTTTTTTAAATCTGATTATTTTGCTGTTAAAATTTAGATTTTGAATTTATAAATGAATTCAGCGTCTTTCAAAACGTCAAGACATTCATATTTTAAGAATTTAAACGTTGCTAATTAAAATTTAAGATTTTCTTCAAAATTTCTACGGCAAATTCTATCGAAACTAGCTGAAAAAAGACATGGAAATGGTATTACACGTAACTTTAATGAACGGGCATAAGTTATCTAGGTATAAGTTATCAAATTAATTTTAGATAGTTATCTACGTTGTAATAGGTCACTTGTCGATGATCAACATCTTACTTGTGGGATATATTTCCATGGACTTGAGGTCAATACGAATAGCTTCGATGGAATTAAAGGCTCTTATTTAATCTCATAGATGAAATTTCCAGAGATATTTTTGGGTCCCTATTACTTTAAGTTTCATCTCTCCATCAATCACTGTATGAATCTTATGTCTTTGAACAAACTCAGAAGATGTTAATAAAATTTTGCATTTTGTCTCTCTATAGATACATCAACATGATTATTAGGTTTTGGATTTGAATTTTATACAAAAATATTAACGATTACATGTTATTGCCAAAGGAAACAAATGTTATATAGGAATAGTATTTTCTTTATATGCATCTGTATTGTCTACATCTATGTATCTGTTAATCAAATTCACCATATTTCAGTGTCTACATATTCATATCTGTAAACATGAGTATCATTTGTAATGCATTCTTGAATGTTGAATTATGTCTGATAAAAATTATTTAGACTTATGACTTTGGAAGGGACTTGAAGCTTTGCTTCTATTTCCCTTGTTTTCATTGCAGTTATGTTGCAATTAGTATATAATATTAACTTTCTAAAAAAAATCTATAAATTAAATAACTATAATTACTAAGTTCATATTTTTTATTAATAATAAAAATGTATTATTTAAATTGCAACAAACTCAAAAAAATCCACCAAACTTACAATCTAAATCATCTCAAAAACAAAAAACCAAGGCTAGAAAGAGATCCAACAAACTAACCCAAACTACAAAACAAACTTATCAAAAATTCATAAGAAAGAACTAATGACCAACTAACACCACTACTCTATAAAGCCAAAAAATGATGCCATTAAAATACAAATAAAAAAACAAAACACCTTCATAAACTCCTCAAAGAAAATTTGAATATCAAATACATGTGATTTTATATTTTTCACTATATAAAGTTTTATACTTATTTATAGAATTTGTCAAAAAAAAAACAATAATTTCATATTAAAACTGTTTTCTAATAAAAAAAATAACTACTTTCGAAATTGAAATTTCTTTATTAAGATTAGCCCTAAAACATCAAAATCTACGAGTTGATAATATCCATCCAAAACCAAACCCCAACCATCCATCCATTGAACCGAACCCAAGATATTACAGTGAAACAAAGTTAGGTGAGATACACAACTAGAAAATGGAGTTCATTACCTAGATTAAGAAATAAATTTATCTACGTCAATGCATTTAATCAATAAGGCTAATCAATTACTAAAAGCTCATTGTTCATTTACTATTAGATGACCTTCATTCTACTTATAAACACAAACCATCTATTTAGCGTATCATTCCATTAACGAAACAATCCCTTATATCTACGAATTTCCTATACCTTAATTCATGAAGGTACTATGCAAGCAAAACATAAACAATTCAAGCATACTGCAATGTAAAGAACCAAGTCTTTAAATAGGTTTTAATTTAGCAAAATTTAGCAAATACCATGGGTTACACAAAATTATGGGTAAGCAAATTACTTACGATAAATCAATTAAGATAAATTAATTCACAATCAAATTATTATGAACGTAATTACTTTTGGACTAGTCAAAATTAGTTTAACATTAGAAAAATAATAATTAAATAAAATTGAAAAACACTCTTTAACTTACGAAAGATTGATTTAACATTCCAAGGAGATTAATTGTTTCAATTCATTCTTACAATGCTCAACAAAATTACAAGTTTAAGATTATATTCTTTAATTGCCATATTCAACTTATGTGTGAGGTATTCTATGTTCATCTAGCAAAAATATTAGAATAACCCTCTAATATAACAACAATAACTTTAAGTGAAAATGTATTTGAAATAAGAACAAACAATCTCTTAATTCATGTTAAGTTATTATCACTAGGTGAGGTGCATGTGTGATGTTATATGGAATAGTGTATTTAATTTGTGGAGTTTTCTAACAAAACAAATAAAGCACTTTTTAAGAATGTTTTTGAACACCACAAAAAAATATTACATTACATCTTCTAGATAAATGAGATCCAAGTTGCGACTTAGATATCTACTCCTTTGTTTGTAATTTTTCATATAATCCCATAGTTCATACAAATCACATTTTAACATAGAAAAAAAGGTCTATTCTATTCTCAATTTTTGTTAATGTAAGATAATCTTACTCTTAAAATCATGCTTCCCACATAATGTTTTACAAATATTTCATTTTCGTATATATATATATATTTGTCCCATATACTCTTGCAAACCTTGAAACAATTGTACATGATCCATTTCATTTTGACGGTGATAAAGAATTCCTCAACTTATGATCAAATTCGTTACAATAACTAGAAGCAATCAGCATTCATGTCCTTGATAACCCATCGATCTGGGAAAAACTTGAACAAGTTTTTGTTAGTGTGAATATTGATTTATATAAAAAGGAGATTTGGTTCTATTCACATTGGAGATAACGAACTTAGTTTAAACTAAGTTAGTGTTTGGAAAACTAAGTTGGTGCACTTGGTTGGATGCACGTTAGTGAGGAGAAATTAAATGCATGTCATGTGTATAGATGGTAGATTCATGCACTTGTTAGGTGCATCTTCTGGGCACACTTTTGCACAAGACAAACAAATATAGTTGGAGGCACTTTTTCAAAATCACTTCCTAAGCACAACTTGTCAGATGCACTTTGGGAACAATTACCAACACAGTTGTGACTAGTACCTTTATGTACACTTGAAATGGGTGGATTCAATTGCACATGTCTAGCACACTCACAATCGAAAAACCTACCAAGAACACTTGTGATGGGTGCACTTGTGACAAATGCAGATGAGATGGGTGTATTTGTGGGCACTCATGAGTCATATGTTATTTTGATCTCAAGGCTAAATGAACACAACACCATTTTAAATGTGTGTCGATGGACAAGTCATGTGGGAATAGTTGAGATTGATGCAGGAACTTATGTCCATGTTAATAGAAAGGGATTTGTGAGATCTTTGTAGGACTCATATATATAGGAGGATGCCACATTATGCTAAGAAAATCATTCAAGCAAGCATTCAAGTGAAAGGTGTTCTTTAGTTGTGATGAGTAATGGGGTTGGCACAATAGATAAAATTTGCAATGATTGAGTGAAAAATGAAGAGGTGGGCATGGATTTCAAGAAGCACACTTGCAGCAACTTCAGGGGTTGGTTTGTGTAGGGATGTGGTGCATTGGTAGAAGGAAATTTTTCCCTAGATTCATTATATTCCTATAAAAGAGTGACAAGCAAGTGATTTCCCTCATTGTATACTATAATCATTCATTTTATAAATAAATTTTGATTCCGCTTTGGGACTTCCATATACATCTACATGTGTATTGTGGCTAGTTTTGGATGAATGCTTGTCTATTTACTATAATGCTTGTGTTTGTAAAGTGTTGATATTCACTTAGTGAAATATTGAATAAATGTTGAATATTGTTAAAGTAAATATTGTTGGGATGTTTTAAAGATTGCAGTGGGGTGCATCTTGGACTATTGAATGAACCTAATGCCTTGTATTCTAAATGAAAGCTATCGATATACAATACGTGAAGAGACATAGTCTAGTTATAGTAGGCACAAGTTATCCAAGCCCCTATGGCTGAAACGAGTGCTTGTCACATGACCTTATGTGCGAAAATTATGTTGGAAAAGCCCCAAGTTTGAAGAAAAAAATGCAAAAATTGTAGATCCGTGGCTGGTATTAGAGTATTTTTTGTATTTCTTTACCATTGTCACTTCTATGACAAGTGATGTCTAAACATTTTTTGTCACTCTTCAAAATTGTCACTTACATCACAAGTAGTATAAGAGAAACGTTGGGCACTTTCACCATTATCTTTTCATGACAATTGGTTGCAATATTTCTTAGACACTCCTGTCTAGGCCTAGGCGGACTTTAAGTAGGGCACATACCTTGGTATGAATTCACAAGTACTAGCTATAAAGGGTTACCTAAATGCCAATAGTGTAGAGTTTTGACTTGGGAAGCAAGAAACTAAGGAAATCCATTCACAACATGATTTCTTTTGTTTCTTTTGCGCATAGGACTATGGCTAATTTAGATGTAGATATTGTGTTGAACTATGACAATGATGCTAGTGAGGATCCTAACCGTTCCAAGGTTGAAGACCAGAGTTGAAAACTTAGAGAGAAACCTTGACAACATAACAACCACTCTTTGTAAGCATGGGCAGAGGTGGAATCCTTGTAGGTAGAGTTGGACTTCATGGGATAAGATCATAATCATGATATTACGAAGTCCCAAAAGTCTAGAGATGCCCTTTCTAAAGCACCAATTAAGAACACACAATGTGAATGAAAGGATACAACATGTGGAAGACTTTATAAACTTCGTTTTTATCTTGATAAAATACAATAAAATAGCATTAACCTATTGAAACAAGTTGTTCCTAGTGCAAATAGATAAATGACTAATATGGATTATTTAGAGAATGAAATGAAGGCCAAAATATAAAATGGAAATACACATACAAAATTGTCACAGAGAGAATAGTAGTATAGTAAAACCCATATTCTCTTAATGAATGAAATGGAAAAATAGTGTATAATGCAAATCAATACAAACTGTCTTGAATGGTGGTAGCTTCTCTCTTAAGAGAGATGTTTCAACTATGATCATTCACAATAAGAACATTACAAGAGGCTAAAATATGTCATTTTAACATAATGTGTGAAAACCTATGAGTAAAAACCATGAATATATGAAACCCTAACCATAGGGGATGAAGTACGGAAATGAATGTGGTCCTTTAGTGGTATAGATGATACATCAACTTCTTGGGGATGCAACTTTCACATACAAACTTTTTTTGGGGTGCATAATAGTGCATTGCAAAGATCTTGAAGAGAAGGACAATTTTGATCAAGGATTAGGAAATCGTTTTGCAACCTTGATCCATGATAGGGCCAAAAAATGGTGTCCAATGCCTCAAAAATTCCCTGGAAGTTTAGGGCCCAAAAAATTATAGAAAAAGAGGAAAGATGGAAAACTGTTATGATCCACTGGAATAGTTGAGTGGCCACTAGTATCCACCTAGATCCATCATCGCCCTTTAAGGAAGGAACAATCATCATTGTATTGTGTTCCTTCATTAGATGGAGAATATTTTATTGAATCTAACTTATGGTGAGCTACTTGCCTTGATGAATAATTTGTCAGGCATTGACCACCTGACATATTTGTATGTTCTTCTCATAGGAACCGCTTGTTTGGATGTCCATGATATAATCCTTAGTAGATTTTTCAATGCATTCAGGGTTGAGATCTATAGGGGCCAATTTATCTGCCACCCTTGAGGTGTCCAATAGAGGCATAAAATATGGTTAAAGAAATTGAATGTTAAATATTCGATGCAAGCCAAGGAAAGGGGGAATACTCAATCCAAAATAATTCTCAATGACAACCTTTGACATGGTCTATGGCCCATAGTGAAGTGGTCTAATATTCTTGTGAGGGATTATGAGGAACTCTTTATGCAAATGTATTATACATTATCCCCCATCTCAAACTTGTGTGGAATCCAATGCTGAGCATGGTGCTACTCGTACTTGGCATTGGTTTTCTACAAAATATCATGATCTTGTTGTTGGACATGTAGTATTTGTTCAAAAAAAATTATCTCTATATTAGCCTTAGTTTGAGCATGAGATGATTCTTCATTTGCATATGCAATGGGTAGTGCTATGTCAATTAGGGCTAGTGGGTACAACTCAAAGGATACCTAGAAAGGGATATGAACAATAGAGTTATGATGGGCTCTATTGTAGGTATTTTAAGATAAGGAAGGATCTCATCCTTTATGCATGGATTTTTGGAGTTGTATATTCATATGATATGCGCAATCATCCTCTTGACTACCTATATCCGTCCATCACATTACATGTGGAAGCCAACCAATTTGGTCAACTTGGTGTCCATTATCAACAATAGGATAGACCATAAATCCATTAGGAATGTACCATATTAATATGAAATAATTTCCTATTGGAACCCAAAATGAATCCAAACATGCTCAAAAAAGAGCTTTGTAATAATGACCTCTTCTAATGCTATTCTTATAATAAAATAAACTGGCATTTTAAAGAACCGGTTAACAACCACAAATACACAATCATTGCTATGGTTGGTGGAAGGAAATATGACATGCAACCCATGGAGGGAGACTCGTAAGGTTTTTCTAGTGTAGGAAAAAGAGTGGAAAACCATTTAGCACTTTCTGATAGTAGGTTTTGCAATGGAAAAGGCTATGCATGATTTTCTATACATGATCATGTCATGTCGAATATTTGGCCAGTAGAAGTACTTTTGCAACATTGATATATCTTCTCCATTCTATAATTCCCTACCACTCGACTATAATGTTCCTTCCAAATCATCTTCTGGCACTCACTTATTGAAGGAACACAGAGGTGGACCAAATTTCATAAAAGTTCATCCTAGAGATGAAAGTCTAATCTTGGTTTTCTTCCACACATTTTATGATACACAATAGAAAATTCAAGTTTTTTTTCATTCAATCGGGGAACCTAGAAGTCTCATGTCCACAAGAGTTAATCATAGTAGTCAGTATTGTGAGTTAATCATACTAGTCAGTGTTGTATGGAAAAATTTCCTAATGACTGGGGTAAGAAGAGATCACCAACATACTAACATATTCAAGCAGAAATCAAGGGATTTGCAGACAAGAGACAAGATATTATTCATGAAATAAAAATGGTTTTGAAAGTTGAGCAATTAGTACCTTATATCAATAAATTTTGATCCAAGCTCTTCAATCCTTAAGCTTTACTCCACCAATCTTTTTCTAAAACCTGCAATGCAAACATAAACCTCCTCAAATATTTTGAATACAAATGAATAAATAATTAAATTGAAAGTAAATGGACATTACAATATCAAACACTTTCAAATATCCAATCCATTCATCAAATTGTTAGCAATATGGGAAAGGAAATATTTTTTTATTGATTGCAATAATGGCAACAAATAAATTTCACCTTGATCTGCACAGCACCTCTCAAAACCTGATCTAGATTCTTTTGCACCTCCCTTCTACCAAAATTCCTCCATCATGAATTTGAAAAATGAGTGTTCCCCCTCCCTCATGACCTTCCCTTTGTATTTATGACAAAGTTGGGAGAGTATTTTCAAGAGAGGATTAGTTAGGATAGGTATGGAAGTTAGGAAACCAACTCCAACTACCTATATTTTGATTTTATTTTTTTTCTTTTTTTTCATGATTTTTGAGAGAGACACAGCTGAAGAATGCACAACTCGCATGTTAAGTGCTAGAGTGCTTAGGGAAACCTACGAGTGCAACTTTTGGGGAAACATGCGAGTGGAAAAGGGACGACAAGCAAGTAACTTACTAGATGTTAATATTTCACTAGCGTGTATGTCCTAAACTCAACACATAAAAGAGAGGTAAACTGAAGAAATAGGGAATGACTAGGGCCATAGGAATCTATAGGAAATCCAGGCTCTTCCATCCATAGTGTCCTTTTGTGTGAATGAAAATTCATTATTGTCACGAACAGAGAAGTGTCGATTTGATGGATAACAATCAGTATTGTGTTCGATCCAAATTATTATCCAAACTTAATATTTTGTTCACTACCTAGATTTGTTCTTTACGTTCATATCTTATTCAATAATGTATTCAATATTAAAGATCGAGAATGTATTCAAGTTATTGCTAACAGTGTAGGCTTCCATGAGGGAATCCTATATTGTTAGTGATTGAAAGAGAAATTCATAGTTGTGAATTGAATGGTGACATTATAATATGTGAAAATGAATAAAATGCACAAAGTCTACATATGATTGAAGGATGAGGGAAAAGAGAGAAGTTAAGGATGCGGATCTCATGGAGGTCACTTGAGAGATTCAACGATATATTAGTGGAGATAGTTATGGGGACGGTTGAACAAGAAGGTTTGATATGGTCACCTATTCTTATAGAAGGAACGTCATTGTGCTCTATCGTATCATGAGAGAAATCCTAATTTAATACAATGTGAGGTTTTCTGGATATTTCCCTTATTATTTATGTGATTGTCAATTGGAACCCAACATGTTGGTATCATATCGAAACAAATGTAAAGGAATTTGTAACTATGATGGAGAAGTTGTAAAAGGTGTGTATGTGTGTGAAAATGCTCACAGTAGATCCAAGAGATGATGTAAACCTCACAATGAAAGAATTTAGGAATAATAGAAGAAGAATAGAGCAGTTGAACATAGATCCAAAGGAGCTTAGATAGAGGCAGAATAATTACACATGTTACATTAATATGAATATTAAAACAGTAATTATACAATGCTCAGGATTAGAATACACTAGGTGTGATTCGAATTAGCCTACATGGATAGATCCAAAATCAGTGGAGTGTCATCAAAGCACAACTAGAAGTCTATCTCATCATTGGTGGAGTCATCAATGCACAAGTAACTGTCAACCATCAATCAAACTGAGTCTAACTGAGTGTGGTAGGTGTAACTAGCACATGGAGGCACTAACTGAATGAAGGAGGCTCAGTGGAGGGTGCACTAGGAGCTATCTGGAGTCAGAATGGGAAGTCTAGTCTCATCGGAGGTCCATCGGAGTGATATAGTCAGTTGAGAGTCAGTCTATCCTTAAATCAAGGAGAGAACTAAGGATAACTCAACTAATTGAAGTGCAACTAGAGTGGTAGGTGAGAAAAGGCGCCCTTCTCAAGTGGTGGGTGAGAAGTGAGCGCCTCCCTGTCTAGGAGGGATAAAACTGATTTGAGAGAAGCTCCCGAGGCTAGCTAACTGAGGGCTAGGTGCTGGGACTGATGACTGGGATGCATACAATTGCATGCATGCATGCAGAATGCATGCAAGACTGATAACGAAAATAGTTGAGATGCTAGTAGGACTAGGATGGAGTATAGGAATATCCTAACACCCCCCTTTAATCCATCCTGGGCCCTGGTAACTAGGACCAAAGGTCACCCATACAATCAAAATAAATGATAGAAAAATAAAGAACTGTCCATAAACCGAGGATATGGGGAAAACCTCATGGGAAAAATACCCCCCTCAAAAGAATAGTAAAATAACTCAAAGAACCATCATACTAAGCAGAAAAGAAGGAAGCTTTCATAAGTGAAAACTTTTGCAAAAAACTTGGCAAGCTGATCCTCTGTAGGATGCCAAAACAGGTGCTAGATCTGGATCTGGTCTTCTGATGTGCCTCCCACTGTGTAGAGGGTGTATTGGATGAAGCAAGTTTTTCAGGAATTCTTTCTGCAACTGGAACGAATGGATCATGATGAGTCTTCCCAATAGATGGAAGAGAGAACCCCACCATCATGTTGCATCTCTCATGGAGAGGTAGATGTCATAATGCAAGGTTGGCATGATGTTGAAGTCTTGTAGTTTTGTGATCAAACGAATCCTCAACTATGTTCTCAGTAGCTGCAAGGAGTGTGTGAGCCCGCCCATATTGGCCTTGGCTCTGGATTGAGAACATGTGTTGGTTTTGGATCTGAAACTAAATGTTCTTGAACTTTAATCTCAACATCAAGATCTTGTTCTATATCTTCATCAGAAGAAGAGTCACTCGAATCTTCATCAGATTCAGAGGAAGTTGGAAGAGAGAAGGGCATAAAATGAGAGAACTCATATGCCTTGGAGGCATGATTTGCAAACCCTTTTTCTATAGTCTTCCCAGTGGAGATATCTGTAATATCAACTGTTTCAGGACCAAAAGTCACCTTCTTAGGTGATCCGATCTGATTCATCTGATATACAGACAACAAATTTGCTGTCAAGGAGGGAACGAATAGAACATTCTTGAACTTACCATGCTCCATATGTACTGTACCCAACCCTTTGGCAGAGATCTGAGAGTTGTCTCCCATGTGAATAGTAGGCCCATCATTTAGATCTAAAGAGGAAAATGATTCTTCAGAGGCAACCATGTGGTTGGAGGCTTTAGAATCTATGAGGAGGGCCTTTGATTTTGAAAAACCAGCCATCAATGCATGGCAATCCTCATGACCATTATATCCTCTTCCTGAATCAGACATCTTTGCATCTTTTGGAATAGCAATTTTGTTCTGTTCAAGAAGCTTGGTTAGTAGGTCTATTTTCTTGTGCATGCAAGCTTCCTCAGGATGGTTTCCTCTCTTGCAGTAGGGACATGTAGATCTCTTATGTTTGTCCTTCTTGGAGCTGGAGGCAGGGTATTTTTTAAGGATTATAAAATTATACCTAAGTATAGTATTCTAGGCGATTATTTTGGATTGAAGAAAACATATATATAGATTGGTAGGCGAATATTAAATATGAAACATACGATTTACTACTGAAACTTGAAAATTTTGGTGAATATTATGCTAAAAAAACATATTTTATGTAAATAAAGGCGATAATAGAGGCTAAAAATGACCAAATAGCGAATTTATTTTTTGAAAAAAAGTCCAAAAAATAGCCAATTGGCTAAATTTCGCCCCTAAAAATTTCCCTGGTTGGAGGCTCCTTTTGATGGACTTGACTTATTATTCAACTTGGATTTAGATGACTTCTTATCTTTGTCTTTTTTCCTCCCTTTTACATTCGTCCCACTTGCTTCTCCAGCTAGAAGAGCTAGATCTTTGGAGGCCTTGATGGCACCCATTTGAATCAATTTGTCCTCTTCTTGAATGAGAGCTTCAGTGAAGACATCTAAGGTTGGAAACTTCCATCCAGGGATTGAAATTCGTCCGGAATAGAAGGTAGATACAAAGACTGAAAAATGAGATCCTATTTTGCTCAGAATGGAGAGCACCAATTGTTCATCAGTTTTAGTGATGCCACAATGCTTGCATTGCAAAACCAAGTTCTTAAATTTTGAGAAGAATTCTTGAATGCTCTCAAAATTGCTAGGTTGTAGGGCAACCAATTCATTTTCGAGAATGTGGCCTCTTAGCCCATCCTGTTTGCCAAAAAGATTCTCCAATTTTTTCCATAAATCATTAGGAGACTTCAATCCTTCAACATGAAACAATAGAACTTTAGAAATATGAAGGCATATGAAACCAAAGGCTTCATCCATTTTATTTAGATGCTTGGTTTTCTCCACAACTGCATGTGGTATGGGATCTTTTTCAAATACCAATCTGGATAGCTGTCTGGTACACAAGTGTAATTTCATCTCAAGCTTCCATTCAAAGTAATTGAAGGGAGTGAGGATCATAGGAGAGGAAGGAGCATTCGAATTGCTCATCTTGAATGCTGGAACGAGTGCAAAGGTGAAACTGCTGATACTACTGCTGCAACTGTTGGAACTTCGAAATACCTACAAAAAAATCTCAAGAATGGAGGTAGAATATACTCTCAAATGGCTCTAATACCATGTGAAAATGCTCACAGTAGATCCAAGAGATGATGTAAACCTCACAATGAAAGAATTTAGGAATAATAGAAGAAGAATAAAGCAGTTGAACATAGATCCAAAGGAGCTCAGATAGAGGCAGAATAATTACACATGTTACATTAATATGAATAGTAAAACAGTAATTATACAATGCTCGGGATTCGAATACACTAGGTGTGATTCGAATTAGCTTGCATTGATAGATCCAAAATCATTGGAGTGTCATCAAAGAGCAACTAGAAGTCTATCTCATCATCGGTGGAGTCATCAATGCACAAGTAACTATCAACCATCAGTCAAACTGAGTCTAACTGAGTGTGGTAGGTGTAACTAGAACATGGAGGCACTAACTGAATGAAGGAGGCTCAGTGGAGGGCGCATGAGGAGCTATCTGGAGTCAGAATGGGCAGTCTAGTCTCATCGGAGGTCCATCGGAGTGATATAGTCAGTTGAGAGTCAGTCTATCCTTAAATCAAGGAGAGAACTAAGGATAACTCAACTAATTGAAGTGCAACTAGAGTGGTAGGTGAGAAAAGGCGCCCTTCTCAAGTGGTGGGTGAGAAGTGGGCGCTTCCTTGTCTAGGAGTGCTAAAACTGATCTAAGAGAAGCTCCCAGGGTTAGCTAACTAAGGGCAAGGTGTTGGGACTGATGACTGGGATGCATGCATGCATGCAGAAATGCATGCAAGACTGATAATGAAAATAACTGAGATGCTGGTAGGACTAGGATGGAGTATAGGAATATCCTAACAATGTGAATTCTACCTTTAATGAATCTATGTGCTCTTGATGATCCTTGTCTCAAAAACCATTTTCTATGATTTATCCTAAGACGCGACAACAAGGAGAAGGAGGAAGAAGCTACTATAGTTGTGAATTTGTTCTACACACTTGAGTGAGGTTGTTTTAAGACGTCATGAACATTCCTACTATAGTTTTGAAGTTGTTACTATAGTTGTGAAAGAAATCTGAAGAAAGTGTGAGAGATGTTGAATCAATCATTTCTCTATTGGGTTCACTTGTGTGAATTCTGTGAACCTTTCATCAAAAAATTTCTTATAAGTCTACGATATCTGAACTCTAACATAAGATGTCTTTCTAAGGGATTCATCAATAAATCAATAGGTCTCTTTGGAGGGTAAATCTAAATTTGTGTTGCTAGAATTTCCACAAAAATAGCAAAATATGTGTAGTGATGATCATGAAGTTCGAGTAATGAAGGCGTTGGAGGATAGTTCAGAAAACCTATCACATGGAATTTATCTAAAGAAAATTCAAAGAGTCTTGGTAATGGAAGATGTGAGGCCTAAGTTAATCACAACAAAATTTAAGCTTTGGTGCTCAAATATTTAAGATCATTTCATTTTAATCAAGTTTTGTTGTATTTGCTCCATGTAATGTTGCAATACATGAATAGCTTACGCATTTCTCTAAGCCCATTTATGCAGTTGAAATGCACTAATTTCTAGAGTAAAATGATCATTTTTTTAATATATGTTTTAGAAGCATAGTTTTCACTAAAATTAAAAATCAGTTTTTATCTATATTACATCAAATGTAGTTGCACAAAAGCACCCACCGAAAGATTTAACTTAGAGAAGAAAAAAGAAACATCTAGAGAAGATGCAAAGAAATGTTGTGATAATATGGAATAAGTTAAATAGAAATAATCCCATCTATGAGCCTAGTTTTGAAGAAGTTATATAATGTTGGGAGTAATTATTCCTCCAACCCCTGTACTAGAGAACTCATGTCAAGTCGGTGCAGTTCATTTTTTCCAGTAGCAAGGCTCGAGGTGGGATAAGTAAAATCACTTAGCCAGATCAAGATCAAAATCAGTTTAGTTTGTGAGGTGGTGAGGCGGTCCATACTTGCATTGAATATGTGTTGCAGGTTGAAGTAATGGCATTGAGTTCATTCATTTCAATACTCAAGTTTGCACCTACCTAGTTAAATGCCACTACTTACAGTCAAGATTGTGGCATGGTCTATAGTCTCAATAGAATTAGCCTGATATTCTATCAGAGGATGAAAATTTGCATCATTAGAGTGAGTGTCGGAGTGCCCACAATGAGGGTGTCAACGAAAGTATTCAGGAGGATCCCCAAAAGAGAAGTCCCATCGTGATGACAAGTGCTAGAAGTCGAGTGGTCATCATAGTGCAGATATCGGGGGTGACAAAAGGAGTTTTTTGGGAAAGTCCCGATGGAGCAAATCCGATAATGTATCAAACCCAACATATCGAAGTTGCATGAAAGTGTTATCAGAGGAAGGTCTAATGAACAAGTCCCAATTGGGCACATGCAAATCAGAGTCTTCATTCTAGGAAATGCAACGAGGTCAACTTGTGAAAGGTCGATGGGAGAAGAATGATAACCAATTAGACTCCATCTGATTTTTGTTCATGGATAAAAGGTCGATAGGTGATATTTGATATTCGAATCATAACCATCAATGATAGGATAGTTGTACTATCTGATAGTATTTCGGAAGATAGGTTTTAATAGTGATTTAGTCACTAGTTTTATAATAGTTGTTTGACCCGATGGAAATTATAGTCAAGGAGAAAATTGTTGTTTAACTATATATATGTAATCTTTACCTATTAATAGGTGGTAAAAAGAAGAGATTGAAACTTTACCACTGTGTACTCTATGTTTTGTGGACATGTGAGTTTGTAAACTCACTTGGATCCTTCAAATTGATATCAGAGCTACTAATGGTGTTGAGCTCGTCTTTGCCACATATTTTGTCTTGATCTATCCAGAAAAGCTGAAGGAAGATTCGAGTTCTCTTTTAGAAGAATTGTGACTTGTAATTTATGGGCGTCAAATAAGTTTCCATCAAGTGGCAATAGTATCAAAGGGTTGTAATCCCTACTTTTGTGTTGATGTAGTTTTTCTCATGAACATCTTGAGTCTTGAGATTTTTTGTGCTCTAGATATGTGATCAAATGTCAAGAGGTTGAAATAGTCTTTGGAAGGCCATGCAAGCAAATTGACTATTTTTGTGCAGATCTCTCTAGTTGTAAGAAAGGCATATTGGTACATCTGTGAGAGTTGAAGAAAACAAGCTTCAAAGTTGTTGGGTGTTGTTTGTTGAGACATTTGTGCTCCAAACGTAGTATGCTCAATGTTGTAGGTAGAAGTCTTTAAGTTTGGTTTAAAGGATAAGGAATTATCTAAAGTAGCAGAAGATGTAGTTTTATCTATGTTGCCGGTGCCTATCTCCATCTCAAGAGAGAGACGGTTGGTGATCATGTTGTTTATTAGAAAATAAGTCCTCAGTTCTGACATGTTATTTGGTCGAGTGATCCCATGGTTTACTGGCTGAGCGACCTGGATTTTTATCCCATGTTATGTTGTCATACATTCTTGTAGTCGAGTTGAGAGGCATAGGTCTGTGAGTGAGTGAACCCACTGATGAAGTTTGAGAAGGTCGTATCCTGTGGTAACATGTGAAGACAAGGAGAAGCCCGTTGCATATAATAGTTGCGAGTGAGAAAGAGCACCCAAATATAAGGGTTGTGTTATACAGTGCTAAAGAGGTTGTAGTGTTGTGTTCCAGCAACTTGAAAAAGTTTAAGCTGTCGAGCATAAGTGTGCCAGAGGACATATGGGTAAGCAAAGAAGACTCAAACAAGTTAGAAGAAGAAATAGAAGATTTGAAGAAGAGTATTTTGCATGAATATTTTGTGAGGTTCCATCTCTAAAAGATGAGCTCATAAATCAAGAAGATTATAAAGGAAAAATTGAAGATGATAGGATTAAGATGGATCTCGGATCAACCCCGCATTTCACTGGTAAAAAAAATTCATTTTGGTTTACTAAGATAGAAATGTTTCATCTTTATGAAGAGTTATGGTATTTGGTTGAGTATTTGATGACCACCATGATGAGGCATGGGATGCCTCGGCTTTATATTTCATTGAGCAAGCCCTAGATGATCATATTTTTTATGTATTTGTTGAGGAAACCACTGCTAAATAAGCATAGGAAATTTTTAAAATGGAGTTTGATGTAAGGGGAGTGATATTGATCAATAGCAATATGAGTTAATGGTTGTTGAAGATGTTAAATATACGGCATCAGGAGACATTCTCCAAACCAATTTTGTGCATCCAATATTGATCCTCTTGTATAGAGGTGATCACTTTGATTGCCTTCCGTGTAAAGGTTATTCCTACCATATAGAGGTACTTGATCAAAGTAATGATGTTGTAAAGCCTTGTTGGACAAGACTCCAGACTTGTGTGTCAAGTCATGATTATCATGTGAAACTTCTGTATAAAGGTATCCATGAGATGGACCTATCGTATAGATGTGGACCTTCCATATAAAGGTCATGCTTTACTTGTTAAAATCATTTAATTTTGTGTGATGTATTATTAACCATGATCACCAGTTGCTATTAAGTCTCCTTTAGAGACTGATCACCTCTAAAGTGAATTACTTTAGCATATGATCAATTGGTCTGGAGTAAATATTTATAGCATATAGATTCTCTCGCAGGAGAACTCGCACACTTCCTTTATTGTAAATGGATTACACTATTTTGATCTAGTGTGACACTAGAAGCTTGAAAAAGACTACTTGGAAAAGGCTCCTAGAAGCCTTTCGGCAATATGTAATTTGATTTATTATAAATGAAATTACACTTTTTTCCTTGGAAAAAAAAATGATCAATTGGTCTCGAATAACATAATATCATCACAACATCCAATAATTTTTCTTAGTATAATGTAATGTGATGGATAATTAAAGTTAGCACATATTGACCATGTAGTAAGAGATAAATAAATAGAAGATAAAGCATAGAGATCGAGACAATTCGAAATTTCCCATGCAGAGAGTTTAGCTCATTAAAGAGAAATCGAATTGTATAATGCTTCAGTTAAAGCATCATTTAAAGATATGCCTCAGTTAACTAAAGAAATCACAGTGGTCACTTCAAGTAAATCGATCAGCATGATTTCAGTTAACTAAGTGTTAAATAAAAAGGACTAGTTAGCTAAAGTGTTTTCACTTTAGTTAAACTAAAAGATGACACTTCAATAAATCAAGGAGAATAAGTTAAAGAGGGTTAACTAAGTGACAACAAAGAAGATCTAGTTAACTAAGTGATGACACTTAAGTTAACCACCTAAATAAGTGGGTAAGATTTTAGTTAAGAGGCCAGTTCATCCTAAGTGACAACTCAGTGAGATAAATCACTGCATGAGAAGTGGGGCGCACCTCTGCATGCAATATTAATACATCCAATTTGAGGGCGAGTTCATCCTGAAGTTAGAAGATAAAAATATAAGAGAAGAATTTATAAATATGTTATATGGGATTGATGAATCCAATGTGAAGCGAATTCTCTTCTCCATTGAAGGCAAGGCGCTTCTCTTTGTGTAGGGTATTGTTCGTGCTTTTTATTGTTGTGTTGGGAACACATCTGATTGATCTCTCTTCTCTATTGCTTATGTATATTCATCAAGAGTGTTTGGTTGTCTCTTATCTTCTGAAAGAAATCTGTTATGTTGTAATAGAAATCATTCTTTGTTATCCATTATATTATACCGAGACTAATTGTTGGGGTTTTTGTTCTCATAATTTTGAGGATTTTCCCCAGGGTATATATTGTGTTATGGTTGTATGAATTTCATAGATTGAATTGTCTCATTGCTTTAGGTCTCTGCATATAAAAGATCAAATCTCAACCAAATTTTAACAGAAGAATCAACAAAGAAGTGTGCAGTAAAAACATAATTCAACCAAGTTATTGGTAAATCCCACTGTGTTGATATACCAGTAAAAGTAATAATGTTGAAGCTAAAGGGGAAGAAGATGAGGTTGTTGTATCACCTATAGCAGCAATAGAACTTAAGGATGTTGAGATAGAATTTGTTGATGCAGAGAGAATTGAAGAAAATGAGGATTGTGATGACTCTTTTAGAAAAGACAGAGCATGTGCAAAATACAAAAGGTGAAATCGATAGTGCTCAGTCACATGTGGATGGTGGTTGCATAAATGCCATTGTATAATTATGTGTTTTGGTAAATCCAACAATGTCTATTGTCGATGATCAGGTTGAAGAAGGTGTCAATAAAGAAACCAATGTATCCCACTGTGCAGATGCACATGTGGATGATAAATATGAAGACAAAGAAGATGCAGATGAAACGTCCAGTGATCTAGAACCTAGCAATGTTTATTGCTAATGAATAAAATGCTCAAGAAGTGGTATGTTTTGTTGAAGTGAATCCCTATGAAGAAAAAATAAATCCCACTATGTAGGTGGATGATGAAGAGGAAAATGTATCATTTGGAACAATTGATTTTATTAATGTTTTATTTTATTTTGCAAGTATAGAGGATGTTTAATGCAGCCAATTTGAATTTGTAGTAAGAAGAAATTATTAAGGGGAGTGCAATACTGAAAGCACTGCTAGAATATGCAAAGAAATTATTGAAGAGCCTGTAGTAGAAAAGGAGGAACAGGTATATGAAATCCTTTCTTGTAATTCATATATAGATGACGATGATTAGGTAAATAAATATGAATTTGTAGTAGTATATGATGAAGAAGATTTGATTGATAAATAATAGATGCATTTAAACTTAGAAATGAAGATAATTGATAAGTTATTGAGAAGTAAATTTAGCCCACTTGGACATGTAAATAAAATGGATGATTAGAATGAATATGAGGAGACTACAACAATGGAAATTTTTTATGATGTGATTTGTAGTCTCCCTTTTAATGAATTTGTAAAAACTAGGAAAATTTGCAAATTTTGGCCAATTCGACCCTTAGACTAGTATTGACCCAAATGCTTCTGAATTGGTTCTGAATGTGTTTGGAAGGTATTAAGACATAAAAATGAGGCCTATGGATGCTTGGAAACTCTTAAAATACTTCTTCAACATTCAATTACAATCAAGGAAAGATAGGGCAATTTACTAGTCAAATCGAGGTTCAAATCCCCCAAGGGTAGTAGTCAAAGATGGATCTCCAAATGTTGTACTACCTTCCAAAATTTCAGAACAGAGACATGGTACTATTAAAGGACTTCAATGGTCTCCCAAATACATCATCAATCAGTTTCTAAAGGCTTCTGAAACTCCCATAAATCAGAGGTTTGTGGACATGTTTTCACATAGGGGGAAATGCTAATAAACTTCACCACTTGCTATGAAATTCAAGATTTATGTTCCAAGAGCTTATGAAATGTATATGAAACTTCTTCCAGACATTAATGAATCTACATGCATCATAAAAATCACATAGATGAACTGATACAAGTCAAAATAAAGCAACTTCAAGCTTTCATAACAAGATGTAGGGAAAATGGCACCATTTATGCATTGTTTGGTATTTTTACATAGTTCCACTTAGTATTTCGACCTAAGAGTCTTCTGAGCATTAAAAAAATATTATATATATTAGAATACAATAAATGGGGCCACAAGATCTCCCCCAAAGAGAACAGCATCTCACCAAGTGCGCCCCTCCTCCAAGAGCCAAAATATAAAGAGAAAAGTGAGAAAGGTGTGGAAGCAAGTTGAGGATGAGAATGTCATGAGCTTCCATGTAGCTTCAACTTGAAACAAATGACTCCATTTTAGCTCCAAATTAAATGTCTGAATGGCCTCTCCAATTTCCAATTAGGATGGGAATCTTTCACCCTTGAAATTGGTACTAAGGCAAGTTGAGTAAACACTCCACAAGCATGGACAAGCTATGCTCTCCAATATGCAAAATGAGAAATGATCAAAAGCTACTCTCCTTCTTTGATCTTGACTTTTATAAACTTCTAAATACCTCCTTAGCTCTAATTCCATCCATGAGATTCATGCCATCTCAAATTAGGAAGAGATTCCAATGTATGCCACTTGTCCCTCCATTCCTAGCCTCCTCCTTCACTCAATTCGAATGGGTGACTCTTTGGATGACCTAACTCCCTTTTTCGCCCTATTGGAGGCTATTTTTAGCCCTGACATGTCATATATGTCAGATTTCAGCAATCAGGTCTGATTTGTGTCATAGGTGTCATATCATCTTCATCATTGTTGTCATAGAAGCTATGGAATCTAGCCCAAGTGTCTCAATATCTCTCAAATGCCTCTTCCTCTTCCTATGATAATCTGCAAGAATCTAGCAACTGTAACAAACTCACGATCTAACTCTCAAGATTATTTGCAAATAAGAAGAAACATGCATTCGATAGTCACTCATAAACACAGAATAATGGACAATATCAATATCATACAACAAATAATGAATGTAGAGAATGTGTTACAATAATCAATGATGAGGCATCATATAGGATTCGAATTAGCCAAGTAGGGAATTTGAATCTGAGCTCAGAGTCCAGCATGAATAACTATGGAGACATCATCCAGTCGGTAGTATCAGTCATAAATGGTAAGAGTCAGTCAAGTGTGACCAACTGAGTCTAACAGAAATATCTAGCCATAAATCAAGGAATGGAGACTCCAAGGTGGGTGCATGAGGCTGTCTAACTCAAAGTCTAGCTTGGATAACAATGGAGACATCATCCAGTCAATAGTATCAGTCATAAATGGTAATAGTCATTCAAGTGTGTCTAACTGAGTCTAACAAAACCATCTAGGCATAAATCAGGGAATGGAGACTCCAAGGGGGGCACATGAGGCTGTCAAATAGTCAAGTGGAACTCTAGAACTAGCTAACTAGAATCTATAAGCAGTCAGCGTGAGAAATCAGTGGAAGAACTACTCAATCAATGCACTAACTGAATGATAACTCCTGGTAGGTGAGATAAGGCACCTTAACTGAGTCATAACTGAAGGTAGGTGAGTAAAGGTGCTCTAACTAACAGTGGTAGGTGAGAAAGGTGCACTTCCCATGCACAACAGTCAAGAAGGGTGCATCAGGTAGGTAGGAGGCCAATTGGGGGCTGTAGACAGGCTCTGGAGAGCTAGAAGCAAGCTCTAGGTGCTGGGAGACAACCATGATGATGACTGGATGCATGCAGGCATGCAAAATATAAAAATGATGGTGTGAATATTCCAACACCCCCCAACAAGCTATGCTATGAGAAAATAACTGAAATCTAAAAAATAGGGCCCTGGTGACTAAGACCAAAGGTCACCCCATACAATCAATCTAAATAAACTAAGTGAGGAAAGAGGGAAAACCTATTGGGAAGAAATCCCTCCCTCAAAATAGACTGGAGGATGCTAATGAAGCTTATCATCTCTCACCCCTGAAGGAGGTAAGTGTCCTTATTTTTCGAAGAAGGCTCGATCGATCTGAAATGGATCAGCAATGTGAGAAGGATGAAACCTTCCATTCTGAAAATATGATCTGGTTCTTCTATGATCATGTGGATCTGTTACACCCAAAATCTACTCATCATAAGATTCAATGTATACACCCCTGAAGATACATGGACTAAGTAATCATCCTGGGAGGAGTTGTACCCAATTGTGCTAAGTTTTGAAGGGTCGTCGCAGGCTACACACTAGCAACATGCGACGTCGCACCTTGCTCCATTATAGGGTGCGACGAAGTCAGTTAGATGGAAAAAATAGCTCCTTCGAGGTCCATCTCGAAGCTTGCTGACTTGGGACCCTATCCCTGACCTCTTGGAAGAGTTGGCACTCGGCTCCTAAACCTTTGGAGAGATCCCTTAAGCCTCTCCTACCATCTCTCAACCTATCCTATCCATACCCTATCCATTTAGTCCTATATAAATGAAGCTCACTCCCATCCCAAAGGGAGGAAGGATATGGTATCTACATGCTGGTGAAATCTCTCTTAGAACATATCCACTCACCTATTGGAGAACTCATACTTCTTTGGAAGGTTATGGCAATCAGCTTCATCGAAGAAGGGATACAGCGTTAAGCCTTGGTTGTGGTTCTATATCTCTATTATGTACTCCTCTATTTGCAGTAATACAAATGCTTTCCACCAATATTGTTCATGTGTGCAATGATATTGAGTAGTTTACCTATTTAACCGTTTACTTAGATCTCTTATTGTATAGATGTCTTTTACTGGTTTCTCTTGTTTCTTATCTTGACAGGTCTTGCAGCTTGGATCTAACGACCATGAGACGTGGAGCAACATTCAGGAGAAAGGATTGCGTAGTAAAAGGTAAGACATCTAGTACTCGATCCTTAAGTAGATCTAGGAAATGCATTAATAGCCTGTTCTATTTGTTCTAGACTCACTTTGAGCTAGGGAGATCAGGCTCACGTCCGCTCGAGTGGATTGTCCAATAACAAATCTAGTGACCATACTAGGGAGTATAAAATTTGGTCTATAGTTATCAATCCGAGAGTCATTTTCAGTTGATTGCTTGACACAAGCCTTTTATTTTTTGCCATTTACTTCTTGGAGTTGATTTCACTATCAGATCTTCGTATCGAAGACTCTAATCTACTTCCTCTGAGTTTATACAACTCATTCCCAAACCATTCCATGGTTCATTACTAAGAGATCTGATTAATTTTTGAATCTAGACTTCACCTGTCGCACCTGGGTAGTGGGAATAGAGAGACACTGTGTCATTTTGAGTCTCTGTTCTTTACCTGTTAGTTACTCGTCGCATCCCATTCATTGGCAGACTGCGACATCGTCACACTTCCCGTGTAAGCAAACTGCGACGTCGCATTGTGTACAAGAACAAAGTGCGCCGATTTGTCAAATTTTGGCATGCAGGCATCTCCTTCCCATTTGATAGTTTGGAATTTGGTTTGCTGTATGAACTCTCTCTGTGCTGCAAGATCCAGCCAGAGACCCTATTTTGATTTTTGTTTAGAGTGTTTGGTTTTGTTTGGATTGATTTTGGGTCCATTTTGGACAAGCTTGAAGACCGGTAGTGGTGGATACTCTTGTCTCCTCCACCTTCATCCACTCATCCTTGTATTCCCTTCCTTCCATCCCTGATCTGATTATTACATTAGATCAGCTTCCAGACCTCGTTCTCATTTTGTTTGAGCTTTGCTTGCTTGGTTTGCTTGCCGCTGCTTGATTTTGAGTTAAGTGTGTCTTTTAGCTTGATCGAGTGCTTCTCTTTTCTCAAGTTTTCTGAGTGTACTAGTGCTGCAAGTAGTGTTTTCTTTTCAGTCATTTAGATCTGAAAGCTCAGTTGTTATCAAGTTTATTCTTTGATGCATCCATTGAAAAATTAAAAAGTGCTTCTTTCCCATCATTTCTTGAGCATTATTGAAGAAAATTGTTGTGCATTGGAAAATTCTCGTTTATGTTTTGGAAAAGTTGAATGAATGTATGATCTATTGTGTTTTTCTCGAACTATGAATCGCTCATTTTCTTGAAAGACTCAAAGTACGCTTCGATTTTTGCAAAGTTAATTCCATGCTAAGGAAAGATAGATGCATTTTTAATTTCTGTTGCTTTTAGACCATTGAAAGTGAAATTGAAAAACTTGCATATATTCCATTTTAGAATCCTCTCTTTTCATTACCTAGTGTTGTTTTGATTTGAAAAGAAAAGAAAAGGAAAAATGTTTTGATTTGGATAGTAGTGTTGTGATTTTTTGTGTTTCATCGAAAAAGGAAAAGAATACTTTCATAGTCAAGTTTTGTTTGAATTGGGATTGTGTTGCATTGAGTTTGTTTTGGCAATACTATTGGAAAAAGCTTTCTCCTTCCCATAGCTAGAATTCATTGAAAGAAAAGAATATTTCGTGCATGTAGCTAGGGCTTGCATTATGCTTCCAATTATGTACTCACCTCATGCATTCACCTAACCATCCAAGATAAAATTAACGGTAGAACTAGGTAAAATTTTTAGCAACTTGTGTGTAAGTTAGAGATGTGTTTCGGCGTCATTAAGCGTGGCAACTATCGTTATTTTCCAGCACTGTATCCCGGGGGTATGGTAGTCTTCCATGTACTTATCGGTATATCGAGCTCCTTCATGTACCCACCAAGTACCATAATCCGTACTCGGCGTATATCGAAGGGTGTATCACATACTCGGTAGTATATCCAAAGGTCTCTTGCCGAACGGTTGTGCATTAGACAGCACCACTACAGATTTGAGCTCCCATGTACCTTGCATATATCGGGAGACACCACTAGGATTCTTGAAACCAACTAAGTTAACCATTTGGCCGTCTTGGCAAAGCAATACACCGAGAATAGCACTCGGGGAGATTAGCATGCACGTACTGTCCAGGTAATTGGGTATGCAGGAAAGGGTATGGTCCCAATCCTCCTTGTCGCGTCATATTGTTGGACCCTACAGTATATCACGGTTTGCGATGCCTTGATAATCCCGTGAGGTTCCAAAATTTTGAATCCACTCTGTCACATAAGTTTGCTTGTTGGCTTAGTTTGAGTAGGTTTTTATGGACTGCTTTTCTTTTAGCATACCCTTAGGAGAAAACGTTGTTTCAACCATCCTGGCTAATTATCCTGACACTCTGGCAGATTTTCCCTAGAGAATATCCCATAGGATATTAAAATTATCACCCAAATATCCCCTTAATCCGGAGGTTATTTCGAGGGTAAGAATGGATCAATGTAACACAGTCGTAGTTACTGAAGTGGAAAACCCCACTCTGAATGTTGGAGGACTTTTGTTTCCACAAACTCCTCCGGATTCACCTGCCTCTCATCCACCGCAGGATGAAGGAGCTCAAATCCCCGCTTCACAAGACCTTTATCCCGTCATCCCGGGAGAACCTGGATCATTGGAATGGATAAACCGACCCCAGGATGACCCTACAGCAGCTGTTGGTCCTTTAGCAATTTACTGGACATCTTCTATAGACCACCTAGTGGCTCATTTTTCCATCTCATCCCCACCCAGTGGAACTACTCCGGATGACACTTTAGCCTACTTTTGTGACCAATTAGCTCACTTTCGTTCCATGGCTGAAGAGTTTCGGCAGTCAAGTCTCCAACGACGGGTTCAAGACCCATTGTTACCCCCTTACCGACCCATCCCGGTTCATCCGATATCTTTTGGATCACCAGAACAACCTTCCCTCCACGAGACCACTAATAAGACTGGTCAACCCTCGCAAGAGTCCATTCCTGCACCTCAAGTGAACCAATAGGTGGAAGGACAACAGTCCAACACACCTGTCACTACCACAATTACTTTACCAATTCCTCCCCCAGCTCAAAATTCGAGGGGAGGGTATTCCATTCCCATGGATTATCTTATTGGTAATGTTATTACTAGGGTAGCTAGTCAACAACCTATGTTGTTTCAACCTGTGAATAGTGGTCAACCTGTTGTGGTTGGGGGGAAACCCCCGTTTCCTAACCAGAACATAGGCAGTGGAATCCCCAACGGACCTTCCGTTGGACCTTCCCAACCCGCTAGACTGTCCACCACGGGATTATCTCATGTTGGGGGGTCGTCCAATGTAACTCAACCCTCATGGAGTCAAGCATATCCAGGTTCTGTTAACCCTGTGCCGGGCCAATCTAATCCTGTAAACGCACCATATGGGATACCTTATCCCGGGAATCCATACACTCTATGGGGGAAACAACCTATGTTGCAACATAGACCCCAACCGACTATCCCTCAAGTACCACCACCCCCGATCGGCCCTCCCCCACCTCCTACTGGAGGCGGCGGGCCCCCACCTAACCTTGGTGGAGGCCCACCTCATTTTACCAACAACATCCCTCACCCTTCCGGCGGTGGCAAGAATGGTCCACCACCCCCTCCCGGCGGAGGCGGCGGGGGACCACCCTATCATGGTGGAGGAGGACATTTCCCTTTCGGTGGTGGAGGTGGTCCACCACCCCCTCCAGGCGGAGGCGGTGGAGGACCTAATTAATACGGTGGTGGAGGTGGTGGTGGAGACCCTCATCCTTCCAGGGGTGGAGGTGGTGGGGGACCCCATCCCTTTGGCGATGGAAGTGGTCCACCACCCCCTCCAGGCGGAGGCGGTGGTGGGCCACCTCATTATGGTTATGGACCCCCACCTCCTCCCAATGGTGGCGGTGGACCTCCACCCCCTCCCGGTGGTGGAGGTGGGCCCCCACCTTATTGGAATGGACTAGCTTATCGTGGCGGACCCCCTTACGGTCCGGGCGGCACAACCCCCTACGGCCAGTTTCCTCCTGGCACACCTTATGGTCAGTTTAGTCCTTACATGCCTTATCTGTATTATCAATACGCCCAGCCTAATCCACGGCTGCCCTTCCTGGCTACTTTGGACCTGCTTGACCTATCCCGTTTAACCAACGATCCTATTTACCACAGATCTAACTGGACACCAATTCCGGTGAAACTTCCATCTGACATCCCCAAATTTGATGGCAAGCTAGGTGAGGACCCTAAAAACCACATGATGACATACCACTTATGGTGTTCATCTAATTCCTTAATGGACGATTCAATTCGTCTTAGATTGTCTCAAAGGACTCTCACCAGTTCGGCTGCCAAGTGGTACATTGAGTTTCCACCCCACTCTTTTCCTGATTTTGGTTCTCTTGCCATGGACTTTTTGACACATTTCCAGCTTCCCATACGGTATGAAACTGGTACCGAGCTTTTAACCTCGCTCCGTCAGAATACCGCCACTCATATTTCGGATCATATCCATTAATGGCAAAGGAGACGACATCTCATTGAAGCTCCTATTCCAGATCAGCTCCTAGCAAACTGGTTCACAAAATCCCTCATCCCTACCATAACAAGAGACGTTGCTATGCGAGGTGCTGTCATAGAAGAACAAGCCATCGCAAGTGCCCATGTACTAGACCTAGTCTACACTCAATCCAGCACTTTGTTTGATATTCTTCCTGATGCACCCCGTGACGTTAATGACCCTGCGAAACCACATAAGGGACTCCAAACTGATGGAATCATTGGCTCCCTTAACACCCAGCCTGCTGCTAGCACTGTCGGATCATCCAACCCGACTCCGGCTGGCCACAGCACCACCAAGTTAACCGCTCCTGCTGTAACTGAAGAGGTGAATTATGTCCAATCAGCTTCATCTTATTAGTCTGGCAGCAAAAAGAAGAACAAGGGGAAACCCAAAAAGTCTTCCGCCCAGCAGGAACAAAAGAGCACTCCTGACGATACCAAGCAGAAATGGAAACTAAAGTATCCTTGTTTACTGTGTGGAGATGACCATTTCTCTAAAGAATGTCCCCATATAGATGAAGTACAAAAGTTTCTTAGGGGTAAACCAACTCCTACAGTCCTCAACGATCCGTTTCCTACTCAGATTCAGTAGATGATTGCTCAACCCCCCCCATCCCAGGGGGAACCATCCAATACCGCGCATGTTCTCATGGTGCGTAACGAGATGATCAATTTGAACACTCGTGCATGATCTTACGAACTGGTCCCTTCGAAGGAATCCGCTGGAAGTAATACTGAAAAAGCTTCCGAATCCTTAACTGATGTCACTATACCATCAACTTCTCTCACCATCGAGAATCCCTCCTTAGACTCGATGTTGCAACCGCCCAAGAGTACGATTCGAAAAGTTGTTTTCAATCCGAACGCTCGGGCAGCACAAAATTACAATATCGTAGAAGACTTGGCACAAGCTCCTTGCTCCATGTCTACCCTGGAAGTTTTGCAGAATTGTCCATATCAACATAAAACTCTCCTTGCGGCCATCAGTGCAGTCGACCCGGATTCCTCAAATACCATCATGTTCCGACTTGACAACTTTAAGTCGAGGCTCTCACACCAGCTCGCATTCCAAGTTTTTGCGAACATTGCTGGGAAGATTGTCCATTGTACCCTTTTGGACGAAGGCGCCTCTAATTCTATCATGTCGATCGCTTGTTGGAGAGCCATTGGCTCCCCCGAATTGAATCGTTCTCCTACCACGTTGAAAGCATTCAATGGGTGTGGCTTTCAACCTCATGGGCTCTTACAAGCTCTTGCAGTTGAGTTGGGCGGAAAGACTGTAACCGTTAACGTGGAACTAGTCTCGGCCCCAATAGATTATAATCTCCTTCTTGGTTGCAATTGGTTTTACACCACGCAGGCAGTAGCCTCTTCAGTCTTCCGCATAGTACAATTCCCCCACCAAGGACGAATTGTTACTATCGACCAATTAGATTTTTGTACACCAGACGCTACTACTCATCCTGGTGACCATGTTCCTTCCATTAGACAAATGTCAAAACAGTATGAGAGTGTAGGGGTTGGCCTTTTGAAATATTCATCTCTCATGGGCTTTTTTCCAGCGACGGACCCCCCTAATCATGTCGCTACGGTCAACATGATCTCCATAGAGATTTCATCTCACTCTAACGATGCTTGGCTTGTATCGAATGAAGCCACAATACACCTGCTTGGAGACATAATCCCTCTTTCACCCACTGAATGTATTTACGAGGCTATCCAATCAGCACCGGAGGACCATTTAACCATGGCCTCTCCATCCTGTTCTCTACAACGGACATCATCTCTACTTGATCCCATACTTCATACTTTTCATTCAGACGAGTCCATCATGGAAGTTATGAATGTTGACGATGGTCCATGGGATGATCTCCACCATAGGTCATCTTTTCTTCCTCCTTTGGAGTACATAGAGGACAACATCCACACCCTCTTTTCACCATATATCTACCCATTCCCTCATTCCCCCATTCTTACATGTCTTACGGACACGGAGGGAAACTTGGCCAATATTGAGCCAACCACCCCGGTAGACATCTCGAGACGTATTTGCTTGGTCCTATGAGGAGATGCCTGGGATAGACCCCGCGATTGTTTCTCACGAAATAAAAACGTATCCCGACGTTAAACCTGTATGCCAAAAGTTGCGACCGGTACACCCCCGGAAGACTGCGGCAATTAAGGCAGAAATTGAAAAGCTCTTAAAGGATGGTTTTATTTATCATGTCCCATTGACGGATTGGGTCTCAAACAGCATCCCTGTAAACAAAAGGCAGGGTACCATTAGCGTCTGTGTCGATTATCAGGACCTTAACCGGGCTTGTCCAAAAGACAATTACCCGACCCCCTTCATCGACCAAATTATCAACAATTGTGCCAGAAGCGTCATCTTCTCATTTATGGATGGATTTTTTAGTTACAACCAAATTAATTTCAACCCCGTCGACCAACATAAGATGGATTTCGTCTGCCCGTGGGGAATGTTTGCATACCGCAAACTCCCGTTTGGCCTTAAAAATGCTGGTGCCACGTTTCAGCGGGCTGTGTCGTATGCCTTCCATGATATCAAGGACTTTGTGGAACCTTACCTGGACGATCTCCCTGCTCATTCAAAGCAGCATGAGTTCCACATTGATCATCTGATGGCCATTTTCCTCAGATGCAGATGGTACAATATCTGTTTGAATCCTCATAAGTGTATATTTTGCGTTGAGTCCAAACGTCTCTTAGGATTTATCATTTCGAAGGATGGGATCCACATTGATCCCTTAAAGGTGGAGTCCATCTTCAACCTGCCACCCCCGACTGATGTGACGGAACTTCAAAGTCTCCAAGGGAAGGCGACTTATTTAAGACATTTTGTTTGCAATTTCGCGGAGAAGACTCAGGGGTACATGAGACTGCTCAAGAAGGACGTCCCATTCATTTGGGACGACCAAGCTCAAAAATCCTTCGACAGTATCAAACATGCCATCACACATGCCCCCGTGCTCCAACTGCCTAATTATTATCGAGATTACATCTTATATCTCGCCGCTTCTGCTACCACTATCACCATGGTTTTGGTACAGGAAGATCAAAACGCCCAGGAACATGTAATATACTATGCAAGTAAGGGTCTTGCTGACATTGAAACTAGATATTCACATGTCAAAAAACTCGCATTTGCGGCGGTCATCGCTGTCCAGAAGTTCCGCCACTATATCTTGCTCTACACCACCACCATCATCACAGAATCGAACCCCATGTACCACGTCCTGACACATTAGGTGCTTGGGGGAAAGTATTCATGCTGGATCGTGATACTGCAAGAATTTGACCTTCTTTTCGAGAAAGCTAAGTCAAAAAAGTCTTTGGTGTTTGCCAAGCTGATCTGTGACCTTCCCCGTCCTGATGCAGAAGTTGAGCACAATGACTCCTTTCCAGACGAATCATTGTTTCTCATCATTACAACCGATCCATGGTATGGAGATATCTCATTGTATCTTCAAACCCAACGCTTCAACCCTCAACTCTCTCGTGACGACCTTCGTAAGATACGTCACCATGCGAAGTATTATTTAATCATCAATGATACTTTGTATTGCCGTGGCGTTGATTCAATCCTTCGACGTTGTCTCACTCACAATGAGGCTGAACGTGTTCTTAATGACTGTCACGCCAGGGCATGTGGCGGTCACCTCTCTGGGATGGATACAGCCCAAAAGATTTTGCGCATAGGATATTTTTTTCCTACCATATTCAAAGATTGTATTGAGGCGTAAAAAAATGTCCTCCTTGCTAACACTTCCATACGAAGAAGCGCACTCATCCCGCCCCGTTACACCCGGTTATTGCCGTGGGCCCCTTCGCAAAATGGGGCATCGACTTTATGCATTGTAAGCCTACCTCTGCCGGGGGGCATAATTACATCATTGTAGCTGTGGATTACTTTACCAAGTGGGCCGAAGCTATGCCTACATACCAAAACGACAGCAAAACCACCGCACTCTTCATGTTCAATCATGTAATAGTGCGGTTCGGAGTTCCTCAGGCAATTGTTACCAATCATGGTTCTCATTTTCAGAACCATATGGTTGATGATTTGAGCGATAGGTTGGGTTTTCGCCATGAAAATTCAACACCCTACTACCCGCAATCCAATGGATAGGTCAAGGCCATTAACAAAGTATTGAAAACTATGGTCCAAAGGATGGTAGGTACGCAGAAATCCAATTGGCATAACATGCTCTTTTCAGCATTATGGGCCTACAGAACCTCTGTTAAAACCACCACGGGTTTCACTCCTTTCCAACTAGTCTACTGATTGGAGGTTGTCCTACCTATAGAGTGTGAAATTCCGTCTCTACAACTTGCTGTCGAACTTCTTCCTAACACTACTACCGAGGAAGAACGTCTCTTGCACTTAGCAAAACTTGACGAGTCCCGCCAAGATGCTGCTCTTGCTAATGAAGCGCACAAGAAACGCATCAAAGCCCATTATGACAAGTCAGTTGAACCTTGTATATTTAACAAAGGTGACCTGGTCCTCACCTATGACCAGAAGCACGACAAACTAGGAGCAGGAAAGTTTGAATCCATGTGGCATGGACCTTACATAATCAAATGTGTTTTGGAGAAGGGAGCTTACGAGCTTGAAGACTACGACGGAATCTCTTTGGGTGAACCCCACAATGGGATTTACCTGAAGAGATATTACGCCTAAACTTGTCACACTTAGAATTTATTGTATATACTGTACATGGCATGTTTTTTGTGTTTTTGTGTGTGCTATGACGCTTTTATTTTTGAGTGTCTTTAGATCTTGTTTTTGCTCCTTATATGATGTTCTGTCTGCGTGCGCAGATGGCAACGTGCTATGGATTCGTGGATGGCGCTAGTTGGCATACCCGTAACCTTGCTTCGGCAGTGTGGGTATTGTATTCCCCAACAGGTGATCTCATTAGCTCAGGAGGAAGTTGCCTAGGGTTTGCGACCAACAATGCTGCAGAGTATCAGGCAGTAATCGGAACCTTAGCTAACTCCATTTCCTTGGGTATGAACCACATTGTCATCCACATGGATTCTCAATTAGTGGTTTCCCATCTTAACCGGGTTTACGCCATCCATGATACCACATTACTCTATCTCTTCAGACGAGTACGTCTCCTGGAAAGGTCATTTGAATCCACTCAATACCTGCACATTCCACGAGAGTTAAACACAGTTTCTGACTCAATGGCCAACTTCATTTTGGATTGGTACATCACACACACATAATATTCATAATATGTAAAAGCATTCACAACATGTAAATAATTTAATGAATAAAAGAAAACATGTAAACAAGATCACATCACTCATCATTTTAAAACACATAATGTATAAATCGTTGAGAATGTTTGTATATATATATTTCGCTCAAAAGTAGTGCTGGTACAAAATCTGAAGCACGATGGCTTTCAGTGAGTCTCTACAAAATATGAAGCATCATAACTTTCAGTAGTACAAAATCTGAGGCCTCTAAGCTCTCAGTACAAGTATAATAGTGTCATCAGGCCTAACACCTGACCCGTACACCACCCCTAGCACGGAAAACCCACTGTCGCTGAGTGAGGAAGCAATCCACGGTCCTCGCTACCTTGCGGAGTAGGGAAATGAAGTGTATGGACACTCCAACCCCAAACCTCTGCATAGGTCTCGGCAGGTCATCTGTCGCTAGCTCAAGAACCTCCACTGTCAGCTGGGACAAGTTCCTGTATACCTCCTCCATCTCCTCGATGGCAACATGAGCACTTGGGGGCACAATTGCTTCCCCACCTCTGTCTCTCCTCACTAGGAGAGAAAGTCCTACTGGTCGTACGGGTCCCACATCTGCACACACATGTTATATACTTGTCAGCACTGCATCAAAAAAATGATAAATATACAAAATTAAAAGTACAAGGGTTTTTGTTCTCACCTATGTCACCCCATGTTGCATCCTCAGGTAGCACCAAGTCAGGATCCTCTCTGAAATCCGTACCTCTATACAGGAAGTCCTCAACCATGAGTAACTAGCCTTCTAGCCAGCTGAAGAACTCGGGACCAAAACTGATAATGGGTCCTCCACCATGACAAGTCATGACCTCATTCCATCTAAGCATGTGGGGATCTTGAGGCTCCCTATCATCTAATACCACCTGTGGGCGCAAGAGAGGGATCCACTCCAAGAGGAACAATACCACAATAGATCCATAACCAAACTGCTTTAGCTCTCCCTGTCGACACTTGGTCAGCTGAGCTCGGAGGTTTGCGAGGAGACCCTCGCACCAGTTGAAAACCATGGGGGACATGCAGTCCTCCGCATAAAGCATCTGGGTCCGAATAGCTGTGTGTGGGGCTTGGCTACCCACCCCTCTAGTAATAGTAAACAATATGGTACGCAGTGGGAGGCTCACCACATCCCTGATAAGAATCTTCCCACTAGAAGGGCGAGAAAGAGCAGTACAATGCTGTGACACCATGTCATCAACTGTGTGGTCACTGGCCCGTGTTCCAGTAAGATGTACAGGTTCCCCTCTATAGGACAGACCTATGAGAAAATAGATGTCCTCGAAATATATTGTGAGGATGTGCTCACCAATCACGAAATACTGTTGGGACACATCCCAACTCTGGAGCATGTGTGATAGCAGTGGGATTTGGGATCTCATCCCCTGAATCTCAAAGAACTTGAGCAAACCACAGTTCCTCAAGGCATCCACGCATTGTGGATCATTGGCAGCTTGTTCATCTTCTACTTCGTGTTCTTGTTCTCGCCACTCTAAAACCATGTTGGCTTGCTGGCAACCTGCCAAGAAGGGCATTTAAACAATGTTAGCTCCTACTTCAACCTCTGCAAGTTCATTTTTTGGATTAAATTTGATGGTTTGGAAGTGCAACTCCACCATCGCACTGTACATTTGCGTACAATGCGATGTTGTCGCACTTCATCCATTCAGGACTTGCGCCGAGTAGGTCTCGTCACAGTTCCTGAAAGGGCCAACTACGACGAGCCGAAAGCGCAGTAGCCCTCCATGAATCCATAAAAAAACCCAAAAATTAAACCTAAAAAAAAAATCTAATCCACTGGAAAGTTGTTGGATGAATTTTAGGCTTACTTGCTCCTGACGGTGGGTGAAATGGCGGATCATAGCTCTCGGAATCGACAAAGGAAGTTTTGGCCCCAAATTGGTACTTCTCCTCCCAAATTGGCAAATGAAACAATGAAATCTATTTTGGCCCATTTTTCTATTTATAAATAGAATGGAATATTCCTTTTCAAATATTTTGATTCTCTTGGGCCATTTATCATAGTTTTTGACCATTTTTGTCATATTTGAGGCTGCACATTTTCTAGTGTGCAGGAGTTGTAAGTGATCTTTTGTGTCATTTCTCATATCACAACGGTCATCACATGTATGAACACTCCCTTGAACATTTTGTCGTTATTTTTTCAACGGTTAGTCTGTAATTATTGCGTGATGATGAGTTTACTCTTTGTTTGTTCTCATACTCACGGAACTATGAGAACAAGTACTGAGTTATGATTTATCACTTTTCTGGGCTCGTTAAACTTCCATGGAAAAGGACACCCCCCGAAGTCTACCGTTAAGCTCTTTTCAGGCTCTTGAAAAACGAAAAGATTGCCAAGCAAACTTGTCGCGTTCATGCTTGTTAAAGTATTTGAATGGTCATCTTCCTGGTGATAGTTTACCCCTTTTTCGGACCAGGAGGCACTAATTACGAAAAAGGTATACTCCAGCCAATCATGACTAGAAGAGTCCTCTCCCACGTTGTTTTACCCTTTTTCGGGTCATGAGGCTAACTTTACGAAAAGGACCATTGGAGTCTTCTTTAGATCTTTTCAAACTCTCTAAACAGGAAATGATGACCGAGTTTTACCTTCTATGGACTCATAAAACTTTCACATTGAATGGCCCGTCATGGGATGAACCCCTCCTATCCCAAGTTCGGAAAATATTTGGGATTGGACTCATCTATGAGATGAGCTATATCGAGCATCTGGTTACCCTCATCAAGCTCGTAAAAAACACATGAGGTTCTTGAACATGGCACTCATCTGCATTTGCATACAGCACTTAGATCATCCATTTGTCTTCGAGTTCCACTTATTTCCTGAGTATTATCACTCCTTTGATTTATTCAAAGAAAAGCTTCCATCATCAGTCGCTTTGAGAATTTGTGTCACACTCATCGTGTCAATACTACCAAGTCATGCCATGCCCATGTTCAAGAATATGTTTATCATCTGTAGTCAGTGCACCCGCCATTACGTCGGTCCACTCTGAGTCAGTCTTGCATGTTACTGTACCATCCGATATATCCTATACATCTTTGTCATGTTTTGTGTCGATTGATGGGGGATTCATCATGGCCCTCCTTCGACGGATTCATCCTTTTCGACTTCAACACATCATCCGAGGATTAAATCTAGAAACCAATCAAGTACCTTGGCCCTACATGCCTCAATGGAAGGTTACCTCGCCTTCAACATGAGTTTACATCATTGACTCTTGATTGAAATATTTCATCTTACATTCGACTTCAACTCATTTATTCACGCTTGATGATATGTACTATGATACCTTGGGAATCATTGACATCAATGGTGATCTCCCTCACACTTGTTAACGGTTTACATCAATGGTCGGTAATCAAGCGGTTTCTACCATGTTCGACGTCAAGACATTTGTAATCACATGGATAGATTCGTATCATTGCGGGTTCAGCTTGAAGACCCTGGGGAGTCATGTTTTACCCAGGTTGCGATGGATTTTGTATTGAGTTATATTACACGGATCCACTTTTGTATTAGTCGTGGTTGTGTTATCATCTCATCATGGATCTACGCTTGTGTCTAGTAGCCATGATTGTGTTTAGTTGGTCATTACTACCATGGATCTGCAATGTATTGGTCGGCAGCCATGTTGTACTTCATATGAGATTGTCAGTTCAGAGTCAGTTGTACTGCAGTAGTGTCCTTCGTCCGACGAGTCTATTGCCATTACTTCTATCAAAGCACTTCACCTGTCTATCTTCAACAACTTCATGCTTTGGGGGGCATTCTGTTACACCCAAAATCTACTCATCATAAGATTCAGTGTATACACCCCTGAAGATACCTGGACTAAGTAATCATCCTGGGAGAAGTTGTACCCAATTGTGCTAAGTTTTGAAGGGTCGTCGCAGGCTACACACTAGCAACATGCGACGTCGCACCTTGCTCCATTACAGGGTGTGACGAAGTCAGTTAGATGGAAAAAATAGCTCCTTCGAGGTCCATCTCGAAGCTTGCTGACTTGGGACCCTATCCCTAACCTCTTGGAAGAGTTGGCACTCGATTCATAAACCTTTGGAGAGATCCCTTAAGCCTCTCCTACCATCTCTCAACCTATCATATCCATACCCTATCCATTTAGTGTTAAAATTTAATATGCTAAGATATAAAATAGCAGCATTACATTCCATTTCACAATAATAGCATATACAGGATCACTGAAGAAACAAGAAGCATAGCATAAACACAAGAGACACAGATTTATCCTGGGAAACCCTCATGGGGTAGAAAACCCAGTAAAGCTTCCTCAATATAGATGACCAACAATATACAAAGATGCAAACCAAAGACATGATCTCCTTCTCCACCATAGCAGACCTCTCCTCCACAAGTGCGCCTCTCTCAAGTGAGTGTGTGTATCAAATGAGGAACACACCTCCTCTATTTATACACTACTTTGACATATATTTTACACAAGTACATGTAGGCTCGTATTTAACCATTAGGTTAAATACCCTATTATAACTGACTGGGCCGACCCTCACATGGTGGGTCTAAAAACCCTAGTTACCACAACTCCTCGGAGGAATAAACATCTCCGGATACATAATAGAATCACCTCGGAGGGATGGAACATCTTCGGAATAAATAATGTACAAATATAATATTCTTAGAAGTTACAATATTCAACACTCCCCCTTAACGAGAAGGATATTATAACAACATCTACAGGAGCAAGGAGTCATTGAATACATCATCTATATATCATTGGAAGCTTTCTTCAATTCATCATCATCAGTAACTCAACTAGTTACTGGAACATCGACATCATCAGAGTTGATATTACTCGATCATCAGCATCGTCATCACACGATCATCAGCATCGTCATCACACGATCATCAGCATCGTCATCATACGATCATCAGCATCGTCATCACACGATCAGTAGGATCGTCATCATACGATCAGCATCGTCATCACACGATCAGCAGCATCGTCATCATATGATCAACATCGTCATCACACGATTGGCAGCATCATCATCACACGATCAGCATCGTCATCATACGATCAGCATCGTCATCACACGATTGGCAGCATCATCATCACACGATCAGCATCGCTATCATACGATCAGCATCGTCATCACACGATCGGCAGCATCGTCATCACACGATCAGCAGCATCGTCATCACACGATCATATTACAGGATGATCAATCCTGCTCTCTTTAGGACATAGGTCCATGGATGATGCAATCCAGATCAAGTTCCAGGATGATCAATCCTTATCTCTTTAAGACAAGTCTCATGTCTAGGGACGATCCAATCCCAACCACAGTGCCAGTCCTTTTTCATACTGGATGTGACCTAGATCAGATCTAGGATTTACCGCCACAGAGCCAGTCCTTTTTCATACTGGATGTGTCACATCTACAGAGCCAGCCCTGTTTCATGCTGGATGTATCACATCTACAGAGCCAGCCCTGTTTCATGCTAGATGTATCATATCTACAGAGCCAGCCCTGTTTCATGCTGGATGTATCACATCTACAGAGCCAGCCCTGTTTCATGCTGGATGTATCACATCTACAGAGCCAGCCCTGTTTCATGTTGGATGTATCACATCTACAGAGCCAGCCCTGTTTCATGCTGGATGTATCACATCTACAGAGCCAGCCCTGTTATGCTGGATGTATCACATCTACAGAGCCAGCCCTGTTTCATGCTGGATGTATCACATCTACAGAGCCAGCCCTGTTTCATGCTGGATGTATCACATCTACAGAGCCAGCCCTGTTTCATGCTGGATGTATCACATCTACAGAGCCAGCCCTCTTTCATGCTGGATGTATCACATCTACAGAGCCAGCCCTGTTTCATGCTGGATGTATCACATCTACAGAGCCAGCCCTGTTTCATGCTGGATGTATCACATCTACAGAGCCAGCCCTGTTTCATGCTGGATGTATCACATCTACAGAGCCAGCCCTGTTTCATGCTGGATGTATCATATCTACAGAGCCAGCCCTGTTTCATGCTGGATGTATCACATCTACAGAGCCAGCCCTGTTTCATGCTGGATGTATCATATCTATAGAGCCAGCCCTGTTTCATGCTGGATGTATCACATCTACAGAGCCAGCCCTGTTTCATGCTGGATGTATCACATCTACAGAGCCAGCCCTGTTTCATGCTGGATGTATCACATCTACAGAGCCAGCCCTGTTTCATGCTGGATGTATCACATCTACAGAGCCAGCCCTGTTTCATGCTGGATGTATCATATCTACAGAGCCAGCCCTGTTTCATGCTGGATGTATCATATCTACAGAGCCAGCCCTGTTTCATGCTGGATGTAACCTAGAACAATTCTAGGATTTGAAATGTACATTTTGAACCGAGGTCCAGGGACGATCCAGTCCTATCATGTACCTTTTGAACCGAAGCTTAGGGACGATCCAGTTCTATCATGTACCTTTTGAACCAAAGCTCAGGGACGATCCAGTCCTATTCAATTCTCGGAGACCTCATGTCTACGGTTCAATTCACAGGACCAAAGTCCGAGGATGATCCAATCCCCTTACCTGTTCATTCAAGATTTTGTTCTCGGAGACATCATGTCTACGGCTCTCTTTAGGACTGAAGTCCAGGGATGATCCAATCCCCTCAAGTCCACCAAGGACTTCATTCTCGAAGACATATGTCTACGGCTCTTCTTTCAGACTGAAGTCCAGGGATGATCTAATCCCCTCACATGTTCACCAAGAACTTCATTCTCGAAGACATACGTCTACGGCTCTTCTTTCGGACTGAAGTCCAGGGATGATCCAATCCCCTCAAGTCCACCAAGGAATTCATTCTCGAAGACATACGTCTATGGCTCTCTTTAGGACTGAAGTCCAGGGATGATCCAATCCCCTCAAGTCCACCAAGGACTTCATTCTCGAAGACATACGTCTACGGCTCTCTTTAGGACTGAAGTCCAGGGATGATCCAATCCCCTCAAGTCCACCAAGGACTTCATTCTCGAAGACATACGTCTACGGCTCTCTTTAGGACTGAAGTCCAGGGATGATCCAATCCCCTCAAGTCCACCAAGGACTTCATTCTCGAAGACATACGTCTACGGCTCTCTTTAGGACTGAAGTCCAGGGATGATCCAATCCCCTCAAGTCCACCAAGGACTTCATTCTCGAAGACATACGTCTACGGCTCTTCTTTTGGACTAAAGTCCAGGGATGATCCAATCCCCTCACATGTTTACCAAGAACTTCATCAAAACATGTGTCAATCATGTATCCTCATCATCAAAACATGTATAACAAAACATGTATCCTCATGCATAACATCTATCATCAAAATCATGTATACATCTATCATCAAAAGAATGTATACATCTATCATCAAAAGAAAAAATATAAGATTCCTAAATCTAAATAATTCTAAGTAACTAGGTGCAGTAAATAGGTAACCTCATCATTGATTAGACAGACTTGTTATCAGATACTATGCTACTCCCCCTTTCAAGGAGGGTCCTTCTAGACTATACCAAGCTTGTCTTGGAAGTATTCAAACTTTACTCGAGACAGAGGTTTAGTCAAGATATTAGCAATCTGATCCTCAGTGCTTATATACTCGAGCTTGATAGCTCCTCTCTGCACCATATCTCGTATATAGAAGTATCGGATCTCTATGTGTTTTTGACTTATCATGGAATACAAGATTTTCTATCTTGATGCAATTTTGAATGTCACACATAATCATAGTGGAATTCATTTCTAAGTCAAACACTCCATATAATAGCTTCTGAAGCCACACTGCTTCACAGCTGGCAGAGCAGACAGCTATATATATATTCTGCTTCAGTAGTACTGAGGGCCACACTAGATTGTTCCTTGCTGAACCATGAGATCATGGCAGATTCAAGACTATAACGTCCACCTGATGTACTCTTTCTGTCTGAGGCACTTCCTGCCCAATCAAAATCTGAGTAACCATGTAAACGGAGTTCATGACCTCCAAGATAATATAGACCAAAATCTAATGTACCTTTTAGGTAGCTCACTACATGCTTTGTAGTTATTAAGTGAACCTTTATAGGTTCTACTAGATACTGACTTAGGGTATTTGCAGCAAAGCATATATCTGGCCTAGTATTTGTTAAATACATCAATGATCCAATGATTTGTCTATACAGGGTTAGGTCCACTAAATACGATGAGTCATTAACTAACAACTTCAAGTTGGAGTCAATGGGAGTGGCCATGGATTTATACTCCAACATATCAAATATTTTAGAAACTTCATAGCATACTTACCTTGAATTAAAAGATTCCTTTTGGATCTTTCCATACTTCTAGACCTAGGAAGTAGTGCATTAATCCGAGATCTTTCATTTTCATTTCTGCAGCCATTTTCATGACCTGTTTCTCATTCCTTGTCAGAAAGAGATCATCGTCATACAATAATGGTATGATAGGTTCATCATCCACAACCTTAAGGTAAAGGTTAGGAACAACTTTACTTCTGGTAAAGCCCAAGCTTTGTCATGAAGCTGTCAATTGTCCATTATTCACACTCAGCATTGAGTGATCTTCTGCATATCTATCTGTGCCATCTCTCATCAGATGGGTCTACTAATATGAGCCTCAAAATCATTTGAACTCTGTGGTGAGTTCCTTCTTGCATCCATGTCATATGTGTTTAGAACCCAAAATCAACCTTGTAGCAAAGGTTGAGATCCACATCACCCATGATGATCATTAAGCTCATCAATTGACTACCGATCCTGGGAACCCATACAGAACCTGATTACATTATTAAGAGAATGGTCTTATCTAGTCCCTTGGAGAAAAACATCTCATCATGATTCTCTTCCTCTTTCTAAGAGAATCTCTTAACCACAAGCTTTCTATAGTGTGTTTGATTTGTAAATCTTTTGTTGAACATCCATCGCTTGTTCAGAGTTCATCATTCATCATGATCTTTCCTACAAATCAAAATTAAGTACATGATTAGTAATACTTCATAATCATCAAATCATATTGATATGATAACCTATTATGCATACAGATATCATTTACATAGTTATGCAACTATTTTGACCAATACTTTGGCACAACACTTTCCCATATCCTGTATGCATATAGTGGCTATCTAGATGCCTTCCATCTCTACCAGAACATACTATCGAGAGTGTGCACAACTCTCAGCATGTCAACAAAGAGGTTTCATTCTAGACAAGCAACAATGGAATGTTTGTCCAATTTACCAATCATATGCATATTAGTAGTATACTGTTCAATGCTTTATGAATGTTTACACTCAGCATGATATATTCTAGGAATACAAATATGCATACAAGCAATATTATTTACTATTTCTAATAATAACCCAAATACTTATCTTTTATGTTTGTGTGGTTGCCTCCCGCTTGATCTTCTATATGTCTTCTGAACTTCTATTCATTCTGCACCACTGTGCATGCTCAAGTGTACACTAGTGTCATCCTCATGATATCATACACAAACATACATTCATTAGTATATTCTCAATATTATCAAAACATTCTAATTCTAAATAATCTTGAATATGTACAGTCATGATCATTAGTATTCAGGGTTTCAAGGAAGTCTTCTTTTACTCATGCATATTCTTGTTTAGTCTAGTTAGTTAAATCATCAACCAAGATAAGAGACATAATATGCATAAACCCTTGATTACTAACCAATCATACCAAGTATACTTACACAAGGTAAGATTCTAACATGACATAGGAAAACATACATGGATTAGTATACCTACTAGTTATGTACAACATACCTAAACAATCTCTTCAATGATTTAGAGATCCTGAGCTAGAACCTGCATGTCTCGTAGGTTAAACATGATATAACAAAGTCATACATACCTCGTGAGTCTTTGTCTTCATGTTGTCATGGTCATGGAACTTGATTTGTCTTTTGTGATGTACCTGTGTCTTGTTAGCACACAACATCAACCTCACACAACACCATAATGCATAATTACAATCATATAGCCCTAATCAATGAATGTCTTCGATCATTCACATGCATTCATATTGTGACTAGGGTGATAAGACAATTAATAACATTAATCAAGATTGTACTAATAAATAACATGAAGACAAACACATTATGAGTTTAATCAAGAATCAGATTTCAAGGCATACCTGAACCTCCTTAAGTCATACCTGTCGAGACTTTTTTTTTTTTTTTTGTAGTCTTCTTATGTAAGGCCTTAGCCTCAACTCCCCCTGAAACTTGATCTGGAGCTTGATTAGGGTTTGCTAGAGAAACCCTAAAAATTCAATCTTTGACTTTCACACTTCTGAATGGATGGAAGAATGTGTCTTGCTGAGCTGATCAACCTAGCATTCTTCAATTTTTGAAATCTCCAAAATTTGACCCCTCAAAATTGCCTTCGAAACTTCTGGATCTTCTGGACAGGAACCCGAACTAGGGTTTGATGAAGCCCACCCTTCTTTCCAATCAAAAGGTTCGATCCAAGGCTCTAAACTCTTATTTTTCTGAGGAGCTTCCATCCGTGGACTCCGATTCCAAAAATTCTAACTTTCTCTGAAACCCTAAATTCCGGAAGCCATGAATAAAGGTGCTCCAAAAATAATTCTGTTTTGATGGAAATATGCACCTGATTGTTTCTGCTATAACTCTAAAATTTCTGCTCCACGGGGTCTGAAAAAATTTTCTACAGTAGCCTGACCTGTCATCTTTCCATCCTGACAGGTCTTACCTCAATTGGATTTTCTGAGAGAGAGTTATGCCAAGTGTCGCAACGTGACCTGTTTATGGGATAAAACAGGAGAGATAACTTGTATGGCGTGCCACGTGTCACTGTTTGAACTTCGGCCTCTGAAAACTTTTTCTGAGATAGATCGCCCTGTTATCTTTCCATCCTGACAGGTCTGACCTCAATTGGACTCTCTGAGAGAGAGTTATGCAAAGTGTCGCAACGTGACCTGTTTATGGGATAAAATAGGAGAGTGAACTTGTACGGATTTCCACGTGTCACTGGTTCACCTTCGGCCTCTGAAAACGTTTCTTGAGATAGTACAGTCTGTTTAATACCTGTCACTTTTTACGAAATTTCATTTGGAGCTTCCTAGCCTAAGTTATGACCTTTTTTCCAAGGTCACCTGATTTTGACTGAGATCTGGAAGAGGCAGAAACCCTAACTTGTACTGATCATAACTCATAAAGTACAACGAATCTGAGGGTTCCCTTTGGACACAAGGTACCTGGGGATGTTATCTACGACCTGTAAACTTTTTAGATCCTGAAACTTCGTATAAATGGATTTATAGCGAAAGTTCCACGATGACTGGTTTTTGCTATATAAAACCCTAACCTTCAAATTGTCGCAAGAGAAGCAAGTGTCGTAAGTGCCATACATTGCCTTCCTTCAGGTTAGCTCTGATACCATGTTAAAATTTAATATGCTAAGATAGAAAATAGCAGCATTACATTCCATTTCACAATAATAGCATATATAGGATCACTGAAGAAACAAGAAGCATAGCATAAACACAAGAGACACAGATTTATCCTGGGAAACCCTCATGGGGTAGAAAACCCACTAAAGCTTCCTCAATATAGATGACCAGAAATATACAAAGATGCAAACCAAAGACATGATCTCCTTCTCCACCATAGCAGACCTCTCCTCCACAAGTGCGCCTCTCTCAAGTGAGTGTGTGTATCAAATGAGGAACACACCTCCTCTATTTATACACTACTTTGACATATATTTTACACAAGTACATGTAGGCTCGTATTTAACCATTAAGTTAAATACCCTATTATAACTGACTGGGCCGACCCTCACATGGTGGGTCTAAAAACCCTATTTACCACAACTCCTCGGAGGAATAAACATCTCCGGATACATAATAGAATCACCTCGGAGGGATGGAACATCTCCGGAATAAATAATGTACAAATATAATATTCTTAGAAGTTACAATATTCAACATTTAGTCCTATATAAATGAAGTTCACTCCCATCCCAAAGGGAGGAAAGCTATGGTATCTACATGCTGGTGAAATCTCTCTTAGAACATCTCCACTCACCTATTGGAGAACTCATACTTCCTTGGAAGGATATGGCAATCGGCTTCATCCGAGAAGGGCTACAGCGTTAAGCCTTGGTTGTGGTTCTATATCTCTATTATGTACTCCTCTATTTGCAGTAATACAAATGCTTTCCACCAATATTGTTCATGTGTGCAATGATATTGAGTAGTTTAGATGCTTAATTGTTTGCTTAGATCTCTTATTGTATAGATGTCTTTTACTGGTTTCTCTTGTTTCTTGTCTTGACAGGTCTTGCAGCTTGGATCTGACGACTGTGAGACGTGGAGCAACATTCAGGAGAAAGGATTGCATAGTGAAAGGTAAGACGCCTAGTACTTGATCCTTAAGTAGATCTAGGAAATGCATTAGTAGTCTGTTCTATTTGTTCTAGACTCACTTTGAGCTAGGGAGATCCGGCTCGCGTCCGCTCGAGTGGATTGTCCGATAACAGGATCACCAACCAAATCATTGGAAGATCGGAGTGTAGTGGATTCCCATCGAGGAAGAGGAGGAATATTAGGTGATATATCTTCAGGTTCTTGTGGATCTGGATCTCCCATTTGCTCATCTTCATCATCAGTTGCTAGACCTTTAGGTTCTTGTGGATCTGGGTATATCATTCTCCCATCATCATCTCCATCTTCAGATTCTAAATCTGAAATATCATGTGAAGATGCATCTCCAGCTGGCTCGCCATCATATCCAAACTGTGAATCTGAATCTCATGTGATGATGCTTCGCTCTCTTGATCATCAATCAAAGGAGGATGTATCTTCCTTTTTGGAAGAAGTGGATCATGCTGCAAAAACATGATATGAATATCATCATGAAGCATGTGATTTGAACCAACTGAGGTAGAATCAAAACCATGAATGTGTAGATAGTTCCTTTATATCTCCTTTGAATCAACATAGGTGAGATCACAACCAAAGAAACTATGACATGATGATAGTAGATATTCAACAAGATCACTGGTGAATGCAACATTGATGGTGGCCCATGAACCAATAGGTGCTATATATTCAGGTTCTTGTGGATCTGGATGTAGCATTCTCTCAAAAAGAGTTATCTTCCTCTTGGGAAGAAATGAATCATGCTCCAAAAACATGTGCTTGAGTTCTCCAACAATGGATGCAAGCAAATCAGATCCAAGACTTGGAAGATGGTTTCTCATGATCTCCTTTGAACCGACAGGGGTGAAATCAAAACCAGAATCACAAGAAGGTGCATGAGTCCTGAACCCAAGTGAATGATAGAGTCTTCCATCGTCAGTGAAACTCTGAAAACATGTGCTAATGACCAAATAGGAAATCAAAGAAATCATATGATGAGGCAGGGCGAATGCATTACCTTCCAAATCTGTTTTTTTCTTCAAAAAACTCAGTAGGTCATCATCTTGCACATCAACAGGTGCATCAACTCCATGAAAGTGTATGTAGTTCTTTGATATCTTCTTTGAACCAACAGGGGTGAGATCAAAGCCAAATGAACCATATAATGGTAATGGCTTGAACTTCAAATCAAATCCAAGATTTTGAGGATGGTTTCTTATGATCTTCTTTGAACCAACAGTGGTGAGATCAAAACAAAAATCATAAGGATATGCATGAGACTTGAATCCAAGCGAATGGCATAGTCTTCTATCTTCAGTGAAGTTCTAAAAACATGTGCCAATGACCAAATAGGAGTCCATAGGAATATTTTGATTAAGGAGGGCAAATGCATTTCCTCGCAAATCTTCCAAGATGCTCAATAGGTCATTATTTCGCACATCAGCAAGCTCATGGGAAGTAGAGATTTCAGAGGTCTCTTCAACTTCTAGAGTAGTAACTGACATCTTTTGCTCAGAAATCAGATTGGAAGATGGAACAACTAAAACCATGTGTTGTACTTCGACTTCATTTTGAACAAATTCATCATGGGAGATGATGGAGGCCAAGTCATGAATAGAGAGAGCGCTGCAGGAATTATCACTGGGCTTGCTTTTCACATGGATATCATCAATCTCTTCCCCTTGATTTCCAAATAATCTGCCCAATCTATTCCATATATCACTTGGATGTTCATCAAGATCAATGTAGTATTCCATATTGGAGAAAATAGTAATACATATTTTTCCTGAGGCTCTTTCACTAGCATCAAGCCAATCTTCTTTCTCTTCATCGGAAGAAAAATCTCTCTTAATACCAGTACACACATAAAAAAATACCAAGTCTCTTTAGATATGATGCCATCTTTGGTTTCCACTCATCATAGTTGAATGGAGTGAGAGAAGGAACTCCTTCCAGATACATAGAAGATGTTGTTCAATTTCGAATCTACTACTGCAACTAAAAAAACTGTTGCAATTGCAGAAAACTTCGAAACCTGCAAAATAAGAGAATTTTTGTTGATGGAGAATGATACACTTCGACTGAACACTACCTTTTGAACACTGAGCACATAGACTAAGTCCTTCACACCTGGCTAGACCCCACTGGATTTATCCAATGAATTCAAGTAATGGAACCATGATTTGTTGTGGAAACTCAGAGGCTTCTGGTGCTCAAGTGAAAGATAGATGCTCAAAGAAATGCTGCAACTGCTGCAATTCGAATAGTTGTTGACTGCTCTGATACCATTTGATAATCTGCAGGGATCTAGCAATTGTAACAAACTCACGATCTAACTCTCAATATTATTTGTAAATAAGAAGAAGCATGCATTCAATAATCACTCATAAACACAGAATAATGGACAATGTCAATATCATACAATGAATAATGAATGTAGAGAATGTGTTACAATAATCAATTATGAGGCATCATATAGGATTCGAATTAGCCAAGTAGGGAATTCGAATCTAAGCTCAGAGTCTAGCATGAATAACTATGGAGACATCATCCAGTCAACAATATCATTCATAAATGGTAAGAGTCATTCAAGTGTGACCAACTGAGTCTAACAGAACTATCTAGCCATAAATCAAGGAATGGAGACTCCAAGGTGGGTGCATGAGGCTGTCTAACTCAAATTCTATCTTGGATAACAATGGAGACATCATCCAGTCAATAGTATCAGTCATAAATGATAATAGTCAGTCAAGTGTGTCTAACTGAGTCTAACAGAACCATCTAGGCATAAATCAGGGAATGGAGACTCCAAGGGGGGTGCATGAGGCCGTCAAATAGTCAAGTGGAACTCCAAAACTAGCTAACTAGAAGCTATAAGCAATGAGCATGAGCAATCAATGCACTAACTGAATGATAACTCCCGGTAGGTGAGATAAGGCGCCCTAACTGAGTGATAACTGAAGGTAGGTGAGTAAAGGCGCTCTAACTGACAGTGGTAGGTGAGAAAGGCGCACTTCCCATGCACAACAGTCAAGAAGGGCGCATCAGGTAGGTAGGAGTCCAATTGGGGGTTGTAGACAGGCTCTGGAGAGCTATAAGCAAGCTCTAGGTGCTGGGGTACAACCATGATGATGACTGGATGCATGCAGTGGCATGCAAAGCATGCAGGCATGCAAAATATAAAAATGATGGTGTGAATATTCCAACACTTCCACTCCAATTCGACCTTAATTGAGTCATGCCAAGTATATTGACCTCCCAAATCCCCAAGAACATTAGACTCCACCTTGGATTCAAATGGGTTAGAATAGGATGCCATGTGGCATGAGGAATCTAGATTTGTGTGGATCCCACACCACCAATGTGTCTCCATGACCAAGTGCCACCTTATTTTCCTATCATAAATATTTATTTAATCCCTTTTAATATATTTATGTCAATCTAATGTCCATTTGGGGTTTATTAGCTCCCTTATTCAAAATCCCAATGTTTCCACCCCAACCTAGGAAACTAGTAGATTGGTGGAATTTTCTCTTTTGATATTTATTTGAATGGGGACATTACAGTCCTCCCCACCCAAGATTGTTTGTCCTCAAGAAATTTCGAACATGGATTTTGAAGAAACTTCTTCCTTTCCAAAACTTTCTTTCCCAAAAATTTTTGAAACCAATGAGACTAAAAATTATTCTAGGGTCCCATTGCTTGTATTGCACTCCAACAATTAGGAGTGCTCTCCAACCCATACCATTAGGAGAGAGAATTCCCAGATCCCATTTCCTTGTATGCATTCTTCCAATCATCATAAGTACAAAAGATAGATCATCAAGGTACATAGCAACATAATAAAAATGTACATCAAGGAGGTACCTCATCAAAGAATCATGAAGGTGCTTATACATCCAAGCAAGTAGACCACCATTTTCCAAGTGCATACAAGCATCAAGTGACCAATCAAATCTGCTCCAATGAAATAGGTGAGGATCCCATGTCCCATAATGATGCTCCAAAAGGATGTAAGATGCATCAAAACAATCAAACATGTGTCCTTTCATCCGAGAAGTGAATGAAGAACCTCCACTAAAATCTGAACCAAGTAGGGAGCAAAGAAAACAATGAGCCTTCAAGGGGCTCACATAAGTACCATTTATGCATCCATGGATATGTGTATCATAAAGAAATAACAAAGGATGTTGCTTCCAATGTAAATAATAATGTTCTCTAGTCATGTCATCATCAAAAGGAGGGATATGAGTTTCATACTCTTCATGTGGCACCATTAGAAAAAAACCTTTCACCCAATTTTCATCCCCAATTGATGTGGTTTTCACCCTAGCTTGTGCAAATGAGCACCTACTAAGGAGAAGGGACTCCTTAGTAGCAGTTCAATAAAACAATAAAATATGACAGTAAAGCAAAGTAAACTTAAACTAGAATGTGTATCAACAAGAAATAAAAAGACAGTAATATGATAAGAATTTTCTTTTGTATTAGATTTACCTCAAGTGTTGAGGTTGGTGAAGCTCTTGCAGTAGTCCAGGAGGGCTGCTTCCAAGCTCCAATGGGTTCCTTCTCCTTCTCCAAATTGTTTGGATGATGGGCCAAAAGGGGCACTCAAAGTGGGAAATTAGTTCAAATGGAGAGCTAGGGTTTCAAGAGTGATTTTGGTAGAGTGAGGATAGGGAAGATTGTGGATGTGAAATGGGGAGCCTCCATCACCTATTTATAGGTTTTTAGTTGTTACACAGAAATCTTCCACCTTGTGAGCATCAGCATTCTTTGGCCTGTAGGATCCATTTCAGTGACTCAGATCCATTTTCATCCTTCAGTGACACTAGTCTATCCTATTTTTGTCCCTACCCGCATGTTGCATCACTATAGCATGCGTACCCGCAAGTTGCATCCCTATAGCCCACGGGTATAATAAAAACCACTATTTTATTAATTTTTACTCCCAAAAAGTGGTCATTGGGTGACCTTTGGCTCTTCATCTGCCCAAGTAACGTCTCGATGAGTCCTTTCACCTACCTTTGAGAGGACTATATATTGAGCACATATGGCTTATGGATGGGAGGAAGAAGAGAAGAGTAAAGGCACTCTAGTGGATTTTTGCCCTATCTTGAGTCTGCACTTATTGATCCTTGTAGTTGTGAACCATTTATGTTCACCTTCCAAACTCCTTTCTAGTTTGAATTTTCCATTCATGGAAGATTGAAGTGGTGGAGGCACAAGTGGATTGATCTAGATCTTGGTTTAGATTGGTTGCCGGCAAGAGGTCATATCACTTTGTACTTCTTCTTGTTCATTAATAGAAATACTCATATTTTCGTCCATTCATGGTGTGAATATCATTCATTATACATTGGGTTGCATTTGCTCATGATATTATGGACCATTGTTATTGATAATGTTAATGTCATTTATATATCGCATGTACTTGTTATATATTGCTGTCAAGACTAACTTGCAGATTACAAGTGTTTGGATGTGCGTGGATTGAAAGTTCCAACGGGGATCTACATCAAACGTTGGATCGAAGTTGGTTACGTTTCTCCATTGTTTTAACATTGTCATTTATAATAGCATTGTTTTGAGAATTGAGTAGATTTCTGGTAGTCATCTGTCTGTTGTGGTATTCCCAAGCCATAGTGAGTTTTCTCCAATACAGAAATGGCGACTCCGCTGGGAAAAACATCCATGTTCGGGAAATTTTTTGAGCATTAGTCCATATTTAGAGTTGTTGTTTATCGAAGCTCTGTGTCACTGATTGGCCGTTAAGATACACTATAGAAAACTTGTTTTTTCTGAGCCTATGGACTCTCTATTTGACCATTTGTTGTTTCTCACCCGCGGGCTGGCTTAGTTCTGCCCGCATATACCCGCTTCTATTTACACTACTGCTCGCGGGTACCCGCAAGTATTCCTTCGACAATAGCGTGTAACTCTGGATTTTGTTGGTTTATGGCTATTGGTTGTTGCTGGGTGAGTTTGGTTGATTCCCGAGTCTTTGTTGGCCTCTTTCTTGACTGTTTCATGCCTTGGTTGTGACTAGATCTCTCTGTTTCTCTTGGTTGAGCCTTCTTGGTTTTTTACCATCTTTGGTTTTAACCTCTTGGTTTCTTCCTTTTGAGCTCTTCCTTTTGGCTGAGTCTTGCTGTTTAGGATCTACTGAGTTGTCTTAGTGATCTTCTCGACACTTTAGTGACTGAATAGTAGGATTTTGCTTGCATTTTTCATTCCATATATATTGAAAAATTACAAAAATATTCATTTAGTTTTTGCATTTTCCTTTCTATTTATAAGAGAAAATACAAAAAAAATAAAAATTATTTCCATGTACTACATTTTGCATTGAGTGCTTGTTGCCTTCATTTTAGGTTCTGCTTGTGCATTGAAAAGATAAAAGTTGCATATTTATTTCGGAATTGTTGGTTGATTTTGCATATTAGTGACATTGTTTTATTGGATAGATGAGTCTAGGATTGGACGATGGTGCATATTATTGAGTCTACACATCACTAGTTTCACGACCATATCCCTTGAGTAATCATAGCCACTAAAATTAACGTTGAATCATAAAATTGATTAGACTTATTTTATTTATAGGGTACACCAACTAGCATAGGTTTAGAGTCTTGGAATAGATCATTGTGAGTTAACAATCCAAGACTACTGAACGAAACATTAGGTGTCTGACCAGGGAGTGGAGGAATCCATGGTATAGATCGGTGTTCTCAGGAAAGCTCTACTCAAACCAGAGTTAAGCACGAGGTCACAGGAGGTTGGTTAAGGAGATATCCCTCTGATACCGACTGAACGTGGGAGATATATCCAGGATTTGTTCATATATAGGGGTACCGGAGGTTCATCCTCTTGTGCTTCGGGCTTAGCTACCCTTCCCATACGACGGATCCCACCTGCGACCGTCCCCCTGAGCATTGGTTATATTGCGGTAGACATAGTTTCCTTACCTAGGTACCGCACAGGGTACTTGCAGTGGTTATGCTGTTTGTGTCCTGAGTCAAATAGGGATTGGACATCACAGTTGTGTTCGTGCAGTGGACTTGACCCTGTCGACACAGTGAAGCCTGAGTGTCTCTGTAACTGATTCTGTTACCTCTGTCTATAGTTTGGGAGTCTCAAGCCTCTCCTAGGCGAGACATACCGGCTCTAGTGTCCGAAGCTCATTTAGCCACTCTGTTTGTCTGCTCTTGGCTATAGATTCTCTATGTGTGTGCTTTTGATTTACTATTTTTTTGATCGATAGTTGACCTTTAGGAGACAATGTGTCTCTCTCCATAGAGAACGTGGCGCGGAGCCCTACTCTCTGCCGGTCCCATCGTTTGGCTGGTTTAAAGCCAACTTTTGTTACACAACATATTACTAGAGGACGCCAGAGTGCTCCCTCTGAGTCTTCAGATTCTTACGCGACTTATGTTGAGGATTACATGGCTACACATCCTGATATCGGGTAAGACCTTTCTACTCCTTCGGTTAGAGTTGAACATTCTTCCGATCCCTAGACTCCTCGTGGGGATTGGGGAGGTGATCCACCTTCGACTCAACCTGGTTCTATTTGACCTAATCCACTTGATAGAGATCTGTTTGATCCTTCGAATCTAGACAATTATCTTTACGAGATGCCCGACTTACCCGAGGAGGAAGAATAGGACGAGCCTTTCATTCCTTCGTTTCCACGCGATTCTAGATATAGGAGGCCTGAGACTCATGATGATTCCGGCCCTATGGTTAACCCCACTACACTCTCTTTTGGTATGCCTAGTCACAATACTGTCGAACCTTCCAGTATGGTTGGTACTCATGCTGGCACTAGTCAAAGTGTTAGCCATACTATACCCACTGGGGGCACTACCCTAGCTGGGGGCACTACGTTGTCCACCCACTCACATAGTATGGGGACTGGTCAGATTCCTAACCATGCTAATGTTGGAACGTGACCACCTCCTAGGAATACTCAACCTAGTCAGAATGTTGTCCAAAACACGACTCGCCATCCACCACCTAATACACATGTCGCTACTCGTCAACCTAGGACCACTTTCGCACATGATACCGTTCCTCCCAACCACGGGGGTGGACACATACCACATACTTTTGCGTCCACTACCACCACTAGTAATAGTAATGTAGGGGGTGGGAATATTTCCTATCCGCATGGACATCACACGACCAACCCTGCTACTGGTCACACCCATATTGGACCTGGGAATACTTCTCACGCTTATGGTCATCACACGACTGCTCAAGCTAATCCGAATATTAGGGGTGGGAACATAACATACCATTACGGTCAATACAACACGGTTCCCACTATGAATAGTACATACATGCCCCATACCCATGGTGGCAACCCTTACTACAACACAGTCGGTGCTGGCCACCAGTATCACCCACCACCCCAATATGGTACTCAAAACGCACATATACCTTCTTACTCTCAAATGGGTCAGGCAGGGGGAGGTTATCCATCTTATGGCCATGGGAAAGCTTATGGGCCATCAGGTCCTCAGTATCAGCAGTTTAACCCTCATGGTCAAGATTTTGGTCCATCATATAACGCAATTCCGTTCAATCAACCTTTTATGGGAGCTTATAATCAAGCTTTCCAGTCGCAGCTCCCGTTCCTTGCATGCTTGAATCTCCCAGATCTTTCGAAGCTCACGAATGATTCGGTGTGTCACGACCCTACTTGGCCCCCGGTCCCTACCAAGCTCCCTTCGAACATTCCAAAGTTTGAGAGGAAAGGGGGTGAGGACCCGGGAGATCATGTCACGACATTTCACCTTTGGTGCTCCTCCAAATCTTTGAATCACGATTCCATTCGATTATGCCTATTTCAACGCACCCTCACGGGGGCAGCCGCGAAGTGGTATGTGGAGTTGCCTGGAAACACCTATAGGGGATTCAACGAGATTGCTTTGGTTTTATTAGACCATTTCCAGTTACCGGTTCATTATGATATTGGTACTGAATTGTTGTCCACCTTTTGTCAGAATAAGGCCACACATATTTCTGACCACGTTCAAGAGTGGCATCGGCGGAAGAGATTAGTGAAAGCCAACATTCTTCCAGAGTTCCTGTTGGAATGGTTCCTCAAGTCTTTACTTCCATATATTGCTAAGGATGTTTCGATTTCCGGCATTATGACTGAGGAACAAGCTATCTTGAAAGTCCAGAAGTTAGATTTACTTTATTCTCAGTTTGGCATTTTGTATGACATTATTCCTGACGCACCGAGAACAAGACATGAGCCCACGTTAGTTCCTGGACCACATGCCGATGGCATCGTGGGGTCCGCATGCACTCGCCCTGTAGACTTGGTAGCTAATCAAATGCAAATTTGTCGCTAAACCAGTCTACTCCCAGACAGGTTCACACCTTGTCCACTTCCACACCGTCGTCTGATGTACACAATGTGCAATCAACGAAACCGTCGGGTAACCAGCAACCTGGTGGTAAGAAAAAGGGGAGAAATAATCGTAGGGGTGGAAACAATGGAAGTAACAATAATAGCAATCGTAATACTCCTCGTAAAGAGAATGCCAACCCTCCTCGAAAAGGCGGTAATGCTGGTGAGGATCGTAAACCTAGGCGTAAGGTGAAATTCCCTTACAAGCTTTGTGGGGAGGATCATCTTACTCATTTATGTCCTCGTATTGAAGAAGCATCGAAGCATTTGGCACAGAACCCAGCTATGCTGAAGGATCCCCTTCCTCATCATCAAAATATGGCTTCGCATGCTCCCACCACTGGTTATGGTACTAATGAAACGACAACATCTTCTTCCAATACCAGTGGTTATGGATGCGTGAATATGGTTCAGTCGGAGGTTTGTGTTTCTACTCGTCAACATGATTATGGTGCACCACAACCGAATTTGGGGAATGAGCCTCCCCCTCCTCATGATAATTCCTTGCATATTGAGAAGCCTTCTATTATGCCATGGATACCGAAAGGTGTTCTTAAGCGCTCTATGCATAATCCTAATGCTCGAGCCACCCAGAACTACTCCATCGTAGAAGATTTGGGCCAAACTCCGTGTGCCATGTCGGCTCTTGAAGTTTTGCAAGCTTGTCCTTCTCAGAGGCATGCCCTTTTGAGTGCGTTAGGATTTCAGGATGGTGGAAGTTCTAGTGTTATCAAGTTCGATACTACTGATGTCCAACCTCGCTTGCCTTACCACGTGGCTTTTCAAATCCAGGTGGTCTGCCTTAAGAGATTCGTTAAACGTACTATGGTTGATGAAGGTGCTTCCGCATCAGTAATGTTGTTAACTTGTTGGAAAGCTCTTGGCTCTCCTCCTTAGTCACGTCTAGAACTATACTCACTGCATTCGATGGTAGATCTTTTACGCCACATGGAATTATCCCTTCCCTTGTTGTCTCCTTGGGAGGTAAGTCCGTGCCTATTGAATTCGAAGTGGTTGATGCACCCATCGACTACAACCTTTTACTGGGTCGAAACTAGATGTACGCTATGAAGGCTGTCGCGTCTACTGTATTTCGAGTTATTTGCTTTCCCCATGAAGGAAATATTGTGACGATCGATCAGCTGGATTATGTTGGCACTCCTTCCACAGCATCCACGGGATCAGTAGTCCCGCAAGTTTCTGATTCTCAGTCGGCAACTGGGAACATAGTGTTGGAATGTACCCCTCATTGATGGGAACTTTTAACCATTCTGCACCTGTGAATTTTATTGGAACCATTTCCGACAGTGCGCCTCCTCCTTCGAATAGTATGCTATTTCGAACTTCCTATTGTGGTGATCCATGGATTTTTCCATCCACGGATTCTATATCTGGAGACATTGCGCACGTCAGGATGTCTATGTCTTTATCTGTAGCAGAGCTCACTTATGATCACATCCAACAAACCACTGCAGATCTAGATCTCTCTTCTCCCCAGACAGTTGAAGAAGATCCCGTTACGCTGCTAGTTTGGGCAGCCAACTCATCTTGCTCTCGCGATTGCCTCGATGATACTTTGCCATCTGATGAAGCTATCCTTGAATCCATGTGTGGTAGTGAGAGGCCTTGGGAAGATATGCACCATCAATCTTATTTCCTTCCCAACCTTGAGCTCATTGAGCAGGAGGAGTTTAGGATGACTCTAGCTGAGATGGTTGGTCACCCTGTGGCTCTTTTGCAGTCGCATGATGTTTTCTTGGAGGGAAATATGGCCAATATTCCCCCAACCACTTCGATCAACATCTCCCGTACTCCCGGAAAAATTGAGAATGTTTACGTCGGTGCCGATTGCACTCCTGAGGAGATTGCTATTTACACTGATTTGTTTACTAAACTCCGGGAAGCTTTTTCCTGGTCATATGAGGAGATGCCAGGAATAGACCCCCGCATTGTTGAACATGAGATTAAAACGTATCCTGATGCTAAACCGGTTCGACAACGCTTACGTGCTGTGAACCCTAGGAAGGAAGCTGCTATTAAGGCAGAGGTGGAGAAACTGCTCAAAGCTGGTTTCATCTACCCCGTTCCTCTTACCAAATGGGTGTCAAACCCCATTCCTGTGGATAAGAAGCAGGGAACGATCCGTGTATGCACTGATTTCAGAGATTTGAACCGTGCATGTCCGAAAGACAACTTCCCCACGCCATTCATTGATCAAATATTGGATGCTTGTGCGGGAAGTGAGATTTTTTCATTCATGGATGGATTCTCGAGTTATAATCAAATTCAAATCAAACCCGCGGACCAACATAAAACGGAATTTATTTGTCCATGGGGAACTTTTGCGTACCGGAAAATGCCCTTTGGCCTCAAGAACACTGGAGCTACTTTTCAGCGAGCCATGACCTATCCCTTTCACGATCTTAAGAAGATTATGGAAGTTTTCTTGGATGATCTTGCTGGCCATTCTCGCAAGAGAGTGGACCACCCCAAGCATCTCCATATGATTCTTGAACGATGTATCCACTACAAAATTTGATTGAATCCAAACAATTGCATCTTCGCTGTTAGGACCGGTCGCCTTCTAGGATTCATAGTTTCGAAAGAGGGTATTAGAGTTGATCCTCTTAAAGTTGAGGCAATACTTCAGTTGCCTCCACCGCGTAATCTATTTCAACTTCAGAGCCTCCAAGGGAGAGCTACTTTTCTGTGTCGGTTCATAGTCAAGTATGCCAGTATTACTAAAGGTTTCACACGCCTATTGAAGAAAGACACACCTTTTATCTAGGATGAGCGAGCCCAGCAGTCTTTTGACACCCTTAAGAAAGCTTTGGTATCAGCCCCCGTGCTTAGTCCGCCGGACTTTACATGAGATTTCATTCTTTATGTGGCCGCATCTCAAGAGACTATTGGCATGGTCTTGGTTCAGGTAGATGATGCGATCGTCAAGCATGTTATCTATTATCTTAGTCAAAATTTAGTTGATGCTGAACTAAGGTACACCCACATAGAAAAGTTGGCACTTGCGACTGTTCATGTAGTCCAGCAGTTACGGCATTACATTTTGCTGCGAAAAACCACTGTTGTAGCTCATATCAATCCGTTTCAGTTCGTGCTATCACGATGCCTTATCGGGGGTAAATATAATAAATGGATTGTGATCCTTCAGGAATTTCATCTCGATTTTGCTTCCGCAAAATCGGTGAAATCATTGATGTTTGCTGAGCTTATGTCGGACCTTCCACAGCTTGATGAGGATGTCATTCATGAAGATTCCTTTGTGGATGAACACTTATTTCTTCTCTCGATCGAGGACCCTTGGTATGGGGATGTCATTAGATATCTCCAAACTTTGAAGTTTCCTCCGCATTATTCACAAGACGAGCGACAGCGTGTGAGACTTCATGCTAAAGATTATACTATCGTCGGTGACACTTTGTATCGCCGAGGAAAGGATTCCATTCTCTGTCGTTGCTTGACTCACGAAGAAGTAGAACGGGTACTTAATGATTGCCATGCAGGGGTGTGTGGCAGTCACTTATCCGGGCTTGCTACAGCCCAGCGTATTATGCAAGCGGGTTATTTTTGGCCTACTATCTTTAAAGATTGTATTAATGCTGTGAAAAGATGTCACCCTTTCCAGGTGTTTTCTCGAAACATACACTCGCATCCAGTGCCCCTCCATCCGGTCGTCAACGTCAGTCCCTTCACTAAGTGGGGGGTGGATTTCATGGATTGCAAACCAGCTTCGGCTGGGGGGCATCATCATATTATTGTGGCCGTGGATTATTTTTCCAAATGGGTTGAGGCCATGCCTACCGTTAAAGCCAATGGTGCTACTGTAGCCCATTTCATGTTCAACCAGATTATTACTCGATTCGGTATCCCGAAAGAGATTGTCACTGACCATGGCAGTCACTTTCAAAATAAGATGATGGAGGATTTGTCTCTCAATCTTGGGTTTCGGCAGGAACACTCATCTTCCTACTATCCTCAAGCAAATGGTCAGGTTGAAGCAGTAAATAAGTCTTTAAAGACCATTCTCCAACGTACCATCCAACAAAGCAAGACCAACTGGCATATCATGTTATATCCTTCTTTGTGGGCTTATCGAACCGCAATTAAGACTGCCAATGGGTTCTCACCATTCCAGTTAGTTCACAGTCTGGAGTCACTTTTATCGATTGAATGCGAGATCCCTTCACTCAAGCTAGCCATAGAGCTCCTCCCTGATACGATAGAGATTGAGCAACGTTTAGTACACCTTGAGCAACTTGACGAGCACTGTCGAGATGCCGCTATGGCCATTGATGTTAACAAGCGTCGTGTCAAGGTTCAATACGATAGGTTTGTCCGTCCCCGGCAATATGTTGAAGGTGACTTGGTACTCTTGTATGACCAAGCTAAAGAACCCCTGGGGGCAGGCAAGTTCAATCCCATGTGGCACAGTCCTTACATTGTGAGGCGTGTCCTTGAGAAAGGAGCTTATGAGTCAGAATATTACGAGAGAGTTGTCTTGAAGGAGCCTAGAAATGGGCTCTACCTCAAGCGGTATTACGCTTGAACCTTTGGTTTAGGCTGATACTTTTGTACACTATTGTATAGTTTTTATGTACATAGTCTAGGTTGCATTTTTGGTTGTCGGGTCTGCTGATTAGCCTCTGTTTGATTGACAGATGTCAGCGGGATGTCCTACGATCTTAGGTTTCGCAGATGGTGCTATCCGACATACGCAGCAGCTTGCTTCTGCTACCTGGTTTATCCTTTCACCTGACCATCTAGTTGTGTCCTAAGGAGGTGCTTGTCTTAGTCCTACATCTAATAATGTGGCTGAGTATAGTGCCGTTGTTGAGCTACTTCGGGATGCCATTTCACATGACATCCAGTCTTTAGAATTCCGCCTAGATTCACAACTAGTTGTGTCTCAGTTGAATGGGAAGTACCGTGTACGAGACACTAGATTACTACGGATATTCCTTAAGGTACGACCCTTGCAGAGACATTTTGTTTCCATTACATATATTCATATTCCGAGAAGTCATAATTATATATCTAATGCATATGCTAACTATGTATTAGATTGGCATTTGTCACATTCATCATCAAGCACATAAATACAAAGACATTCATACATTTGTACCATACACACATATAGTAGAACCGAGAACCAAAGTTGTATATATATATAAATATGTCCAAAAATGGTAGTGTCATACAAGACTGGAGCCCGTAGCCCTCAAAAATATACATATCGATACAAAAAATGATGAGACCCTGGGATATCTACTCCCTTCGAGGAGGTCTAACTGCCGCCTCGACAGGATGTGTCTCATAGTAGTACTATACTGCGTTGGCCATCCGCTGCGGTAGCCGCACCCACTCACTAGGAACACCCACTACCTGGCGCTGCATAGCCTCAGGTAGTCGGGCTACCTCTATCAGTGGTACTTGGGCAACCATCCGTGATATGTTGCACCGCAACGTCTGTAGTGTGCGCCCTGCTGCAGCATCTGCTGCCACCTTATCTCTACCCCGACGACCATGTCTCAAGAAGACCTCGGTTCTCACTAGGCCTTTGTCTGCGAGCAAACAGTCACCCATTAGCATATGACATTACCACCAAAAAGATTTTTTGCATTTCAACTATAATAAAAAAATCCATAAAAATTTAAAAAAAAAACACAAAACCAAAAGAGTACTCACCGATGTCTTCGAAAGCTGCACCTGGTGGGAGCGGCATGTCAAGGTCCTGTCTGAAGTCTATCCCCGCATAGGGGTATTCCTCGATAGCAATCACCTGCCGGTTCCACCAGTGGAAGAACTCCTCAGTATACGGTGACACCAGACGGCCACCACCATGTCATGTCAGTATCTCAGCCCATCGGGTCAGTGCTGGATCTTGGAGACTGTGAGGAGGGACATCCACCCTCGGGCTAAGTCCCAGAACCCTCTCAAAGAAGAAACTGTAGAGGATGCTACCATACCCAAATTTTTTGTCCTTCCCCTCTTTGCATTCCGTCAGTTGTGTCTTCATAGACACCAGCAGAGTAGTACACCAGTCGAATATAGTAGGCTGCAAGCATTGTGATGCATAGAACATCACCGGTCTGGATGCCTGATGTAGTGCTTTGGATCCCGTGATCCACACCAGAGTTGCCACAATGATCTTTGTACTCAGATCCACTATGGCATTCACCGGCACTTGACTTCCCACTGGTCATGTGTTGGCGGGAAAATACCATGCTATGTAGTCTTGCACAGTGATCCCACCACCCACGGTCTGTGACCGAAGACTTGCCACCTCCCCTCTATGGGACAAACCGGTAATGAAATAGATATCCTCTACTTCCAGTGTCAATGTTTTCCCATTGAGGATGAAGTGTTGAGCATCCACATCCCAGTAGTTGATCAAATGACGGAGTAGTAGGTTTTGGGCCCTTAAGCCCCCGAGACTCCAGTATTTATATAAGCCACATGCTTGCAATGCTTGTTGTGCTTGCAAATCGTTGCGCACGGCCTCATCTACCTGGTCATGCTCTCTCTCCCTCCACTCTAGAACCATCCTGGAGTGCAAAGCAAGAGATTTTTAGTCAGTTTCATGCTTAAAAACTTCTTCACGGCCATACCCGTGGGCTATATTGTAGACAGGTGCGGGTAGACGCAGGCAGTCAGTTTTTTGACTACGCTTTTGATGCCCTACCCCCGACTCGCATACTTACAGCCCGCGGGTAGCGCCGAAGCCATTTAGGGCTTGTCCAAACAAAATATCCCACCGACCAAAATTGAAATAAAAACACTTAAATGAAAGGTATGGCAGTGACCACTAACTTGCTCCGGACAGTTTGCTGAACGGTTGCTCATAGCTCCCACGATCGGCGCTTGAAGTTTCAGGTGCAAACTTACCACTCAACTCCAAAATGGTGAATAGTGCAAATGAATTGAAAATTATTAAATTTTATTACTATTTATAATTTTCTAGACCCACTTTTCTATAGTTTTGTCCATTTTGGGGTCGTTATGAACTAATATCGTGTCATGGAGTAATTTTTTTTCAATAGATTTCCTCGGCGAGAGTTGTTCTGATCCATTTCACACCTACGGCAGGTATATTTCACACCTGGCATATAGGTTAGATGCCATTTCCACATGAATTATGCATTTGACCTGTTTTCCATGTTCATAAACCCTAGGTGTGACCCCACTTCGTGACTGACACGAAACCTTCACACTATTATAGAAGTGTCGTCATGTAGCGGTAGGGCTTTCCCAAACATGGGTACCCTAGTTAGAACCCCCTTATGCATTTTGGTGCCCATGCTGTTGTTTGTCCTTAGGATTGGGATTCCTTTGTAGTTACGCCATGACATTGCGATAAAGACTCATACTCTACTTTGTCTTATGCTGGCCATCTCCCTTAAGGACTCCCCTCAGTTATATCATGTTGTGATTGCATTGCATCATCCTGCTCGCCTCTTGAGCCTTGTGCCGGCTCTCGCTTACTCAACTGTTAGCCTGGTGCCTGAGCACTTTCCCTGTCGAGCCCTGTAGATCTTATATATTTTCCCTTCACAATTTGATGACCCTTTGACCCTGAGGGAACACACCCCCGAGTGTCCACATCCTGCACGCACTTCCTTGCATTGAGCATAGGTATGTTCCACTGCTTGGGACTAGTATACTAGCTATTTGACACTCGTTCCCTCACTTGTTGTACTATAAGCAATTTTATTCTTTTTTAAGCTTTTCCCAAATATGAAAAAGACAAAAAAATCAAATATTCCAAAAATCCGGACGGGATTATGGTCACTATTTCTTGTTGGCAGCTGTTGTGTCACCTTTGAACAGAGCATTCATTCCACTCCGTACATTATGAGTCGGGACTATAGTTGGGCCTTAGGAGCTGTACTTGTTTCTCAGTTTTCTCCACCGATTGGTTAAGCTTCCAGTCATTATGGAGCCCTTTGTAATGCCTCATACATTGCACAGTTTATGTCAAGTCTATGCTGCCTGAGTCTATCCATCTGCTCATGCTCTTGTTCAAAGGAAGTCCTGAACCAGTGTCAACCACTCCTCAGATATCTTGACTATTGCATGACGGCCATCCTTATTGAGTCAGTCCATTTCACCTGAGATCTTCCAAATCTTTCAGCATTGCTAGTACCTCGTGTTGGTTGATGGGGGATGCCTTAATGCCCTCCTTCCAGCAAGTCTCGTTTCGTCGACTTCAACTCATTTATTCCGGGACTTGAGGCTTAGAGTTTTGTTGAGTACCTTGAGGCTTGCAGTCATTAGTGGCAGGTTCTCTCGCCATCGACAGTTTTGGGAATACATCAATGTCCCCTGATCGATGGATTCATCCTAGTGTTCGACTTCAACCCATTTATTCACACTCTGATGATTGTGCTCTGTGCCTTGATGCCCATTTTCATTATCGGTGGGTCATCTCGTGTCTGTTAACGGTATACATCAATGATCGATAATCAGACGATGTCTCATCAGGTTCGACCCCAACTCCTTTATTCACTTGATGGGACTTGCACCATTGAAGACTTGTGTAGAAGACCCCAGGCGATTGTGGCATTCAGTATGCTGCATATGACTTTGACTTTACATCTGAGATATCACCTCTCAGATTTCAGCAATTTGTACCTCCAGTTTGCACCAGTTGTCTTCTTTTCAGCAGACGACCATATCTTACTATAGAGGGATCATGGCTATGATCAATTATGACATGTATCTACTTATGTACTGCCTATTCATGGCCATTGTATTAGATTGTTGTACTATACCGACATGTATCCAGAGATACTATTGTATTATGACGAGTGAACCATTCTTTCCACTTGTGTCTCCATCACTCCACTTCTGAGTTTTATAATGTATTTCGGCCATCGTAGCACATTTCAGTCTCTGACCTCACACATTAGGGGACATCTGTTACACAGAAATCTTCCACCCTGTGAGCATCAGCATTCTTTGGCCTGTAGGATCCATTTTAGTGACTCAGATCCATTTTCATCCTTCAGTGATACTAGTCTATCCTATTTTTGTCCCTACCCGCATCTTGCATCACTATAGCATGCGTACCCGCGAGTTGCATCCCTATAGCCCGCGGGTACGATAAAAAACACTATTTTATTACTTTTTACTCCTAAAAAGCGGTCATTGGGTGACCTTTGGCTCTCCATCTGCCCAAGTAACGTCTCGATGAGTCCTTTCACCTACCTTTGAGAGGACTATATATTGAGCACATATGGCTTATGGACGGGAGGAAGAAGAGAAGAGTAAAGGCACTCTAGTGGATTTTTTCCCTATCTTGAGTCTGCACTTATTGATCCTTGTAGTTGTGAACCATTTATGTTCACATTCCAAGCTCTTTTCTAGTTTGAGTTTTCCATTCATGGAGGATTGAAGTGGTGGAGGCACAAGTGGATTGATCTAGATCTTGGTTCAGATTGGTTGCCGGCAAGAGGTCGTATCACTTTGTACTTCTTCTTGTTCATTAATAGAAATACTCATATTTTCGTCCATTCATGGTGTGAATGTCATTTATTAGACATTGGGTTGCATTTTCTCATGATATTATGGACCATTGTTATTGATAATGTTAATGTCATTTATATATCGCATGTACTTGTTATATATTGCTGTCAAAACTAACTTGCAGATTACAAGTGTTTGGATGTGCGTGGATTGAAAGCTCTAACGGGGATCTACATCAAACGTTGGATCGAGGTTGGTTACGTTTCTCCATTGTTTTAACATTATCATTTATAATAGCAATGTTTTGAGAATTGAGTAGATTTTTGGTAGTCATCTGTCTGTTGTGGTATTCCCAAGCCATAGTGACTTTTCTCCAATACATTAGTGGTGGAGTGTTGACCCATGGTTTTTGGCACTATATGGTTTAGGTCAATTATATAGGGTTTTTGCTTCCTTTTTTCCCTCTTTTTCCTCTTTTTTGTATTTTTTATTCCCTTTTATTTGATTTTTGGGAATTTAGGGCCCTTTTAGAGGGTTTTTGCTATTTTTGGAGGAATTTAAGTTATTTTGGGGGAAAATGGGGTTTTTTGGCCTTTTGGAGGCTTTTTAATGGTTTTTTAAGGTTTTGGAGGCAAATGTGGTAGGAAATATAGACAAATGAGTCATGTAATGAGGGAGATGAGGTAGTGAGCACTTTTTGGGTGTTAACAGGGGGTGAGGAATTATGAACCAAAATTAACTCTTTGCAACTCTTACCCATCGAAATATTTAATTCATCTTCTCCATAATTGGCTGGTCCAACTATTGTGATATCATGTTCCTCCTCCAAGGCTTTTCAATTCTCTCCATGAGGCAACTCATAATCCCTCTGAACAAAGACCAGTGCATGTCTTTCTTCTTGTTTGAGTGTAGCATATTCAAGCACCTACATATCAACATGTACCTCATGTTCCACCATTACATGATTTTCCTCCTTTGTGACATAAATTCTTTCATCCATTGCCTTCTTTTCCTCAAAAGGAGAACCACTGCTCCCTCATATTGCCAATTTGCTTCCAAATTGACTAGCCAACAATTTGAACCCTTGCATTAGTTGTTTTGTCATGTATTCAAGGAATGGTTTCAGTAATTTTATAAACCCCTCATTCTCCTCTAAGGTTCCTTTATCATCCTTACTCATGGTTACCAAAGAATGCACTTCTTCTCCTACTTCTTCCCTTTCACCAAAAGTAATTTCAGTTTCAGTTTCTAAGGGTGGGGGCTGATTTCTTTGACTTCTTGTCCTCATGAATGGTCATCCACATCAGGTTGTTTTGTCATGTCTTCAAATAATGGTTTCAGTCATTTTATAAACCCCTTATTCTCCTCTAAGGTTCCTTTATCATCCTTACTCATGGTTACCAAAGAATGCATTTCTTCTCCTACTTCTTCCCTTTCACCAAAAGTAATTTCAGTTTCAGTTTCTAAGGGCGGGGGCTGATTTCTTTGACTTCTTGTCCTCATGAATGGTCATACACATAAAGTGCAAGGACCATGATCTGATACCACTTGTAGTGTCCCTTTTTATGAATTTGTAAAAAATAGGAAAAATTGCAAATTTTGGCCAATTCGACCCTTAGACCAGTATTGACCCAAATGCTTCCAAATGGCTCCAAATGATTCTGAATTGGTTTTGAATGTGTTTGGAATGTATTAAGACATAAAAATGAGGCTGATGGATTCTTGGACACTCTTAAAATACTTCTACAACATTCAATTACAATCAGGGAAAGATAGGGCAATTTACTAATCAAATTGAGGTTCAAATCCCCTAAGGGTAGTGGTCAAAGATGGATCTCCAAATGTTGTACTACCTTCCTAAATTTCAGAACAGAGACATGGTACTGTTAAAGGAATTCAATGGGATCCCAAATATCATCAATTAGTTTCTAAAGGCTTCTTCAACTCCCATAAATCAGAGGTTTGTGGACATGTCTTCACATAGGGGGAAATGCTAGTAAACTTCACCACTTGCTATGAAATTCGAGATTTATGTTCCAAGAGATTATGCAATGTATATGAAACTTATTCCAAAAATTAATGACTCTCCATACATCATAAAAATCACAGCTATGAACTAATACAAGTCGAAATAAAACAACTTCAAGCTTTCATAACAAGATGTAGAGAAAATGGCACCATTTATGCATTGTTTGGTCTTTTTACATAGTTCCACTTGGTATTTCGACCTGAGAGTCTTCTGAGAATTAAAAAAAGATTATATATATAAGAATAAAAATAAATTGGGACAAAAGAGCTCCCCCAAAGAGAACAACATCTCACCAAGTGCGCCCTTCCTCCAAGAACCAAAATATGAAGAGAAAGGTGAGAAAGGTGTGGAAGCAAGTTGAGGATTAGAATGTCACGAGCTGCCTTGTAGATTCAACCTGAAACAAATGACTCCATTGTAGCTCCAAATGAAAGGTCTGAATGGCCTCTCCAATTTCAAATTAGGATGGGAATCTTTCACCCTCTACCGAGCATAATCTAGGCATAATACCACAAGAGCATGAAAAGGCCTAGAAGAGGAAGAAGAAGATAAAAAAGAAGTGAAGGATTGCAGACTTATGGGTATGGATCCCAAAGAATAAAAATAAAATAAATTATATTAAAGTATTTTGTGAGTCGGAATGTAAGCCTAGCAGAGACTAAGACCGGTAGGCAATAGAGTATATTCTATTCTAAAATTTGCTTATTGTAGCAAGTTATCTCTGTGTGAGACTGTTTTTTTATAATTCCTTGAAGCCGTAAACCTAAGAATGTTGTAGCACTGTAGATATTTTATCCATGAACAACTGATAAAGTCTGATGAACAATACGCAAATCGTATATGGTCGAATACTGACTGTCGATGATAGGATAATTGTACGATCTGATAATATTTTGGAATATAGGTTTTAACGGTGATTTAGTCACTGGATCTTTAACAGTTGTCTAGCCTGATGGAAATCCATGTCACCGAGAAATATTTTGTTTGACTATATATATGTAATATTTACCTTTCAATAGGTGGGAGAAATAAGAGAATAGAGAAGAGACAGAATTTGTTTCGCTGTGTACTCTATCTTTTATGGATAGGTGAGTTTGTAAACTCACCTAGATCCTTCGTAAAACAGTTGTAGAAGGAAAAACATGAAGTGATTTCAATTATTCAAAGACAATAAGAATTTGCAGAAATTTGTGTTCCTATGGGTTGTAATTTCTGATAGAGATTGAGATTGTCAAACTCTGTGTTTGTTTAATGTGAGAATTGTGGCTTTGAAGTCAGAATGTTGAAGAATGATAGTGCTACAATTCTTGTGGCAACTCATAAGGCGTATATGTGCTTGATGACTATGCACACTTCAATTTTATGCAAGAGCCATTCGATGGTAGAATTTAAAGGTGTGTAGAAATTTAAATTTGGTTTGAGCATTGTACTCCATTAAAAAAAAAGATGATGGTTATATTATATGTTTTTTCTAACTGTTAAAAAAAAAAAAACCTCTTTGCAAACTACGGTAAAAATGTTCCATGTTTTTTGTATGCAAATATATTTTTATCAAATTTGTAAACTCAACATTTGTTGAGAGTGGTTGACGTAAGGAGTAAAATTCTATGCTATTGAGTTGAGTAAATTAAAATTGTTATTAAAGGGTTGCGAGTAAATAATGAATCTAAATTAAAAGTGTTTCCATGATGACAAAGTCAAGCCAAAGTCAAGATAGTGAAAATCAATCTAGTACTTATAAAAAAAAAATTCATGATCGATGGTACCCAACACCATCACTAGAATTGTTGTATTTCAAAGATAGATGCATGATCAGTTAAACCCAACGCCTGATTTGTTGTGTTGATTATTTTGAAAAGCGAGCATGATTCAAATCTACACTTCATAATGGGTAAAGGAGGAAAATGACTACAAAATGCTAACCATAAAATTGAACTTCTTCGACAGGGCCTTGATGATCCTCTCAATGAAATTTACAATCTACATAAACAAAATAAAATAGATAGTTTAATAAGGGCCAAATTCTTTAAAGAATTTTTTTTATTTCACCCAACAATGTAGTAGAATAAAAATTGGCATCAATGGATAAATGGGTAAATGATCTTATAAGATTTCTTGATAAGAAAGATGAGATGATAGAATGATCGTAAGAAGACTCATTAACAAATGAAAACATTTTTTTGGCACTAGAAAATGAAGTGAAAATTTTGAGCCAAGAAAAACTAATGTGTGATGCAATTTTTGAAACAAGTGATTTGCTTCCAAATATTGATAGTTCGTGTTATAGAAATAATTTAGTTGGTTTTAATAATGATGATGTACATGTTGTTAGAATAATTAATACTCCATCATTGTCCTACTTAGCATTATTTTCATTTACTTAGAAGTTGATGATGCCATTTTCCCTCTAGTGGTGTGCAGATGTCATCTAGGACCCATTAGCCACCTAATGCACCCTGCATCCATCATTTTAGGACCACATGAGTCAATTCCCTACATTTTAGGAGCCAACTCAGTGTTCTAGTTCAATCCACCTAAGTTAGTTGACTCTTGTGGGGGGTTTATGCTCCGATTGGAACTGTTTGTGGCCTCATGCACCCTTTTCTGAGTGATTTACATGAAAAACTCACTAAGGCACCCATTTTGCTCAGTTAACTAACTGTGTCTTCAGTTAGCTAAGTTTTGGTTCAGTTGAGTTGAGTTTGGGTCTTCCGGAGCACTCCAGTGGTGAAAATTCCTATGCTAGACAGACTAAGACTCGAATTATCCAGAGATTTGAATTCTCTCCATGGTAACATCATTGTTTACTATACGGATTATTGAATGATTACACACTATTTTGTTCCTATCTGAGTTCTCATGCATGATTAATTGTCTGTTCATTTTTACTGCAATTTTCACTGTAATTCATCTTTTCTGCTCATTCTTTGTCTGTGAGGTATACTAAACTCCATGATCTACTGCGATTTAGAATTTCACGCATGTGTCTCTTTGACACTATGAGACTCAACAAAATGATCATGGCTATATCTCTCAGGGTGAAACTAACATTGAATAAGAGGATTCTAGTGATATTTTTAGAAGTGAACCTGATATTGAAGATGATGAAATTGGTTATTTTGAAATGCATACAAAGGTAATCAGGTCCAAACTAATGAAAAAAATGTGTTATGATGGAAAAGTCTTAGGCAAGAACGGGAAAGGAATCCAAAGTCCCATAGAGATATGTATAAGGCCAAGAAGTGAAGGGCTTGGTTATGAATTAAACACAAGCAATGCTAATATCAAATTTGTGAAAGTAGAAACATCAATAGGAGGTGAAATATCTACATGTAGTAGCAATGAAAATGAACTAGGAATAGAAACAGTAGCAAAAAATGAGGAGAAGAAGGAACAATGTTGTAGTCATAATTGTAGTAGAATAGGTCATGTAAAAGAACAAGGATAGAACTTTCATCCTTGGAGTATTTCTGGTTCGACCAATCATGATCATCACAAATGTTGGAATAGAGAAATATCAAAGCCTCATATATATGTACAATTGATCTGGATTTTATGAGCAGAACGAAATGAATACAGATTATTATCAGATGCTTAACACAAAATAACAAAGTTACAGTAAAACTGGTTTTCTATTCAATAAGGAAATAAGCTAAAACTGTAAAATGCAACGAAAAACAAGCTTGTTGGAATGGTGGCGGCTTATCTCTAGGAAGAGATGTGACGGCTGCGCTCATTCGGAACAAGATGGTTACAATGAGGCTCTGAAGGCCTTTTACAATAAACAGGAATGTCAAAAACCCTAGACATCCAAAAACCTAACCCTAGGAGACGAAGCGCCAAAATTCATGTGGGCCTCGTTTGGGTAAGTTAGTACATCAACTTCCCGGGGTCGTAACTCTTGCATACGATCTCCGTTTGGGGCGTACAATAGCTCATTGGAAATATCTATTCAATGACTACAAAAAGGGTCAGCAAATATCGAGTCTGGCATGCGGAAAGGGTAGGCGCGCAGTACCCATATTTTTCCAAGAATTCGACGTCGAAAAAACGTCGTTTAGAGCCTCAAAATGGCTTCGGAAGTTCAGGACCCAAAAAACTGCTAAAAATAGTATATTACCGAAATTGCCAAAAAACTGTTTTGAGCTAGTTGGAAAGGTGAGTGGCCACCGATATCCACCTGGATCAATCCTCCCTCCTTAGGAAGCAATGGTCTCCATTGCGTTGAGTTCCCCCATAAGATGAGGAAATTTCTGCTGAATTTGGCCCCGGGTGAGCCACTTGCCCTAGTGCAGGAGCTGTCCTGCTTTGACAACTCGATAAAGTTGGATCCTATGATGTCGAGTGCCCTTGATCTATGTGTCTGCAATATGATCATTGGATTCCTGTTGCAGGAATTCAAGGTTGAGCTATGTTGGTGTCAACTGCTCTGTTATCTCTGAGGTGTCTAATAATGGTGGGAAATATGGTCGAAGGAGAGCCACGTTGAAGACTGGATGCAGACCAAGGAAGGGGGGAATGTTGAGCTCAAAATCATTGTCACCCACCACCTTGGTGATGGTGTACGGCCCATAACGGAGTGGGTGAAGCTTCCGATGGGGCCCTGTAAGGATTTCTTTCTGCAAATGCAACCAAACTTTGTCGCCCACCTGAAACTTATGTGGCACCCGATGTTGATCATGGCGCTGCTTGTACTTGTCATTAGACTTCTATAGAATATCCTGAACCTGTTGGTAGATATGCTGGATCTGTTCAATGAACCAAGTGGCTTTGTCAGCTTCTGGGGACGATTTGACCGAGGTGGTCGCTAGGGGAAGTGCAACATCCATGGAGCCCAATGGTTGGAATCCCAACCCCACCTAAAAGGGGTTGTGGCCAGTTGAACTGTGCAAGGCTCGGTTGTAGCTATGCTGGACATAGGGAAGACTCTCATCCCATGTGTGGGGTTGTGTTGAATTGTACATGCGCAGGATATGTACGACCATCCGGTTGACAACCTCGATTTGGCCGTCTGTCTGGGTGTGGAAGGCAGTGGATTTGGTGAGCTTGGTATCCAACAGTGACCAGAGGCTCGACTAGAATGAGCTAAGGAACCGACTGCCACAGTCAAGAAGAGCTTGGCAGTGGCTTCTGCTGTGATGTTCTTCTTGCCAGTGGCTAGAATCGCCATCTTGGAAAAGCGATCAAAAACCATAAAAACATAGTCATTCCCCCTCTTGGTCGAATGGAGGCCCGACATGTAGTCCATTGATATGGATTCCCACGGCCTATTAGGAGTAGGCAGAGGGGTGTACAGGACCTATTTCTTAGTGGTCGGTTTGGAAATAGCACAAACGGTGTAGGACCTGATATACTTGCCGACATCCTGTCGAAGTTTCAGCTAGTAGAAATGTCTTTGCAACACTGCCACTGTCTTTTCGATGCCAAAGTGTCCTGCCACCCGACTGTAGTGATATTCCCAAATCAGCTTCGCACGCTCGCTTGATGGAACGCAGAGATGGCCCAGACAACACAACAACCCATCTTGAAGATGGAAATTAGCGACCACTGAGTTGGTGCCCAACATTTGGTAGGTGGTGGAGAAATCAGGGTATGTCTCGTAGAGGTGGGGCCATCTAGAGGTCTCGTGGCCGCAAGAGTCTAGCATTGTGGTGAATGCCACGAATGGAGGTCGACTGAGGTAGTCAGCAACTCAGTTGGTACTCCCTATTTTATATTTGATGTTGAGGTGGAACTGCTGTAAGTATGTTGACCACTTCTAATGGCGGTCATTCTGCAACTTTCCTTGGGTCTGCATGAACTGTGGTGGCTTGTGATCAGTGTGGATGACTGTCTCCTTCCCAAGAATGTAATGTCTCAATTGGCAGCAGGCTTGCACAATGGAGTACATTTCTTTGTCGTAATTAGGGTAATTATGGACAGCATCTGATAGTGTCTCACTATGATATGCCACAGGGTGGCCGTGTTGAGTGAGAACGGTGCCCATAGCATAATCTGAATCATCTGTCTCGATCTCAAAGGGATGTTGCAGGTCCGGTAATGAGAGTATCGGTGATGAGCACAAATGCTTCTTCAAGTAATCAAAGGCTTATTGTTGGGGCAGGTCCCACACAAATTTTGCCTTACTGCCACCCCTAGTTACTTGGCTGAGGGCCCATGCGATATGAGAGAATCCCAGTATGAACCGGCGATAGAAATTGGCAAGGCCCAAGAAGCTCTGAAGTTCAGTGAATGTGGTTGGGGATGGCCAGTCATGGATGACCTGGATCTTGGTTGAATCCACATGCACACCATGTCGATCAACAATGTAGCTTAAGTAATGGAACCTATCCATGCCGAAGGAGCATTTTTCCAAGTTTGCATATAGTTTGTGTTGCCGCAGGGTGTGCAGAACCTGTTGAATATGCTGCAAGTGTTCCTCCCAAGTCTTGCTATATATGAGGATGTCATCTAGATACACCACTACAAAAGTATTGGTGAAAGGTCATAGGATATCGTCCATCATCCTCATAAACGTTGCTGGAGCATTTGTCAAACCAAAGGGCATGACCAGCCATTCAAAAAGACCTTCTTTTGACTTGAAGGCAGTCTTCCATACATCTGTCTGTTCTATTGGGACCTGATGGTAGACAGACTTCAGATCAATCTTACTGAAGTATTTGGCCCCTGTGAGCTGATCAAGGAGTTCATCGATTCGGGGAATCAGGTACCGGTTGTGGACTATGATTTTATTCAGGGCTCGGTAATCAATGCAGAGTCATCAGGTCCCATCTTTCTTCTGCACCAGCACTATTAGGCTCCCACAAGGTGATGAGCTTGGACGGATGTGCCCCTTGTGGAGCAATTCTTGGATCTACCTCTTGATCTCCTCATTTTCCAACAGAGAGCGGCGATAGATGGGCCCATTGGGTAGCGGTGCGCCTGGGGTCAGATCGATGGGATGCTTGACTTGGCAGTGCAGAGGTACCCTGGTAGGAGAGGAGAAGATATCTGAGTATTCTTCCACCACCTTATCCACTTGCTTCTGTTGTGTGGAGAGATCGGTCACGGAGGCCTTGGATGTGGCTGTGATCTTTCTCTCACTCTGAGGGCGAATCACGAAGAAGACAAATTTCTCGGTCAGAGAGATGACATTCCCGCATTTCTTGGTAGAGATCAAGGAAATAGCACTAGGAAGGACTGCCTCGGGTATCCTGTACAATTTCCTGTTCAAAGAAATAATAACACTACGAGGCCTAAACTCATATAAAGCATGACGTTTCCATAAATAAGGTTGGCCCAAAAGAACATCTGAAACTTCGAGAGGAGCAACATCACACAATACCTCGTCCTTGAAGGGCTTTATGCCGTACGACAGTCGGCACTATTGGCTGACGCAGAGATCGCTTCCTTTGCAGAGCCATCCAATGGTGTAGGGTTGTGGGTGCGGCATTGTCGGAAGGGCCGGGCGCTTGACGACCTCTGCTGAGATGAGGTTCTTCTGGCTACAACTATCAATGATGAAGTGCAATGGGGTGCCTTTTACCCACATCTGTGAATGGAAGAGGCTTTCTCCTTCTTCTAGCTCGTCTGGTTCATCAGGCTGGAGCTTGGTGGTAGCAATGGTGGCACTAGGTTCCGCGTCAAGGATCCATCTTCCCCTTTCTGGTTCAGACTCAAAGTCAAAATCCGCATCTGATTCAGATGCTTTCACTTCGGCCACCAGTGACTGCTTTGAGTGACAGTCAGCAGTGTTATGCCAAGGGCTCTTATGGAAGTCGTACCACTTCCCGGTATATTTCTTTGTCTTTCTGGTGTCCCTCTTTGCTTGTAGCTTAGACTAGTTGTCCTGATACTGTCCATCTTTGCTCTGTCCTTTATTCTATGGGTTAGGGCCTCCCTTTCCTGTCTTTTGCTATGAGGAGTTCCCAGGCCCAAATTGCCACATCTTTTGTTTGAGCTTCTGCTCGATTTTGATGGCATATCGGTAGGCCGCGCTCAAGGAAGAGATGTCCATAAATTCCATTTCGGTCTGGATGTATCTATGCAAACCACCACGATACTTGAGCACTAGATGTCACTCTGAATCTTTGATACTCAGCTTGGTGCGCAAGGTGTGGAAGATATTTTTGAACTCTGGCACTACTTGGTCTCTTTCTTGTCGCAATGTGGTCCATTTGGTATACAAGTCGTCATAACTTCCAACAGGGTAGTATTGTTCCTTACTAGCATCCTTGAAGGATTCCCAGGTGGCCGTGACTGAAAATAATGAGGGTTCCTCTGTGTCCTTTTGTTTGGAGAAAGTTTCCCACCAATCTTTGACATGGGGAACGGCTTTGAGGAGCGCAAAAGTAATCTTTTCTCTATTCAAGAAGTTATGGACAGAAAAATACCCTTCTAGTAGATTCAACCACTTATCTACAGCGTCTGCGTCTATTTGACCTTCAAATATAGGAATATCGAAGTTGATTTGTACCTTGAAGGGGGCAACGCCTCCGCTCGAGGAAGATGCGTCGCTTGTTGGTAGTCGCCGAAGGATTTGTGCGAAACTATCCATCATCTTGTTCCTCTGTTGCGTGAGGAATTCCTCAAGCAACATTTTGAAAGGATATCCTGTCTCGCCATCTTTCTTTTCTCCTGCCATGAGAGGTCGCTTGGGCGTACGAGAGATTTTGTCCTCAAGAGAAACAAGCTCAAGACCCAATTCTTTGTACCCTGACCTCATTGGGGACATGTATTAAGACGACAAGGAGTAGATCGCTCTAATACCACTGATCCAAATTTTATGAGCAAAATGAAATGAATACAGATTATTATCAGATGCTTAACACAAAATAACAGAGTTATAGTAAAACTGGTTTTCTATTCAATAAGGAAATAAGCTAAAATTGTAAAATGCAACGGAAAACAAGCTTGCTGGAATGGTGGCGACTTATCTCTAGGAAGAGATGTGACGGTTGCGCTCATTCAGAACAAGATGGTTACAATGAGGCTCTGAAGGCCTTTTATAATAAACAGGAATGTCAAAAACCTTAGACATCCAAAAACCTAACCCTAGGAGACGAAACGCCAAAAGTCATGTGGACCCCATTTGGGTAAGTTAGTACATCAACTTCCCGGGGTCGTAACTCTTGCATACGATCTTTGTTTGGGGCATACAATAGCTCGTTGGAAAGATCTATTCAATGACTACAAAAAGGGTCAGCAAATCTTGAGTCCAACACACAGAATAGATAGGCGCGCAGTACCCATATTTTCCCGATAATTCGACGCCGAAAAAACGTCGGTTAGGGCCTCAAAATGGCTCTGGAAGGTCAGGACCCGAAAAACTACCAAAAATAGTATATTACCAAAATTGCCAAAAAACTATTTTTAGCCAGTTGGAAAGGTGGGTGGCCATCCACCTGGATAAACAATATGGTTTGAATGATGTGCAAGAATGGAAGAAATTAAATTCCATGTTTAAAGGATTATACAAGGTGAAATCTTATAATGTACAACATGTCTGACATAAAAGGGTCCATTAGTTAGTTAGTCTTCAAAATTCTAGTTGTTATTAATGAGAAATACAAAGAGTCACGTGTCAAATTATTATTCTTAGTAAAGTATTGTCAGTCAATTCGATTTGAGTCGTTCCTTTGATTAAATCAAATAATGAGTCATTTTCTTGTATTGGTTCAAGGTGATCCAAAAACCACTTGTAAAGGTCAAGGTCAAGCCAAAACACTATATATGTTTTAATGGTTGAGGATAAGAAAAAAACAAAAATATGATGTATTGTTTGGCGGTAATCCCAATAAAATCCATGAGATGGTTGAAGTTCAGCCAAAGAAACCCTTAATATAAAGGTAAGAAGTCCAAATGATTGACTCGAGATCCAGACTTATCAAAGAATGATGCAACTCATGCATGATACAAGAAGATGCAGATGAAGATGAATAAGACTAAAGATTATGCAGAGTGTAAGAGACTAGCAATGATAAAGAATGAAGAAGATGCAAAAGAAGAAGAATGAAGATGATGCAGATGAGGACAACTTAGACATTGATATTGAATCACAAGTATTCATTAAGTGAGAGTATGATGGAATGATTCATACTTTTGATTTGAATGGTTACATAATAATATGTGAAGATGTCTGCATATGATTCAAGGATGAGTAGAAAGAAATAAGCTAGGGATGAATATCTAATGGAAATCACTTGAGAGATTCAAGGATATCTCTTAGGACATGGTTATGGATATCATCAAACAAGAAATCATATTGGAGGATGTTTGTTATGGCCACTTATTATTAAATAGGTACTTCATTGTACTCTATTATATCATGAGAGAAGTCATTATTCAATACAATGCTAGGTGTTACAAGCATTGTGTTCTTATTTCTGTGATAGTTGGTTGTGATCCTCTCAAACCCAACAACGACAATGTGAATGCATTCTCCATCCCTACCTGTAAATCAACTATCTCAAGTAGATTACACAACAATGATGCACTCTCTAATTGGTTATTAACATCTACAAATTTCAAAAACATTGTGCATTTGGGACAAGAAATAAGGAAATTTCATTTGGTTTAGCTCTTTCAATTACTAGTCCACCCATCAAACATGATCGTGAATCCTATCTTTACTCATGAATAAATATTTTCAAAAAGGATTTTATCGACATATCAAAATCCTTAGTCAAAATTTTACCCCTAACAATGTAAATAATAGGGAAGAGTGTCAAAAATAGGTTCTACACCCATATCATCTACCATGTACTACAAATATATGTATCTCGATATAGAAGCATTTACATCCCAAAGTCATTTTCAACATATTTCTGATGTGCCTGATTAGATACATATGTCAATATGATGTTGGATCATAATAATACATTTCCATTTCCATAACAAAGGGTTTTGGTTGTAGCTCTTTCATCTTCAGGGATCTTGATTTTGATAAGAAAATTGATGATCAAACAATGGTTTTACCTTGAACTAGAGATTTTGAGAACCATACATGCCTGTAGATTTCAAACATGAAGCATGTAGAGTTGTTAGTGTTATGCATGATAGTATGGAAATATCATAGCATCAAACAACTATGAAAATACAACCTTTAAAAATTTCTCGAGAGAAATCTCATCTACCCAACATTAGTATATCTAAAGAAAAAATTTCCAAATTTTAAAAATTATCGGAGGTCCGGGGATGTAGTCAATGATTGGCCAACAGTGATGCATTCTTGACACAAAATTATTGCATGGTCAATTACAGATTCTTGTATGGCTTATAGGGGTTCTCTGTCACTTCGCATCTTATAGATGTTGTTTATTTGAATAGTGGACACAAACTAGGATCAAGATTCCTCAACTCCCTTATCAATTCAGAATCCGAGTTATGTGTGGATATAATAGATAGATCGTTGGACAATCATTTTTAGTGACCATTAGCTAGAATTCAATCTCAAATTTAGATAATAAATGGAATTATATTGTCTAGTGTTGTTTTATATAGTTTCAAAGGATGTGTTGGAGACAATCAAGCCTTTAACATCATTTCTTGTATTTAAGTCCATGGAATTTTTTACATGGTGCAAAGTTTTGCAATAATAGTTCTCTTCTCTTTTGAAATTTTTAAAGGTGCTTTAGCACAAGTCCTGTAGTTGAATTCAAGTGTTTACGAATTCATCCTCTATTAGAAACATGGAATATGGATAAAGTATACATGGATTTATAAGTTCATGTTATAAAGTAGTAGGTCACTAATATCGTAACCAACATTCTAAACTATTTTTTAAAACCTTAAAGGGATTTCAACATTATTTGTCTCATGTATAAGTTAATATCCTGCCATTTACTAAATACAACTAAGCAAATAAAATCATCCCCCTGCAAGTACAACACTACTAATTGATATCACAATTCTGATTACTTACCTTGTAGTGAGGAAGAGGACAAATGAAAAGGAAGGAATAACCTCAATTTTATTTCATTCTCCTTTAAAGGAAGAATCTCAACCCTCATCATGTGGCATCTCTTTCTTTGTATTATTTTCCTAGCAGACCCCTTTCCAAGGAGCCAAAAGTGGGTGCTTACACCTTCACTCCCCTTTCTTTCTTTACAAGGTGAGAACATACCTTATCTTTAATATCTTCAAGTCCAATCAACCCCTCCCTTTCCAAGGGGCATGATTATGCTACCTCATAATTATTGTAACATGTCATCCTTCTCCTGCAAGGTGGTACTGTTGTGTGCTTTCTTCATACTTCTTTGGTTTTCTTACCTCTGCAAGTGGGGCACGTCAACATCTTCATGTGTACATCAACATCATCTGCAATATCCCCCTATCTTTGAAATCAATGACAATAATATATCCAACAATATTCATCTTCATCTTGCGCATCAGCAGTCTTCCCTAGTCTTTGACATCAATAACAACAATATTGGGCCAACACAAAGGATGGGCCAACTTGACCAATATGATGAAATGCCACTGCAAACTCAGTTTGTCATTCAACCCTTCAAAAAATGGGCCTTAGACTTTGTGGGACTAATCAATCTTGCATATCGTCAAAAGGCCCATATCTTTGTCTGCACATATTATGTCACCAAATGGGTGGAGGCCAAAGCACTTCCAAGGGACAATGAAAAAGTTTTAGTATAGTTTTTTATGAGGAGATTTTTGTTCATTTTAGGGTACCTCATGAGATTGTTACAGATGGAGGAGCTCAGTTATCACCTGATCTAGAAACTTACCAAAGACTATCAGATACGGCATAGGACTACTTCACCTTATTATCTACAATCCAATGGACAAATGCAAAGTACCAATAATGTGTTAGAATCCATTATAACAAAGACTGTGCAAGTTCACCATCATGATTGGGCTACTAGACTTCTAGTATCCCTTTGATCCTACCGAACCACATGGTGGAACACCATGGGTGTTATGGAAAAAATTGCACAAGTGCATTTTTCCACATGGTGAGGGGCTAAACCTTGTAGGTTGTTGCAAGGCCTCAGTCCTTGGAGCCCCTTTGATGGTGGTTGGTATTCCTCCAAGTGATCTTGCAAGAGATTGTTAATGTAGTTCAAGAGATTGAAAATATTGATGAAAATAAAATGAAAGAGATGGGGGAAAGATGCAAACTCCAACAACAACCAAAGGTATGCTAAACCACTCTTGTATTTCCCAATGGTATATATTTACAACACCTAGGAGGTGAAGGCTTCAAGGGAATCCAACAATATCCCTTATGGAGGCCTTTCTTGTCCAACTAAATGCTAAGTAGATAGAAGAACAATGGAGAGAAACACTTTCCCCTTGATGGTAGGTGGTAAGCAAGCTTGGAAATGCTCATAATGGTAGGAAATGGTGGGATATGAGGAAGATCCAACTCAAATCTAAAAGCATAACCTTGCTCTGATTTCTCTCTATAAAATGCATGCCAATGGATTTCTTTTATAGGCCAAGAGGTGGCCAACAAACAACTAGATACAAATGTGAACTCTCCTCCATCATGAACCAATTCCAAGGTACACAAGGGGGGTTGATTAATGCCACCAAGTGTTTGAGGAGACGAATTGGGATCCTTGGGGAGGAATGAGTCTTTAATACACCGCTGGAAGTAAATAGTCCTGTCGTTTTGATATTAGCACAGCTATCGAAGGAAAATTCGTGTGGGTGTAGCATGGGCATTGTTCAGATAACCTGCTCTATAGCGCGGGTAACCTATTTAATACCCTCACTACCCTTTTTTTTTTTAATTTCTGGGCACTTGTGGACTCATACTATGCTTTGGATCTATTGAGGATGCATGTGGTGAGATGCATTCTTTATGTTGATGATGCTTTACTAGATGAATTGTTGAAATGTTGCATGTGTGCGATTTTTAGGCGTTAATAAATGCCCCCTGATGTATGAGGTTCGGAGGGTACTGTAGAACCGATAATGCATCATGTTTCTTGTTGTTTCTCTCATGTTCTGTAGAACGAAGCATGTGTGGGAAAATTAAGGTCTCCCATGGGGGGATATTTTTGGTGACGATCGTTGCAGCTGGAATAAAGAATAGTTTTTATACAAACAAGGAGGGCATACCCATGCTCGTGAAATGTTGTCAAAGTGATTACAGTGAGAGAGGACCAAGGTGTCAAATATACTATCCTGCTAGGACATGGATGAAGGAAGATTTGATCCATGTTAGAGTAAATGCCCCGAACTGCTGCAGAATATTGAAGAAGTGGGAATGTTGGTGATCGTGATGAACCCACTATGGTGGGGAACCAAACTGGTATGTAAATCTTCCCGAGGGATTTACCGTACCAAATAGGCTGCTATCATGATTTCCAAATGTGAACACTACTACCTTCAAAAGTATGTCTCCTCATGAGGCGATGATGTGTTGACGTCGAGCATGGGGGAAACTACCTAGTTAGGGAGCACTAATGACTCTCCCTACTAAGTTCGAGGTGATCCCCTTACAGTGATTGAAAGGGATCCCAAGGTACAAGTACAACTACTACAACTCTCGGAATATAGTGTTTTGACGTCGACGAGAGCTGAAGTACATGATAGGATGATATTCCTATCCTGAGAAATGGGATCATATTGTAACCAACTAGTGGATGGACAGACCTGACACAAGACTATTTGATAAGCGTGAGGCTCATAACTTCCTTTGATCAATGTAACCATGGGGGAGTGGGAACGATAGATTTTCTTTTAGGACAGTACACGTTGAAACAGATGGGTACAAACTGCAAATGAAAGGGGTTTTGATGGAGACGTAAAACTAAGGGTAATGGTGACTGGAAAAACAAATATTGCTGAACATATGGAGACTCAAATATATCAATCAAAGGAAACCATGGGTTTCTACCAAAATAATATGGTGTGCCCGCAATATGAGGTGATGCGAGAACTGTTGGTACATAAATAATGTTTGTGGGGTCCCCACAGTTTTGTGCGTGTTGGGGGACCGATTTGATGATGGGTGGAGTTCCCACAGTGTTGAGTGGATCGGGGGACACTTTCCAACGATGAAGTAAGGGGAAGATGCAAAGACGGGTGCCCCATGAAACAATGTTATGCAGTGTAGTCTTGCGGGATAACTGGATATAACTGGTTATTTCGGAGGGTAGTGGCCCCATAGGTGTCTTTGCGGTGGTGATGATACGAGGGGGATTGCAAATGGTAAAGTGCTCATGGAGGTATGAGGGAGCTCTGTGAATCATGCTTGTAACATGTTCCTAGGGATCTGATGAGTGTCTACTTGGTGGAGGTAATGTCCAAATGCAAAAATGATACTCGAAGGGAGGGGCTTTTCACGTTTGGTCAAATTCCTTGGGCTTGTGGGGGGTCGACATCATGGGTGTCAAATGATGATGAGGATGGAAATTGTGCGCACACCCATGGGGGAACATGTTATTCATGGAAATGATGTTGATGGCACATCAAGGCCATGAATGGGGACCCAATGGTTATCAATGGGAATATTGGGATATGCATTATAAATAGAGGGTAAATAGTGTCGATATGCCAGTTTCGGAATGATACATGTGGTAGGGTGCGTGCCTATTTTTGTTAGAGATTTGGAGTCTTATCCATATAGTGGGAGAACAAGAGGCCCCATATTGGCTTGATCACGGTCCTGCATCTACGGCGCATATACCCAAGTGAAGTAAAATACCATAAGATATTACCACCCCCAAAAAGTATCATAAATAAGAAATTGATTAAAAATTAATTAAAAGTTAATTAACACCACTAATCAATTATTTATTCAAACCCCTATTTCCCCTGAAATTTTTTCCGGTTGCACAAGAAACAATGTGGATTTTGGCACACGTTATGATGTGGGGTTAATTCAAAATTTTCAAAACCGGCTATCAATGGAAAAATCCCTCCAATTTCATATTTTGGGTTTACCCAGACCCAAAATATGTTCTGAAACCAAATCTGTGTATGTATTGAATCTACCCTGCTTGAACAAAATCCATGCGCCTGTCAACACAGTCGGGCTATGATCAAACCAAACTGGATCGTGTTGAAACCATTTGAAGACAAGTTATGCTATCTTGATCGATTGGTAAGAGTATTTCTTTCCAGTTTTTTGTGCCCTAGGTTGTATATTTTCAAAGATGTTTTTTTCAGAGCCTATCATAAGAAAAGAGGAACATTCTATTGCTTACAAAATATGCATTGCAGAGGAACCCTCTATTGCTTACAAAAATTACTTATTTTGTTTTATATCTTACCCTAATCAAAATATTCGAACTCGTGCCTTTTTTTAGATCTAACCCTACTCGAACAGTCAACGCACCAGCACTTTGATCAAACCAAATCGTACCGCATTGATATCCTCTGAGCAAAATTGATTGTGTGGTGATATGACTGGTAAGTATTTTGTTTTTCCAGTTTTTTTTGTGCTTAAAATGTTTTACATTCTTACCCTGCTTGAACAAAATATACGAACCCATCAACAGGTCTGCGATCAAACCAAAATTGATTGCATTGAAATCTGATGAAAAAATTGATGGTTTAGTGACCGACTAAAAATACTTTTTTTTTACTTTTTATGTTGATCGACTGGTGTAGTGATGGACTTCTTATCGGCCAATTGATTAAACCCATCAACTATCTGATCAAACCAAATCGAACCATGTTGAAATACTCTGAGAAAAATCGATGGTGTAGTGATACGACTGGTAAGAATATTTTTTCAGTTTCTTGTGCTTAAAATAATTTACATTGTTAGCTTGCAATTTTTGTATTTTAGCAGTCTATAAAATGATTTATCAGATACTATATATGTAGAGTAATTAAATTCACCCTTTATTATTTGATGCAGATATCAGTTTGGACCATCTGGATGTGAATCTAAAATCTTGGTTGGAAGGGGAAAAGAAATCGAAGGTTTTTACCAAAGGTTAGAATTTATGTAATATTAATATCATGCCTTTATAAATACTCTCTTTTTTCACTCTTGCTTTCCAATTAAGAGATCACGTGTAACCTGTGTAGGCCATTTTGGCTCCCTGTCGTGGTTGCAGAATTTTACTTCTTATAAATTTGATCATGTTTAATACAGGCCCTTATCCATTGCCACATAAAGAACGAAAGTCATTGCCTCCAGAGGTTGTGGAAGAAGATTTTCAAATACTTTCTGAAAAGGATGATGAATGAGAAAAGAGACGAAAAATGAAGCAACAATTGTCTATACAGCGACAAAAGTCACAGAAATTATATAGACTTGTAAAAACTGATTGTTGGAGTGACGATGATGTATCCAGCGGTAATGATGTTGAGAACCAACCTAATGATAGGGATATACCTTATCAACTCCGATGTCGTTCAACTCAGCAGTATGTTAAGGGAAAGGATCCCAATTTTGATATAGTTGTTGTTCTTAAAGGAGAAAATGGTTTAGAAGAAATTGTTATCTACAAAGTTATAGATGATTCACATACAAGAAATGTAGAGTTGACAATGTTGGTGTTGATGTATATGTAACTTCGGAATGTATTTCATCTATGTATTTTATTGTACACCTATAGAGATGTATTATTCCTCTATACGGAAGTGTCGTCATTTGTATTGACAAGTGTCACAAGTGTTGTAACTTGTTGATGGGTTATTAGACCACCTAGTAAGGGGTTGGCCCAGATTAATGTAACCATGGGTTATTAGGCTAAGTTAGACAAGTCATCCCCACTGGTTTATTGGGCAAGACAGGACAAGTATAAATAGAGATCGGGAGATCTCTATTTGATCATCTCATTACTCACTCTTACATCACTCAGAAAATGGCGCACTAGTTGAGGAGGAGGAGTAGTTGCTAGTAGAAGACTATCTCTTGTATTTGGTTGTATCATTGCTCTTTCTATCTCTGAGGAAGTTGTGGGGTTTTTCACCTTTATGGTTTTCCCCAGTGAAACTCTGTGTGTCCATTGTCTTATGTGGTTGCTTGATATGCTTGATACATGCTTGATATGATTGATATGTTGTACATGTTATTATCTCAGTAAAGATCCTAGAGTATGTTGAATTAATGCTCAAAAATTAACATGGTATCAAAGCTAACCTGAGAAGAAGACACTATGCAGATGCGGAAGCTAGGGCTTCTTGTTTTTGGGTTTCTCTCCACATATTTTGGAAAAGCATTATGATGGTTTGACTCTCCTCAACAAGGTGAATCTTTCTGTCCAATCATAATTCAATTCTGGGCACTTTTATTTTTGGCCCTAAAAATTAGGGTTTCCACAAAAATAGGAATTTCTGAAATCTGAGACCATATCTGGAAGCTCCTTGGAAAAATGGAATTTTAGAGCTTTGGATCGAGATTTTTGGTTGGGTGAAGATCCAGGAAACTCAAACCCTAATTCAGGGTCCTCCCTAGTGAATCCGGGAGATTGAAAAGCATCTTTGAAAGGTGAAACTTTGCAGTTTTCAAATTCTGAGCATACCAGGCTGATCAGCTCATCAAGGCAAATCTTTCTATCCTTGTAGAAGTTTGAAATTCACATTTTGAATTTTTAGGGTTTCTCTAACAAACCCTAATCCAGCACCAGATCCGGATTTTTGCAAAATAAGTGGTAAGACCTAAATCTTTTCTATTTCCATTTGAAGTACTCTTTAAAGATGTCTCACCACACCAAGCTTGAGGATAAGCTTGAAGGGGATGATAACTTCCGAGCCTGGAAGTATAGGATTGGGTTAATCCTGGAAGAGAATGAGTTGGACTCATACATAAAAGAAGAAATCCATGTCCCAGAAGATGAAGAGTCTAAGGCATTGCATAAGAAGAACTTGGTCAAGGCAAAGAGAATCATTGTTGATTCCATCAAAGACCATCTCATACCACATGTGTCATCTCTTAAGACACCCAAGGAGATGCTTGATTCTTTGACCAAGCTATTTGAAGGAAAGAAGATAAATCGGAAGATGACTCTGCGGAATCAATTGAAAGGGGTAAAGCTGCAGAATGGAGAGACCATTCAATCTTACTTCTCCAAGGTCTCTCAGATCAAAGAACAACTTGAAGTTGTGGATGAAGTGGTGGAGAATGGTGAAATTGTCATGACTACTTTGAATGGCCTACCTAGGTCATGGGATTCCTTTATCCAAGGAATTTGTGCAAGAAGAAAAATGATCTCCTTCAGTAGACTGTGGGATGAATGTTCACAAGAAGAGGCTAGGCTTGTATCCTGAGAAGAAAAGATGGGAAATGAAGATCAAGCTCTCACAGCTCACACCAAAAGAAGCAAGCCTAAGAAGGAGCACTCTCATTACAATAAATCCCCTCACACCCATCAAAAGAATAGGAAAGATATGAGATGCTTCACATGTAATGAGAAGGGACACTTTGCTGCAAATTGTCCCAAGAACAAAAGGGACAACAACTTCAACAAGAAGAAAGGCAACAAGAAGAGATATCATGCTCATGCGGCTGAGGATGATGAACCTCCCAAGAAGAAGGCTAGAGCCAAAATTGATGACTCATCTAGTGAAGATGAATATGTTCAAATCTCTGCTCTCACAGGTACCATCTCTCATGGATGTAATGATTGGCTCATTGATAGTGGGGCTTCTAAACACATGAATGGGTTTAAAGAATCCTTTTCTAATCTATCTGAACATGAGTCACCCCATAAGGTGAAACTTGGGGATGACTACCAATATCCTATCAAAGGAAGTGGTGAAGCCTCCTATAACCTAGACTCTAGGAATTCTTTGAAGATGAATGATTTGCTATATGTACCTGGGCTCAAGAAGAACTTACTCTCCATATCTGCATTGGATGCAAAAGGCATGAGGGTTGCATTTGTAGATGTCCAAGTACTAATGTGGCCAAAAAGGTAAAACTATAGATGATGCAGTAGTGATTGGAGAGCAAGAGGGAGGATTGTATAAATTAAAGGGACAACCTGAACATGCCATGGTACATGAATCCATGGAGCCATGTGAACTTTGGCATAGAAGGCTTGCACGTGTGCACTATAGGGAACTACCAATTGCAAGTAAAGTAGTAGAGGGTCTTCCTAAAATCAAGACCAAGCATGAAGGTGTTTGCAAAGGATGTGAAAAAGGAAAGATCATAAAGAAGGCATTTTCAAGAAGTGAAAGCAAATCAAAAGGGATCTTGGAAATTATCCACTCCGATGTATGGGGTCCAATGTCATCCAGTTCTCCGAGTGGGTATGTTTACTATGTCTCTTTCATTGATGACTTCTCCAGGAAGACTTGGGTTTACTTTTTGAAGAACAAGGATGAAGTGTTTGATAAGTTCAAGGAATTCAAAGCCTTGATGGAGAACCAAACTGATAAGAAGATCAAAACATTTAGATCCGACAATGGTGGAGAATTCACTTCAGGTGACTTCAAGAAGCTGTGCAGTGATTCAGGGATTAAGAGGGAGTTGACTTCTCCCTACAATCCACAACAAAATGGAGTTGCAGAAAGGAAGAATTGGACAACCATGGAAGCAACATGGGCAATGCTGCATGACCAGGATTTTCCTATGCATCTATGGGAAGAAGCAGCTAGAACAGCTATATATGTGCAGAAGAGAACACCACACAAGATATTGGATAACAAGTCACCAGAAGAGGTCTTCTCTGGTAAGAAACCTGAAGTCAGCCATCTCAGAATATTTGGTTGTCCAGTATATACTCATGTCCCAAAGGAAAAGAGGACTAATCTAGATCCTTCAAGAAAGAAGGGTATCTTTGTGGGTTACAATGAAAGCTCGAAGGCTTACAGAATATACTTTCCAGGGTTCAAGAAGATTGATGTCAGCAGGGATGTAACATTTGATGAAAACTCAACCTTCATCAAATCAAGGAAGACACCTATTGAAGATCATGAATAACCAAAGGAAACCAGATTTCAAGACACTACTATGACTGAAGCAATTCCAGATGCAGATCGTGAAATTGAAGATCCACGGGAACCTATAGATCCACCTCGTAAGAAGGACTCTCACAAGAGGAAACCTGCATGGGCTAGAGAGCTCATTCAAGATGCAAAAAGATATGGCATTCCAGAAGAAGAACACAGAGCAAAGAAGAGAACTAGATCACATACCAGCTATGTTGCTTTACTCTATGATATTATGAACAAAGAACCTTCCAGTTATGAAGAGGCAACGAAAAAGAAAGAATGGAAGGATTCCATGGTCGAGGAATATCAGTCGATCATGAAGAATGATGTTTGGGATGTGGTCCCAAGACCTGAAGGGAAGTCTGTTGTGACTTCCAAATGGATCTACAAGATCAAGCATGCTGCAGATGGCAGCATAGAGAAATATAAAGCAATATTTGTAGCTCGTGGCTTCTCCCAGAAAGAAGGGATTTACTATGAAGAGACTTTTGCTCCTGTGGCCAGATACACTTCCATTAGATCAATACTTGCTCTGGCTGCAATGATGAAATGGAAGATACACCAAATGGATGTCAAGACAGCTTTCTTGAATGGTGTAGTCGAGGAAGAAATGTATGTGGAGCAGCCACCTGGTTTTGAGACACATGACAGGAAGTCATATGTGTGTAGGTTGAAGAAAGCCTTGTATGGCTTGAAGCAAGCTCCTAGGACTTGGTATGGTAGGATAGATAGCTTTCTATCCAGTTTGGGCTTTACCAAGAGTAAAGCAGATTCCAACCTTTACTACAAGGTTGAGGAAGGCAATCCTGTGATACTACTTCTGTATGTGGATGACCTGTTTGTTACAGGTGAGGATGGATTGATTGCCGATACCAAGAGGAATCTTGCTGCCGAGTTCGAGATGAAGGAATTGGGGATGATGCACTACTTTCTAGGCATGGAGGTGTGGCAGAGTGCATATGGAATCTTCCTTGGACAAGGGAAGTATGCAGTAGATATCCTGAAGAGGTTCGGGATGATGGACTACAAGGCCATGGCCACACCTATGGCATCGAACCTGAAGCTTCTGTGTGATTCTTTATCTGAGCCAGTTGATGTCACGGTGTATCGTCAGATGATTGGGTCCTTGATGTACCTGACGAACACGAGACCAGATATTTTTTTTACGGTCCTTGATGTTCCTGACAGATCCCAGAGGTGTTCACCTGATTGCTATAAATCATATTCTGAGGTACCTAAAGGGTACAATTGACTATGGGCTCAAGTATGATGTGAATCAAAAGTTTATCCTGCAGGGTTATGTTGATTCGGACTGGGCAGGTAGTGCTACAGATAGAAAGAGCACATCTGGGTGCTGCTTCAGTATGGGATCAGGTGTGATCTCTTGGTTTAGTAGGAAGCAGTCCTGCGTAGCACTGAGTATAGCCAAAGCAGAGTATGTTGCAGCTTGTTCGGCTAGTTGTGAGGCAGTATGGCTGAGGAAGCTACTATCTGATTTATTTGATCTCCCGTTGGATGCTACTGGTATCTATTGTGACAACCATAGTTGTGTGAAGTTGGCTGAGAACCCAGTGTTCCATGACAGGTCGAAACACATTGAGATCAAATATCACTATATCAAGGATATGGTGCAGAGAGGAGCAGTGAAGCTCCTGTATGTTGCGACGGATGAGCAGGTTGCAGATGTGTTGACGAAACCACTAGCCAGAGTGAAGTTTGAGTACTTCAGAGAGAGGCTTGGTGTTCTTTAGATTGACAACACTTCGAGGAAGAAGTGATGGAGACATTTTCTAGAGCCATTCCAAGCATGGCTAAAGGAGGCTCCTTTCCATGGTTGTGGATGTAAGCACTAGATGATGAGCATCAGGACGATGCTCTAGTTACTACTCTATATATGCATCATGTTGGATGCTAGATATGATCAGTTGGATCATTTGTATGTATATGAATCATGTTGGATGCTAGATATGATCAGTTGGATCATTTATATGTATATGCATCATGTTGGATGCTAGATATGATCAGTTGGATCATTTATATGTATATGCATCATGTTGGATACTAGATATGATCAGTTGGATCATTTATATGTATATGCATCACGTTGGATGCTAGATATGATCAGTTGGATCATGTATATGTATATGCATCATGTTGGATGTTGGATATGATCAGTTGGATCATTTATATTATGTATGCATCATGTTGGATGCTTTGTATGATCAGTTGGATCATGTGTATGTATTTGTATGTGTATCAGGTGGATACATTGTATGATCAGGTAGATCATGTATGATGATATGTATCAGGCATATACTGTGTATGCATCAGGTGGATGAATTGTATGACCATGATGATCATGGATTATGAGCTTTAGGATGTTACTCCAGATGACATGCATCAGGATGATGCAGTGATGATGATTAGGATGATCATGTGTACATCAGGATGATGTATGGTGAGTATCAGGTTGATACTCTGTGGCTGTGGAACAGGTTGTGTAGATAAGCATATAATCCAACCTTGGTAGGTTTGCAGATAGTATTTTGAGGTTTTTCCTATGGCATGTAATGTGGCCTTGGGATATCCGGCAAACGCTCTTTCGAGGTTTTGCTTTGGGAGGACATATAATCCGGCCCTGGGAGATTTGCAGATAGCCTTTCGAGGTCTTGCCTATGGCATGTAATCTGGCCGTGGTATATCAGGAAGATGCTCTTTCGAGGTTTTGTTCTATGGCATATAATCCGGCCTTGGGAGATCCGATAGGTTGAGCTGTGTGCTCGTAATCAGTCTTGGGATGCTCTTTCGAGGTTTTTCCATGGTCACATGTAATATGCCCTGGAGATCCGGACAGGTTGTGCTAGTCACGTAAAAGGCCTTAGATGCTCTTTAGAGTTCTTGCTAGTCAAGACACTCTTTTAAGGCTTTGTGACAGTCACATATAATACAGCCCTGGGAGATCCGATAGGTAGAGACATGTGCTTGTAACAGCCTGGATTCTCTTGCAAGATTTTGTGATGCACGTAATACGTCCTGAGGATTCCACAGTATGGCTAGTGATGATGAAGACCTGCAGGTGGTGGGCCTACATCCAGTATGAAAAAGGACTAGCTTTGTAGAACTTCCTATGACGAGTAGATTCAGAGATTGATTGAGATAGCGGCAGCAGTGACGATGATTATGATTCGATGATGATTATCCAGTGACGATGATCTAGAGAAGAAGACTTGTGCTAGCAAATTTGTGTCAAGAAAAACCTTCCTAGTTAAGAGCGAGTGTTGATGTATATGTAACTTTGGAATGTATTTCATCTATGTATTTTATTGTACTCCTATAGAGATGTATTATTCCTCTGTACGGAAGTGTCGTCATTTGTATTGACAAGTGTCGCAAGTGTTGTAACTTCCCGATCTCTATTAATGTAACCATGGGTTATTAGGCTAAGTTAGACAAGTCGACCTCACTGGTTTATTGGGAAGGATAGGACAAGTATAAATAGAGATCGGGAGATGTCTATTTGATGATATCATTACTCACTCTTACATCACTCGAAAAGTGGTGCACTAGTTGAGGAGGAGGAGTAGCTGCTAGTAGAAGACTATCTCTTGTATTTGGTTGTATCATTTCTCTTTCTATCTCTGAGGAAGTTGTGGGGTTTTTCACCTTTATGGTTTTCCCCAATGAAAATCTGTGTGTCCATTGTTTTATGTGATTTCTTGATATGCTTGATACATGCTTGATATGATTGATATGATGTACATGTTATTCTCTCAGTAAATATCCTAGAGTATGTTGAATTAATTCTCAAAAATTAACAGTTGGATCCTTGTGGTGATGATCCAATTCTTTACACTGATAGTACCAATGACACATGGACACATGCTATGGATGATTTTCTGCATGTTCAAATGGTGTATGCAGATGAAAGTGGCAAGATTACGTTGCAGCATCCTTCAATTTATGAATTAAAATCACAATTATCTTCAAGTGGGCCAAATGAAAATCATAAAAAACATTCCACTGCAGTCATCAAGCGAGGGTTTTATATGGGACCTTGTTCAGATGTGACTCCCCTATTGACTCAAAATGGTTGTTTTGTGAATATTGGTAGACGAAAATTCATTCAAATGGATGGGCTATTGGTGCGCAACACAAATCCATTTGATTTTACCATAAAGGCAGGCATGTATGTCCGTATTTATTATGAAAAATTGCCTGGTATGTCTGAAGATGAGTCTTTGAAAATTCCATATCCTGTAGAAGTGTTGGATTGTCTAGTAGATGTTTCAACTGGTGGAAAGTTTTGTTGGGTAAGAATATTTGAAAATCATGTAGATGTTTTTGGTAGAGGCCACTATATTCTTGAACATGTGAATTTGCATCCACATGAGGTGTTTTACACAAAAGAAGCTTTGTTGATACCAACTGAAATAATTGATGTGAGTATACATGTGTATGTTTTAATATATATTCTTCAACTCATATATGAAAAATTTATTTATGGTATCTAATGTTGTATTATGTTGTGTTGTAGGTATTGTTGATGTTTTTTTTACTGTGAGCTCTATTAAAAGGTGGGGCACTAGCAGTCGAAAAGGAGAATCATTTTTTTGTCGGTTTATTGCTACAAATGATGATAAGCACACCAGTTTTCAACTTCTTGCAACAAAAGGTGACAATGAAGTTGTGACTGTTAGATTAGTTGCATCTACAAAATATGGAACACATAATGTATTGCCATCATATATCAGAGTATTGCAGCCCAATCGAGTACATCGTCACAATATTCATCTTCTTTCCTACAAAGTTTTCAATCACATAAGGTCTCGACAGATTATACACAGTGAATCTTATGTGGAAATTCCTTGTTCGGATGAAAGTTTCATGGTTACTTTTGAACTAATCCCAATGCATTATGTACCTCCCAAGATTGTAAAGAAGAATAATTCACTAGAGTTCGGCATAGAAGGCTATGAGAATCTTAAGGAGGCAGTTTTCTATACATGGCCAACCTTTCCTGATAGATATTGTCACATACCCCAAATTCATGTGAGAAATTAGGAAAATTTTCAAAACTAATTAATTGCCTTCACATTAAAAATCTCCATAATTGAAATTCATTAATTATAAGTTTTCCATATTTACAAAGTAACGATGATTAGTAGAAAAGCATATTCATCTTGCATAACCTTTTCATTTCACTTTATTTATGACCAACAACAAAACGTTTAGTCTACCGATACCTTCATCATTGTTGTCAAATATACATATGAATTGACCCTTCTTGTAAATCATTATAATTCTTATAATCCTACTCAATATAAACTAAACACCTCCCAACATGATATTATTAAAGAGTTGAATCTAATATGGAAAGGAAGGGTAATTAATCTATAAATATTTGAGATGAATTCATATGGAGAACCTGTGTGTGGTTTTTGTACTCTACGTACGTTTCGGACTGCTCAGTTGAGTCCATCATCAGGAGAATGTTTGGCTCATTATTAAATATGTGCTTAATGTCCTTTATTAATATTAGTTTTTAATTTTTAATTTATTATTCACAAAGAGCATATAATTTCATTTATATGTTTCATCTTCATTGTACAAGACTAGTTACCTAAAACTTGATCAAAAGAACACATAATGTAAATCACGACTTTTTCATAAGATACATTAAGGGAAAACTAAGCATTTGTATTCTCACATTCCTATATACATCCATGTCTTCTATTAAAACAATCGGCATAATAATGGAACTCTTACTTATTGAAAACAAAAGTCATTTACCCAAAACAACTCATGCCTACTTATCGAAACTTGACACCTTCTCAATGACACAACGATAGAAATACTTATCTGGGTCAATAGATTTAAACAACAAACCATCACATTTATCCAACACAATCAACAAAGATAAATAAACACATAATAAGCACACCATAAAAGAGAAATCACAGAAGGACACATACAAGGAGACCATTTTAAAGTGGTTTGCCCAAACTTGGGCTACGTCCACAAAGAGAGAGTCATATCTTTATATCATTCACTCAAAAGATTTACATTCGGAAATCTAGTCATTGCGATAATTACATTCCCAAGGCCTCTCTCCCACAGAGAGCAATTTCTAGAAAATAGAAAACATGAAATCATGTCTTATCCCTCAAGGGATATTATAAGGATATCTCATACGAAAAATATTAACCCAGGAATTAAATCTAAACCTTTTAACAATCTAGATCTTATTAAAATAAGGATTACCCTATCCAAAGAAGAACATATACTATCAGAAAATCACTTTATTAATCTCTATCTAAATCGCGCCCCCTCTGTCAACGATAGGTCGTGCATTAATCCAGATTGAAACTAAAAACAAATATATATATATATATATATATATATATATCCCTAAACAGGAGTCAAAACAGAAAACATAGATAGCTTATTCAATTGTCAGAGACGTAGACTCTACTCAACAAACCCGACTCATTAAATGATTGGATACGAAAAAGGTACACGCAATACAGAACTTGACAAGCTATAATTCTATTCAATAAAGTTGAACTCAATTAAAGGAAAGGGACCAGCACAAGCTTATAGAAACCTTAACATTGTTAACTTCATTCATCACCTGTTCTTACATAAACGAAGGAGTCCTATACTATTGGCAGAGATGTAGACTTCACTCAACAAACCAAACTTATTAAAAGATTAGATATGAACAGGTACAAGCAAAACAGAACTTGTCAGGGCTGGATGCTAATCAAATAAAACCGAACTCAACCTTAAAGGAAAAAAATATCAGCGCAGGCTTAACTAGCACTTTGACAGCATAAAAATACAAATCCAATAAAGATCCTATAGGTGGCAGTGTTAATCAAAAGAGTCTGAAAGCATATATATATATATGGAACTTTGAGATTTCGGTAAGGATTATATTCTTAACAGTATAGTAAATTTCGACACAACAAATAAATATTCGGTGGAGTTCCCTCCTGCAGTAGAAGAAGTAAATTCGACCGGGTTCAATAAAATCCCAGCGCGGCACAAAAAGACTCGACAGACTGGGATCACTTGATTCAGGCATAATTTAAACAAAGAAAACTAAACGTTGGATCAACGTTATCGGAATTAATCACAACAAGAAGAAAGCACACAGGGGATAACGTTCCCACTGTTTCCTATGTTGAAACACAGTACTCAGAATGAAGAAGAGTAGACCACTGGGATAATGATCCCTTCGTTTAACATGTCAGGATGCATCACACAGAAAAAGGGAAGCCAGGGGATAATGATCCACCATTCTCAAAGGGTTGAACACATCACACAAAAATTAGGAGAAGTTATGGGGATATTGATCCACTGTTTTCACGATACTGATCGCATCGCGCAGAGCTTCCAACCTGGGATCAAGGAAACTAACTGAGCCTGGAACTTAAGCCCGTGGTAGCAAGAAAACTTTGAACAACGTTGATAGAGATATACTATCAAATATTAGCTCGACTTAAACAACGTTTAGCGCAGATATCTATCCAAATTTAACCCGAACTTTAAACAATGCTTAGCTGAGATATATCCATCAAAGCACATATTTTCCCCCCCTTTCCAATCGGAACACTGGTATCTATAAGAAGGTCCTCATGCTAGCGGTGGTAGAGGATTCATGGCTCCTCTAATGAGACAGATGGCCTGATAGGGATTTTGGATAGCGACAGATGGTAGCGTTAAATATTTGGGTGCTCCATTAAGGAGACACCCTCATACTCCACGTCGCTCCTCATTCGTAGGGTTTTCCTCTTTTAAATGCTGAGAGAGCACATAAATTAATTGGAGACTCTTTACTATATATATATATATATATATATATATTTTTATATAGTTCCTTTTCTAGATCCTTGGCAGATGTTGATGTATTGCATTTGATATGTCTTCTATTTGTATATAATGTCACTATTTAACCTGGTGCTTAGGTTTCACAAAATAATTGATCTAACATTGAGGCATACTTCTTTTAGAGTAAAAACTCACCTGAGGTAGGAGGGTAAGGAATGGAAATAAATGCGCACTAACATCTTAATCCGTAGGGTACAAAGTGGATGCAAGCACCAACCTGACAAGCAGTGGTATGGGTTTATGTGGCTCTTCGTAAGACAGATGGCGTTCCAAAGGTAATGGTGTTTCTCCACTATCAGGTAAGGAGACTAAATCATAGTTTTTCGCAAGCTCCACTCCAAAGAGGGGAAAAAATCACGGAAAGAAAGGAAAAAGGGTTTGGTGTGGATTTAAAAACTTTGTCTACTTAAAGGTGGAGCTTGGATTTTCTAACGAGGCCATCGTTGTCCCTTAACCAAATTTCTCCAATTCTGCACTCTTATTAATTTACTATTACCCATTCTCTAAATCCGAACGTACGTTCCCTGATTATAACATCCGACTATGTGTTTGCTACATCACATAAAATCCATGTATTAAAGTATTTACAAGAGTCAAATAAACTCTTTGAATAATCTACTATTTATAATATTTTCAATCAACTTTGAAAGTACTATAAATTTTTCTAATATAATACTTATTTGATTTCATAAATCATAACTATGAATTCCTAAAGGAAATCCTTCAATCTTTCTCTCCTCAAGGTTAAAAATAAGAATCACCTTAACTTCTTTTCTTATAGGAGCACTAAGAATATTTCTCGGGCATCCTTGCCAAAATTTAGAGTAGGTATTTATAATAATACCAACTTAGGGAGTTCCCTTAATCTCACTAAGTTTGTCTAATAATAATTTAGACTTACGTTAGTAATTAGGTCATAGTAGTTCACTACTAGAGTGCAGTGAGTAATGAATTAACATAACCTAAGATAAAACCTATGAACATTAGGTGGACATCTTTGGTTCACACCAAATGACACCCATCATCTATGTCTTAGATCTTCATGGATCTCTATTCAGTCCATATCTCCCCCCTAGTGCGTTTAATTTCCCGTCGTTTTAGTTGCGTTACCGTCTTCAGTTTCCTGAGTTTACAATTCACTACTTAGGAAATAAGCCACATAATTACAGGTTTTTCTGGTGGGGCCTTGGCCTTGAGCTCCTCACCAAAAACCAGTACAATAGTTGATTATATTTACAAAATAATAGGGTTTAAAAGGAGGGATTTTACATCCTCCTCCCCTTAAGAATAACACCGTCCTCAGTGTTCGACGATTTGTTTTTCCTCCTTACATCATCTTTCGCTTTCTTTGTTCTTCTACTTTGGTCATTTTCGCATTTTCGCGATTTCCGCAAGCTCTTATCATTCATAACCTGCACATTGTATATCCCATACAACATTTTCCAACATTCTTCAGTATAACATAATTTTACCTTTTTCAATCATAAGGTAATTACAAGTCTTTTTTCAACACCTTATCATTCACAGGTTAGCATCGTATACTTCACAATATTTCAAACAATAAACTTTAACATTTATCATTCATCCTCATCCTTGAGGATTTTTGTTTTTTGCTTACTCAAGCATTCATACCATTCACACATAAATGCATCCAATAGGCTAGTTACAAGACAAATTGTTAATATGTGGTTCTACTGTTATATCATAAAACAAATCCTTCAACAATACTTTGTTGATCATCAAACTCTCCCATGAGTTGGGAACTTCAGCAACCCTCTACTGAACACATAACTCTTCCTTGAGTTCTGTCACCAGTTCATGTGGACTTACGGGCTACATTTTTTAGGTTACTCTCCCTTTTGATTGCTAGTCAAAAGGTTTTCCTCCTCACGACATCAAACAACGTCCTATCTCCAGATGTCAATCTGCTCTAGATGTCAATCTTTATGCCTAGGTCTTTTCCATTGATACCACAAAAATATTTCGCAATTCCCCTCAAGCCTTCTTGCTTGAGTCAAGGAATTTCTTTTCCACCCAGCCTCCTGCTTGAGTCCAGGAAAAGTTGCTTTAGCAAAGCAAAGTTGCGTCAATTTTTGCCACTTGGTGTTTACTTAGTGGAAAGTTACTTTCCCCTCAAGCCATCTCGCTTGAGTCCCGAAAATATTCTTTTCCCCTCAAACCTTCGCATTTGAGTCCAGGAAATAAAAATCATTTATTATTTCTTATAGTTTTGGTTAACCACAACATGCAACATAATAGTAACATAATATTAACATCACATATGTTCACCTTTTTACTCATCAGTTCGAACGCATGCTTTTAACATATCCTTTCATGAGTCCTTGATATTTATTCATATTCTTACCATATGCTTACCGTGTATACTATATCGCGTCCATGTCTTTGCACAAGTTCCACAGAATGTGCCATCTGCCAAATTCACTTGTTAGTACTTTTTATATAACATAAAATGAATTTCGTGAGAAAGTATTCTCCTAACATAATAGTAAGGAAATCATCATTCACTTACAACATCCATACAAGATTAACATTCTCATTAATTTCATTAATATACCTTACGGCATAATATTTGTGATGTTAGCATATAGCATTCATTAATAACTTAGCTCTTTACGATAATTCTAATGATAATCTGATTTGCCTTTCGAAGTTTACAATTTACCTTCTCATAGATTTACGAGACTATTGTAAGGCAATTTATGTATATATGCAATTCTCTCTATATATCTGGAAAAATTCTAGACAATATCTATTGTTGAGTGTAATTCATAACCCAACTCTTAATTTAGTATGTTGACAAGATACATGAATATGAAAGCATTATTCCTATGCTTACATATTTCAATCCGCAACCTTTATTGGTTAAGGTAATAACATGTCTCGTTAAAATTTATCATGTCTATATACAAAGGAAATGGAAATAGTATTTCTGATTGATCTCAATACAACAGTTTAGTCGTCATGGTTATCTTCTCAATGCATTCATAAATATGAACTCTTCCTTATACTAAGTATGAAAAGAAATCAATCGTCACTATAATGTTATTGCCAAAATGATTTCATTCCTATATGAGATATTTTAGGATAATCTTGTATCCATATCAACTCGGTACTAATTTGAGTTACCCCAAAGGCATGTGTTAGCGCATACTATTCACATCTATATTTTATCCTTGACCTTTGTCATATGAAAGTATCCAACTAGAATTATGAAGTTAGGAAGGTCCAATGTTATTTGCTATCAATAAGGAAAGTATATAAGCCATGTTTAACAAATGTTCGTTAATTATAGAGATTCTTCATCTATCGATATTCATAATAGACAAAACCCTTTACGCCACAAATAGTGTATGTGATGATTTCTAAAATACCCTTCTTATCTTTACAATTGGAACCTTCTAATAGCTTTACTTTTAGATTTTCTATCATGTTAAATAACATGATAAGATACTTGATAACCAACATTTATCCTCTATCTTACTTTCCACTTTCTCATATTCTCTTTGAACATATTTTTTCTAACCGTAACCTTTATCACAAATGTCTAGGATGTACATTCTACACTAATGAAGAATTTTCATTTAAAAGACAAGATATCAACAACACATTTTTAAGACAAACCTTACTAAGAATCAAATTAATACTCATTAAGCTACATAGAATGGAGTGATTTACAAGGAGAAACTTGACAACTCTATTGGTCTTATAGTCTAAAATATTTGCCTTGCAATCCATGTTACCAACATACCAACCAATCTTTGTCTTTACATTTTTTCCTAACAAAATAATACTATTATTGTTGGGCCCCAAAATAGCCCCTTTTTGCCTACACCTTTTTCCCTATTTTGCCTTACTATTCCTTGATCTAAGCAGATATTTTCCCAAGCAAAGCATGGATTGATACAGGTATAATTTATTATTGTTTTATTCAATTAATGCCTAATTTGTTTATGGTTTTGTACTCTATCTTTTAAGGTTGTGCTAATCTTGTCTGATTCAATAAAGATAGCCCAGAAGCATTTACAAGACCGCAGGTGTAGCAGCTCGCTGACCTTGGAGAAGAGGCATATGTGGCGCCAGCTGTCCCTTCTTGAGTTCCGTTCCACAATTCGATGCAACAGTTCGAGCATTCTTCCACATGGCCAGCTACGACTGAGGCACAACAGAGCATCCGAGTACCAGCCAATCCACTCAGCTCAATTCTGTTCTGGGCTACGATAGCATGCAACAGCTCAGGCCTAAATGTAACGATTTCATTCAAGATCACTTATGGTTGTAACAGTTCCATTGTAAATCAGCAGCCTGAAGATCGTAGATCTTCATGGATGCCCGATATTTGGTATAACGATTTCATGTCATAGGGTATAAATGTAAAGAGGCGTTCTGAGCCTGGAGTTGGAGAATTTCTAATTGTATAAGCTGAGACAGAGAGCTGTGACTATAATTTCCTCATTCTTAATACAAGGAGCAGAGTTTCTTATATCTGAGTTTTAAGTTGTGTTAATCTTCGACATATCTGCTAGAAGGCCAGGGCCCTCCTTCTCACAGAGATAGCCTAGTTAAGTAAGTAGTTAATTTCATTTATGTTGTGTGGTGTGGAATTGCATTAGATGTGTTACTGCAATCTACAACAGTGGATTGATACTTGCATTCTTTTATGGTAGTTTATGATTGCATCCTGAATAGCCGCAACTGTGTGGTGTGACAGTCGACTGTGTAGGTTATTTTATTTGATGCATAGTGTGTTAGATCAGCTGTTACAACCAAGCTCAGATCTAATTCCTTTCAGTCATTTATTCTTCATAGGATTTACAATATTAATCAAATTAGAGTTCAATCTATTTCTAGTTTCTGGTTGTTGTTGTATCTTTCCTAAACTCATTAGATTAGACAGATTGTGATTGAGTTACAGTAGCTGCTAGATGAATTAGTTCAGTAGAGATTGAATACTGTAGTTTGATAATTATAGGATTTAACTTCTTGCAAAAGTAATCTAGTTCATTTTTATTCCTAGATCAATAACTGCTGGATTGATATTTGTAGGAAGGTAATGGTACTTTGAATTCCTAGATGGATAAGTTAGATTAGTTTTAGTTATGAGGTGAGTTTGGCTGAGCAGATAGGTAGGAACATTGATCTCCATTTATTTAATCAACTACTTGAAATGTTTATGCATAGACTGTGCTTATTTCCATTGAAATAAAAGACTTCCCTGGGTTGACAATTTATATTGAGCATCCTGTATGTTAGTTGTAATTAATTTGCATATAGGGTGACCAACATTTTGGCGCCGCTATCGGGGATGGTAATTGATAGACATAGTTAGTAGTTGGTTTATTGATTTCATTTTAGTTTTGATTATCTAAAGCATGCATGAATACAATAAAAACAAATCGGGAACCCCCTCAAGATACTAACATTGTAGCTGGACGAGGTCGTGGTCGAAATCAAGGTCGAGTAAAACACACATACATTGATGAAATAATTGCTAGAGTTGATTCTTCCACCAGACTGCCGCGAGCATCTCCAGGAAGGGGAAATTTTGTTCTCCCTAATCTTAACACTTCTCAATCAACCGTGGATAATACAACGGGGCCTTCAACTCCCACTCCAGAGAAGAAACCTCCTGAAGACAAGGGAAGCGTTGTGGGTGCACCGGATAGAGAGGATATTTATTATATTAACAGGAACAGAGTTACTAAAGAGGAGTGGTTGGATCATTGCCAGGAAAAAGAAGAAGAGAGAAGGCGAGAAGAAGAAAGGAGGAAAGAAGAAGAAGCAAGAGCAGAGGAGGAAAGAGAGAAGGAAGCATTGAAGTATTGGAGCACAATGAATAATGGGGAACGCGAGGAAAATAATGAACACCATACTAACAATGAGGAGTAAGTGGAAGATAATCGACATGGTGGCACTGTTTCTACCCTTGAATTCCCTATACTCCAAACACCAAGGGCGGCTCCTATGAAAAATATTTCACCCTCGGTTCTCCCTAATTTCCATGGTAAGACCTCTGAAGACCCAGATGAATTCCTTTTTGAGTTCGACATCCTCTGTCGCAGCTAGGATTACACCTCTAGTGAACAGAAGCTCAAACTATTTCCAGCCATCCTGAAAGTAAATGCTCTGCACTAGTTTAGGAGTTTGGGTCGTGAGACCATCACTACCGAGGACCAGATGAAGCAAACATTCCTCTCCAAATATCAAGAATACTACAAAACGAGAGATAGGAAGGAGGAATTGTTTAAAATGTTTCAGAAGGAAGAAGAGAGCTTGGAAGATTTTGTTGAAAGGTTGTTGTATAATTTACAGAGGTCTGGTCATACTGAGATTGGAAAAGATGTACTTAAGATTATCTTACTACGAGGAAATAGAGAAGACTGCCTTGATATGTTGAACTTGATGTGGAAAGGGGACATCTCAAAGGAACCTTTTGAGAAAATTCTTGAATTATGTCGAAGAAATTCAAGGGGGTCCTCCAGAACCAGCAAACGAGACAAGGATCGAAATCAGGATGTATTCACTAGGACACAGAAGTCAGCTAGTAGAGGAGACACTCGAACAGAAATAGGCATCTTACTAGAGAATTTCAAAACAGATATGATGAGCTCCATTTCCTCATAGTTAGATGTCTTGAGAGAAAAACAGAGGCAAGCAGTAGAAGATCTTACACTCGGTGTATTCTATCCCAAATGCAGAAAAAAGCATCCACTGAAAGAATGTCCGCTTGACAAGGTGGAGGTGTGTAGGATATGTGAATTGGAGCATGATACCAAGGAATATCCTTCATTACCCAAAGTTAAAGCAGTCCCGCAGGCATCTACTTCAGATGTGGAACAAGCTTACTTTATTGCACAGAAGAAACCTTGGCAGCCTCGCAATCAAGGTATGAATCAAGACCCATCATTTTTCTTGAATAACTTGAATACGCAATTCCCTTCACATTATTCAAATAGCCAATGGCATCCATCTCAGAACCCAATGCAAAATTTTAACTCTTGGACACCATGGTCACAATAATCAAATCAGCTAGCTTCCTGGTCTCCCAAATGGAGAAAATCTTACCCAAGAAATAATTTTCCTCACCACCAGACTCCATATCAATAATATCCTCCTCAATATTATCCTCACCAACCGTATCAACAACCACAATTGCAATTCCAAAACAACGCCGCACCTATGAATGCACCCCTACGACCACAACATTCTGCATAACCTAACCCCAACCTGAATAATAATAAAGCAGTCCATCAATTTGAGACTGCCAACATGCCTGCTTATTCCATTTCCCAAATTCCCTGCAATGACATACATTTACGATCAGGGAGGGTAGTGTAACCTATCATCGTTGAGGATGTTCCATCCTCAATGATTGAAACTGGAGTGGATCAGCACTTTGAGAATTCAGTCCATACAGTAATCCCCATCATTGAGGATGTTGACGTTCCTGCTGAAACAGTAGCTAAAACACAGGAAGCAACACACGATGAAACACATCCTACACAGTCTATAAGAGAGCCACCATATCCTGAATGATTAGCCTTACAAAAAATAGTGGAACAACCGTGATTCAATCTCCTAGGATAATTGAGGAATTTATATGTCAAAATTCCACTGCTGCAAGCCCTCCATGATGTGCCTATCTATGCTAAGATCATTAGAGATCTATGTGTATGAAAACCGGGATGAAAGCCTAGGGATCCCCCCATTGTCCATGTATTGGGAAAACTTTTCGAGTTGATAATGGGTAAGATTCCTGTGGCTAAATATGATGATCCTAGAAACCCAACTGCTACAGTACACATAGGACACACTTAGATACCGAATGTATTGGTAGATTTAGGCGCAGCTATCAATGTTATGACCATAGAAATTGTGAGAAAATTAGGGCTCACTAATCTTTGGCCAACCCCTACCATTTTAGAACTTGTTGGCAGATCAACGATTAAGCCTGAGGGAATCCTGGACGACCTGGTTGTCTCTGTTGATTCGTGGGAGTACCCTGCGGACTTCTTGGTTTTACAACCGAAGTCGCAGCTGGGGGGACACCCGCTGATCCTGGGAAGATCTTGGTTAGCCACAGTAGATGCTTGTATCAGCTGTCGGTCGGTATCCATGACCATCTCAGACGGAACTGATATTAAAATCCTAACTTTATATCCCCCAACCCGACCAAGCCTGGAAGCTGAAACACCACTTTGGGTGGATCTAGAGGAGGAAGAAGGCATTCAGCCACTTTTAACGATAGGGAGAGCCTTAAATTTTAAAAATGAAACAGAGGATGACACTATTAACAATTTCATCAGTGACCCCACATCCGTCAATAAACATGTTTATCAAATTTTGAACAGTACATTAGATGAAACAGAACAAGAAAATCTAACAGAAGAGACTTTAGTCAGTGATGCCAATATAATTCCAGTACTGAAAAATTCTAAAAGTGTCCCAGTAGAAATTGAGCCAGGAAAAACATTAAACATAAATCCAAATCTTGCGCCCAATGAGCTGGAATAGCTGATCACTTTGCTCAAAAAACACAAGGGATATTTCGCATGGGAGTACACAGATATGAAGGGTATTCCTTCTAATTTGTGTACCCATCACATTTACATCAAAAGCGACTCCAGACCAGTGTGCCAACCGCAACGAAGGATGAACCCTAATTTAAGGGACATAATGAAGGAAGAAATCCAAAAAATTTTGGAAGCAAGGTTTATATACCCAATTTCAGACAGCGAGTGGGTTTCTCCACTCGTGATTGTACCAAAAAATAATGGGAAATGGAGTCTACGTAGACTACAGGGAATTGAATAAAGCAGCGCAGAAAGACCACTTTCCCCTACCTTTTATCGATTAGGTCCTTGATACCTTGTCTAGGAAAAAATATTTTTCCTTTCTGGATGGATTTAGCGGTTACAACCAAATCCAAATCGCTCCAGAAGATCAAGACAAAACTACCTTCACCTGTCCCTGGGGCACTTTTGCATACAGGGTACTTCCTTTTGGGTTGTGCAATGCACCGGCCACATTTCAGAGAGCGGTGATTGGGATCTTTTAGAGATGGTAAATGACTGCATGGAAATTTTTATGGATGACTTCACTCCATACGGTAGTAGTTTTGAAGAAGCACTGAAAAACTTAAAAAAGGTTCTGAAACGCTGTGAACAAAGCCAGCTATCTTTAAGCATTGAAAAGTGCCATATGATGATGAGCGAGGGCATAGTTCTAGGGCACTTCATCTCTTCCGATGGTATCCAGGCAGACCCATCCAAAAATTAAGGTAATTGAAAATATACCAACTCCTGGAACAAAAAAAATGTACGTAGCTTCTTAGGGCATGCTGGCTATTACAGAAAATTCATAGAAAACTTTTCCAAACTAGCTTCTCCTTTGTTCACTCTATTGATGAAGGATGCATAGTTTGATTGGAATTATGCATGCCAAACAACGTTTTCTGAACTTAAGAAGAGGCTGTCTACAGCACCTATCTTACAAGGGCCCAATTGAGCTCTTCCTTTTCATATCTCATATGATGCTTCAAACACTACCATTGGGGAAGTATTAGGACAGCAGGAGGGTCATGCTCCCTATGCAATTTATTACATTAGTAAGAACCTGGCCCTTGTTGAACTGAACTATACTATTATAGAGAAGGAAGTCCTTGCCATTGTCTATGCCATCAACAAATTTAGACACTATATTACTGGATATTCTACTTTTGTGCACACTGACCATTCAGCCGTCAAATACTTAATGAATAAACCTATCATGAATGCAAGAGTTACTAGATGGTTGTTACTGTTACAGGAATTTGACATTACAATTATTGACAGACCAGGAAAGGAAAACATTGTTGCTGACTTTTTATCTCGACTCACTAATAATGATGACAGTTTACCAGTTGAAGATTCCTTCCCTGATGAACATTTGTTTGCAGTATCAGCTCATTCCCCATGGTACGAAGATATTGCTAACTTTTTGGCTGCATGTAAGCTTCCAACACATCTGTCGAAGAGAGAAAAAAGAAACATTATACAGTAGAATGCTCGGTATTGCTGGATAGATGGACATCTTTTCTACATAGGTCTTGACATGGAAATCAAAAGATGTGTAAGAGAAGATGAAATTTTCAGTATCCTAAAAGCTTGACATGATGAGCCCTATGGGGGACATTTTGCTGACAAAAGTACAGGTCATAAGGTTTTAAGGACGGGATATTATTGGCTGACATTGTTCAGAGATGCGAAAAGTATGTTCAGGCTTGTGATAGCTGCCAAAGAATGGGCCAGCCTAACAGATTAGATGAAATGCCTCTTCAGCGACAGCTTGTGGTTGAACCTTTTGATATATGGGCTCTGGATTTTGTAGGGCCTATCAACCCTCCCTCAAAGCAGAAAGTTCACATCTTGGTTTGCACAGATTACATGACTAAATGGGTGGAAGCTGTAGATTTGGTCAGAGCCAATGATCAGGCTGTAATTGATTTCCTGTATGAAGAAATTTTTACTCGGTGTGGAGTACCCAAGGAAATCATTACAGATGGTGGACCACAGTTCATGTCTCATAAATTGAAATCCATGTTACAGAAGTTTCATATTCAGTACAAAATAACCTCACCATATCACCCACAGGCCAATGGCCAAGTGGAAAGCACAAATAAGGTCATTGAGGCTATTTTAACAAAAACATTGAAAATCCACCGAAAATATTGGGCTAACATACTCCCAGAGGCACTATGGGCCTATCGCACCACATGGCGCAACACTACTAGTTTTTCCCCATATGAGTTGGTGTGTGGTAAAAAAAAAAAATCCCGATTGAATTTGAAATCATAACCTTGAAGACATCCATAGAAGCAAACCTTGATTTAACAGAATCTTAGAGGAACCATTTGAATTAGCTTAATGAGTTGGATGAGAAGTGCACAGCTGTAGTTCATCATACAGCCTTGAACCAACAGCAGCACTCCAAGTGACACGATAAATTTATAAAGAAGAAAGTCTTCTATGAGGGAGAATGGGCTCTGTTGTATGATTCACGGTTTAAAATGGATTTCAAAGGAAAATTACGTACAAGATGGTTGGGACCCTATCAGACAGACAGAGTGTTTGATAATGGAACAGTTCAGTTGATCACCATCGATGAAAACAAAACACCATTATTTGCCAATGGTCATCAGCTGCGACTGTATCATAAACCTGTTTCAAGGGATGCATTTCTTTCACATGTAGCAGCTGATCCAGATTACCTGTTGATTTAGGAGCAAGGACTTTTCCCTGTCCTTGATAATTTTTAAGAAAAGGCTGTTGCAATTCTACATAAATTTTTCTGTATATAAATAAATCATTTTCTTTTCCTTTATTTGATTTTATTTTTCAGTTTTGATGGGTTTTGTTTTTTTTTAAGAACTCTGAACAGGATTATGCATGGAAGATCACTTGAATGAAGGCAGTTGCAACTCGGCTCGAGTGATTGTGGCATTCTGGTTGATTTTCCCTTTTCTGTGAATAATTCCTTGGAAGAAAAGAATGATGCAGCAACAATTACTCAGCAAAATATGGCTTATCTCTTTTTCCTGCAGAGATAACCGTTACTCAGCAACAGTTACTCAGCAAAAATGGTCGTGCTAATTCCCAAAAATAACCGTGCCACCTTTCCCAAAATACCCAAACCAATCTTCGACTATCCATTGCTTGTTATGCATGCAATAGCTCGACGTTTGCAACTGTAACACATCCCGCTAATAGTAAATTTACAGACATTCTTGCAATATGGGCATCCCGGTCCGACACGAGCCCATCAGCATAGAGCCTCTACGTGCAAACAGAGAGGTTTTCACCATCTTCCAGGAAGCTGACTGGATTGAATATTTCCAGCGATTGAATGATTTCCATGTCGAAACCGCGCTTGAATTTGCCCAGAATTTAACTAGCACTCATTCATAGGTTCGAGGTATCGGAGTGGATGTTTCAGAGGCAATCATGGTGGAAGTAACAGGACTGCCCAGAATCGGGATGCAATGGTTTGGCTGGAAGTGCCATAATTCGACTGCAACTGCAGACTTTTTGGCCGCAGGAGACGTTGTTTGGCCACATGGAAGAGGAGTAGCCCTAGAATCCTTGCCACATCCTTGGAACCAGGTGGCGACTTTCATAAAGAAATATATTTCTTGTGAAGGTAGGTAAAAAGTGGTTTATATATATGAGTTTTACCTCCTTTCACATTTACGCCACCGCAGATTGTTAAATATGCCTTTTTATCTTTTACAATCTCTGCAAACCATGGCTAGGTATGTCAAGGATGCCTGACATCCTCTATCTTCCCTCTCAAACCATGGGTTAATTAAATTGTTAATCTTACGAGCCCTTGCGCATAAGAATTTGACATGGGAAGAATTTGTAGCTCGGCCAAGGGTATCCCAGGCACCTGTTGTGGCAATAGGAGGGGTTAAGAGGGCAAATGAGGACCAGAGTTCCTCCAATTCAGTTGGTGGGAGGGATGGAGCAATGGAAGAATAGGTGGAAGAGGAAAATATGGGGGAAGCTGCGACAGCAGGGAACCCTGTTGCATAAGGGGATATGATGGAACCAGGGGTGAATGAGGCAGTGACATTGGAAGTTGCAATAGCAACAAACCCTATCGAGGAAGAAACAAATCCAATTGAATTTGCAATTAGGTTGGCAGGTGAAGTAGTGGAGATGGCATCATTAGCAGCTACAGCAGAGGAAGCTGAAACTGGAGCAGTTGTTAAAGCTGCGACAGTGGAAGCTACAATGCAAGAAGAAGAATACCAAGCAGAGGCAGCATAAGGAGGAAATGTGGAGGTGTTGGATGTTGCATCCTCCCATGAAATAAGGGGAACTATTGTTGAAGAGGAGGAATTTATCCCTCTTTCTAAAAATCTGGAAACCCTTGTGTCACAGAAACGAAGAAAAAGGTCAGGGAATAAGGATCATACATCTACTATAGCAAAGAAGAGAAGAACCAGAGCTATTACAGCAGCAAAAGCAGCATTCAGTGAAGGCCAACCTTCAGGATTTGGGGAGAAGAGAAGGACTCGAGTTGTTACAGTGGAAGAGGCAGCATGTGCAATTAGGGAAAACATTGGAATTCCCACAGCAGAAACAACAGGTGCAGTTGGGGTAGGTATTGAAATTCCCATCTTAAATCCCAAATCACTAGTTGTTACACAATAACCTGGTGTGGAAGAACACCAAATGGAAAACCTTCTTTTCGAAAATGAGTTGTTAAAGGAGGAGGTGCAATTCCTTCGAAAAGAATTGGAGAAATGGAAGGAAGCAACCAGAAACCGGGCAGAGAAGGGTTTGATCACACTAGTGGAGGCTGCAGACCTGTTAGAAATTCATCTCTTGTTTTGGGAAATGAAGAACAAGGAGAAACGGTATGCCTAGAATGTGGAGACATATTCTTCTCTGCAGGGAACAGAGTCATAGTGATGGGTTTGGTAGCACAAGAGCATGTACAAGCAAATCAAGAAGGAGAAAGTGTACCTACAGAGGAGTTGATGAGGGAGAATGAGCCAGAAATAGACCTAATTCCTGATCTAGATTTAGGTGAAGATGAAGGATTGCAATCCCAACCATCAGGAAATATTGAAATATGCCAAGACCAGTCTCATCTTTCAGAAGATATCGAGGTAATTCAAGAACAACCTCAGCAATCTGAAGAAATTGAAAAACAGGGTGTTGTTACAAAAGAACCAGCATCCTTGAAAATGTTTAGTGAAGTTGCAACCCAGACAGCAATTGCTGATATTGAGGCCCAAAGGAAAGTCACTGTTACACAAGAACCAGTGCCTTTAAAAATGTTTGCTGAAATTGCAACTCAGACTGAAGTTGTTGAGATTGAATTGGAAAGAAAGGATGCTGCTACACAAGAACTAGCATTCCTAAAGGTATTTGTTGAGGCTGCAACTTAGATAGAAGTTGTTGAGTCTGGTGTTCAGAAAGAGAATGCTGCTACACAAGAACCAGTATTCTTGAAATTATTTTTTGACTCAGCAACACAAATGGAAGCTACCGAGGGTAAAGAACAGGAAGAGGATGTTGTTACACAAGAACCAGCACCATCAAAATTAACTGTTGAGACTTCAACACAAGCAGAGGTCATTGCAACACTAAGGGCAGAGGAAGTTGTTACACAAGAACCAGCATCCTCGAAATCAACTGCTGAGATTGCAATACAAGCAGAGGCCATGGAAACACCGATGGAAGAGGAAGTTGTTACACTGCCAATCTAAAATGAGGAAGTTGGAACATCTGGTGACAAGGTAATAATGCAATTTTCTCAAGAAATAATTTATTTATATTCTGATGATGAGAAATATGTGGAGGATAGAAGGACTTAGCATTTGGATAAAAAGCTTTCCTTGTTGAAGCTGGAGTTAGCTAAATGGAAAAAGTATATTGATCAGTGTTGAGAAGGGATGGTCCCTCTCTCTGAACATAGAAAGACTATAAAAGAATTGAGGGAGAAGTGGGCAGAGGAATCAACTCTTCAGGGACCTCAAATGGAAAATATGCAAAAAGAACTGAAGGAGTTGAAGGAATTCAAATCCATGCAAAAAGAAAAAGACCAAATGTATGCTCTCTCTTGGGAGTTGCTTAGTTCAAGAGCCCCATCTCCTTCCTATATGGTATTTCTACATGAACAAATGACCCTGTTCAAATTAAAGGCTTTACAGGAGGGTATACCTTATCAAGTGTTGATCCCTTCTCGGTTCCTAGAGACCTTTTTTTCAAGCATCTTTCTTGAGCAGCACCTGTTGTGTGAATTGTATTTGCACAATATGGCATGTTTTGGTGATTCTCCCTCTAATCCTATTCCCTATGTAGGGGATGTTTAGTTGAGGGCCTTTTCCTCTTTTGTTAATAATCATGTGTAGTGGGAAGATGCCTTCCAGACAATCTCTAGGAATGAGGCCAGTGCCAATATATGGATTAGGAGTGAACCCCAATCTCCTCGTTCTCTCATCATAAACCATGGAAGATGTTTCTTATCTCCTCCTAAGATGTTTCTTATCTCTACCTTTGTTGACCTGATCTCCAAACAGCAGCATATTGCCTTAGAAGGTAGCAAGCACAGGTGGCAGACTTCCTCTCCAGCTTTGAAGAAAAGGGACCCATACTTCCTCAAGAATTTTAAACAAGCTCTTCCAAGGGTAGCAAGGTATGTTAATTGCATGAGAACGTGTGGGTTACACTGGCTGGGACTCAAATTCAAATTTTCACTTATATGGTGGCCAGGAGGACCGTACAGGGATAATTATACATTAACTAAGGTAGAAGAGAAACAATGCTGGGAATATTCGGCTGCTTGCAATGGTTTTTTGGAAGCAGGTAAGGAACCTGACATTTCCTTCAAATTTTCCTCTCAGCATGAACGGGGACCAAATTCAGACTCAGATTAGTTGGTTGTTTCATGAGGAAATGCAATTGGATAGCTAGGGGGAGATGTTGGGCCCCAAAATAGACCCTTTTTGCCTACACCTATCAACATCTTTTTCACTGTTTTGCCTTACTATTCCTTGATTTAAGCAGATATTTTCCCAAACAAAGCATGGATTGATACAGGTATACTTTATTATTGTTTTATTCAATTAATGCCTGATTTTTTATGGTTTTGTACTCTATCTTTTAAGGTTGTGCTAGTATTATCTGATTCAATAAAGATAGCCCAGAAGCCTTTACAAGACTGTAGGTGTAGCAGCTCGCTGACCTTGGAGAAGAGGCATATGTGGCACCAGCTATCCCTTCTTGAGTTTGGTTCCACAATTCGCTGCAACAGTTCAAGCATTCCTCCACATGGCCAGCTATGACTGAGGCACAACAGAGCATCTGAGTACCAGCCAGTCCACTCAGCTCAATTCTGTTCTGGGATGCGACAGCGTGCAGCAACTCAGGCCTGAATGTAATGATTTCATTCAAGATCACTTATGGCTGTAACTGTTCCATTGTAAATCGGCAGCCTGAAGATCGTAGATCTTCATGGCTGCCCAATATTTTGGTATAACAATTTCATGTCATAGGGTATAAATGTAAAGAGTCGTTCTGAGCCTGGGGTTGGAGAATTTCTAATTGTATAAGATAAGACAGAGAGCTGTGACTGTAATTTCCTCATTCTTAATACAAGGAGCAGAGTTTCTTATATCTAAGTTTTAATTTGTGTTAATATTAGGCATCTTTGTTAGAAGGCCAGAGACCGCCTTCTCACAGAGATAGCCAAGTTAAGTAGGTAGTTAATTTCCTTTATGTTGTGTGGTGTGGAATTGCATTAGATGTGTTACTGCAATGTGTAACAGTGGATTGATACTTGCATTCTTTTCTGGTAGTTTATGATTGCATCCTGAATAGCTGCAACTGTGTGGTGTGACAATCGAATGTGTAGGTTAGTTTATTTGATGCATAGTGTGTTAGATCAACTATTATAGCCAAGCTCAACTCTAATTCCTTTCAGTTATTTATTCTTCCTAGTATTTCCAATATTAATCAAATTAGAGTTCAAGCTATTTCTAGTTTCTGGTTGTTGTTGTATCTTTCCTAAATTCATTAGATTAGATAGATTGTGATTGAGTTACAGTAGCTGCTAGATGAATTAGCTCAGTAGATATTGAATATTGTAGTTTGATAATTATAGGATTTAACTTCTTGCAAAAGTAATCTAGTTCATTTTTATTCCTAGATCAATAACTGCTGGATTGATATTTGTAGGAAGGTAATGGTACTTTGAATTCCTAGATGGATAAGTTAGATTAGTTTTAGTTATGAGGTGAGTTTGGCTGAACAGATAGGTAGGAACATTGATCTCCATTTTTTAATCAGCTACTTGAAATGTTTATGCATAGACTGTGCTTATTTCCATTGAAATAAAAGACTTCCCTAGGTTGACAATTTATATTGAGCATCTTGTATGTTAGTTGTAATTAATTTGCATATAGGGTGACCAACAATTATGATGCCCAAATAAATCAATTTAAAGCTTAATACTTTCAACTTTAAACTATATACATTAGCCCTAAATTCAACAGGAAGCATAGATACCACTTTTACCAAAGCCATAATTCTTCTCTTTGTATAAAACTATTAGTTACAACATATCACCACAACACAATTCCGTCCACTATAGTATACCCTCAATGCAAGCGAGTACAACAATTTTTTTCTTTTTGCATAAAGGAACTAATTAACCAAACAAGTCAGGGTAACATTAATTTCAATATTAAACACAGTGGAACTTACTTACTTGCAAACTCGTAGATGACTTATCCGTTACCTCTTGCCGAACTATGAAAATGCATTTTTTCTGGTTTGTCTTCATAGCTGGAGTTCCCTTATTAGTCCAATCAACATACATTTGCTTCCTTCGGCTAAGCCCAAGTAGGCCCGAGTGTTTGTAACCTGCAGCTCTGATACCATATGTCACATACCCCAAATTCATGTGAGCAATTAGGAAAATTTTCAAAACTAATTAATTGCCTTCACATTAAAAATCTCCATAATTGAAATTCATTAATTATAAGTTTTCCATATTTACAAAGTAACGATGATTAGTAGAAAAGCATATTCATCTTGCATAACCTTTTCATTTCACTTTATTTACGACCAACAACAAAACGTTTAGTCTACCGATACCTTCATCATCGTTGTCAAATATACATATGAATTGACCCTTCTTGTAAATCATTATAATTCTTATAATCCTACTCAAAATAAACTAAACACATCCCAACATGATATTATTAAAGAGTTGAATCTAATATGGAAAGGAAGGGTAATTAATCTATAGATATATTCACAAAGAGCATATAATTTCGTCTATATGTTTCATCTTCATTGTACAAGACCATGATCAAAAGAACACATAATGTACATCATGACTTTTTCATAAGATACATTAGGGGCAAACTAAGCATGTGTATTCTCACATTCCTATATACATCCATGTCTTCTATTAAAACAATCAGCATAATAATCGAACTCTTACTTATTGAAAACAAAATTCATTTACCCAAAAAAACTCATGGCTACTTGTCGAAACTTGACACCTTCTCAATGGCACAACAACGGAAATATTTATCTGGGTCAATAGATGTAAACAACAAACCATCACATTTATCCAACACAATCATCAAGGATAAATAAACACATAATAAGCACACCATAAAAGAGAAATCACATAAGGACACATACAAGCAGACCGTTTTAACGTGGTTCACCCAAACTTGGCCTACGTCCACAAAGGGAGAGTCATATATTTATATCATTCACTCAAAAGAGTTACATTCGGAAATCTAGTCATTGTGATAATTACATTCCCAAGGCCTCTCTCCCATAGAGAGCAATTTCTAGAAAATAGAAAACATGAAATCGTGTCTTATCCCTCAAGGGATATTATAAGGATATCTCATACGAAAAATATTAACCCAAGAATTAAATCTAAACCTTTTAACAATCTAGATCTTATTAAAATAAGGATTACCCTATCATGAGAAGAACATATACTATCAGAAAATCAGTTTATTAATCTCTATCTAAATCGCGCCCCCTCTGTCAACAATAGGCCATGCATTAATCCAGATTGAAACTAAACACAAATATATATATATATAACCCTAAACAGGATTCAAAACAGAAAACATAGATAGCTTATTCAACTATCAGAGACGTAGACTCTGCTCAACAAACCCGACTCATTAAATGATTGGATACGAAAAAGGTACACGCAATACAGAACTTGACAAGCTATAATTCTATTCAATAAAGACGAACTCAATTAAAGGAAAGGGACCAGCACAAGCTTATAGAGACCTTGACAGTGTTAACTCCATCCATCACCTGTTCTTACATAAAAGAAGGAGTCCTATACTACTGGCAGAGATGTAGACTTCGCTCAACAAACCGAACTTATTAAAAGATTAGATCTGAACAGGTACAAGCAAAACAGAACTTGTCCGGGCTGGATGCTAATCAAATAAAACTGAACTCAACCTTAAAGGAAAAAAGATCAATGCAGGCTTATCTAACACTTTGATAGCATAAATATACAAATCCATTAAAGATCCTATAGGTGGCGGTGTTAATCAAATGAGTCCGACAGCATATATATATATATATATATATATATATATATGGAACTTTGAGATTTCAGTAAGGATTCTATTCTTAGTAGTATAGTAAATGTCGACACAACAAATAAAGATTCGATGGAGTTCCCTCCTGCAGTAGAAGAAGTAACTTCGACTGGGTTCAATCAAATCCCAGCTCAGCACAAAAAGACTCGACAGACTAGGATCACTTGATTCAAGCATAATTTAAATAAAGAAAACTAAGTGTTGGATCAACGTTATCGGAATTAATCACAACAAGAAGAAAGCACACAGTGTATAACATTCCCACTGTTTCCTATGTTGAAACACAGTACTCAGAACGAAGAAGAATAGACCACTGGGATAACAATCTCGTCGTTTAACATGTCGGGACGCATCACACAGAAAAAGGGAAGCCAGGGGATAATGATCCACCATTCTCAAAGGTTGAATGCATCACACAAAAATTAGGAGAATTTATGGGGATATTGATCCACCGTTTTCATGATACTGATCGCATAGTGCAGAGCTTCCAACCTGGGATCAAGGAAACTAACTGAGCCTGGAACTTAAGCCCGTGGTAGCAAGAAAACTTTGAACAACACTTACAGAGATATACTATCGAATTTTAGCTCAACTTAAACCACATTTAGTGCAGATATCTATCCAAATTTAACCCGAACTTTAAACAACGCTTAGCTGAGATATATCCATCAAAGCACATCTTTTCCCCCCCTTTCCAATCAAAACACTGGTCTCTATAAGAAGGTCCTCATGCTGGCAGTGGTAGAGGATTCGTGGCTCCTCTAATGAGACAGATGGCCTGATAGGGATTTTGCATAGCGACAGATGGCAGCGTTAAAGATTCGGGTGCTTGATTAAGGAGACACCCTCATAATTCACGTCGCTCCTCGTTCGCAGGGTTTTCCTATTTTAAATGCTAAGAGAGAGCATAAATTAATTGGTGACTCTTTACTATATATATATATATATATATATTTATATTTATATTTATATCTATTTCATTTTCCAGATCCTTCGCAGATGTTGATGTATTGCATTTGGTTTGTCTTCTATTTGTATATAATGTCACTATTTAACCTGGTGGTTAGGTTTCACAAAATAATTGATCTGACGTTGAGGCATACTTATTTTAGAGTAATAACTCACCTGAGGTAGGAGGGTGAGGAATGGCAAGAAATGCGCACTAACATCTTAATCCGTCAGGGACAAAGTGGATGCAAGCACCAACCTGACAGGCAGTGGTAGGGTTTTGCGTGGCTCTTCTTAAGACAGATGGAGTTCCAAAGGTAATGTTGTTTCTCCACTATCAGGTAAGGAGACTAACTCATAGTTTTTCGCGAGATCCACTCCAAATAGGGGCAAAAATCACGAAAAGAAAGGAAAAAGGATTTGGTGTGGATTTAAAAAATTCGTCTACTTAAAGGTGGAACTTGGATTTTCTAACAAGACCATCGTTGTCCCTTAACCAAATTTCTCCAATTCTGCACTCTTATTAATGTACTATTACCCATTCTCTAAATCCGAACGTACGTTCCCTGATTCTAACATCCGACTATGTGTTTGCTACATCACATAAAATCCATGTATTAAAGTATTTACAAGAGTCAAATAAACACTTTGAATAATCTACTATTTATAATATTTTCAATCAACTTTGAAAGTACTATAAATTTTTCTAATATAATACTTATTTGATTTCATAAATCATAACTATGAATTCCTAAAGGAAATCCTTCAATCTTTCTCTCCTCAAGGTGAAAAATAAGAATCACCTTAACTTCTTTTCTTATAGGAGCACTAAGAATATTTCTTGGGCATCCTTGCCAAAATTTAGAGTAGGTATTTATAATAATACCAACTTAGGGAGTTCCCTTAATCTCACTAAGTTTGTCTAATAATAATTTAGACTTACGTTAGTAATTAGGTCATAGTAGTTCCCTACTAGAGTGCAGTGAGTAATGAATTAACATAACCTAAGATAACACCTATGAACATTAGGTGGACATATTTGGTTCACACCAAATGACACCCATCATCTATGTCTTAGATCTTCATGGATCTCTATTCAGTCCATATCTCCCCCCTAGTGGGTTTAATTTCCCGTTGTTTTAGTTGCATTACCGTCTTCAGTTTCCTGAGTTTACAATTCACTACTTAGGAAATAAGCCACATAATTACAGGTTTTTCTGGTGGGGCCTTGGCCTTGAGCTCCTCACCAAAAACCAGTACAATAGTTGATTATATTTACAAAATAATAGGGTTTAAAAGGAGGGATTTTACATCCTCCTCCCCTTAAGAATAACACCGTCCTCGGTGTTCGACTATTTTTTTTTCCTCCTTACATCATCTTTCACTTTCTTTTTTCTTCTACTTTGGTCATTTTCGCATTTTCGCGATTTCCGCAAGCTCTTATCATTCATAACCTGCACATTGTATATCCCATACAAGATTTTCCAACATTCTTCAGTATAACATAATTTTACCTTTTTCAATCATAAGGTAATTACAAGTCTTTTTGCAACACCTTATCATTCACAGGTTAGCATCGTATACTTCATAATATTTCAAACAATAAACTTTAGCATTTATCATTCATCCTCATCCTTGAGGATTTTTTTTTTTGCTTACTCGAGCATTCATACCATTCACACATAAATGCATCCAATAGGCTAGTTACAAGACAAATTGTTAATATGTGGTTTTACTGTTATATCATAAAACAAGTCCTTCAACAATACTTTGTTAATCATCAAACTCTCCCATGAGTTGGGAACTTCAGCAACCCTCTGTTGAACACATAACTCTTCCTTGAGTTCTGTCACCAGTTCCTGTGGACTTATGGGCTACATTTTTAGGTTACTCTCCCTTTTGATTGCTAGTCAAAAGGTTTTGCTCCTCACGACATCAAACAACGTCCTGTCTCCAGATGTCAATCTTCTCTAGATGTCAATCTTTGTGCCTAGGTCTTTTCCATTGATACCACAAAAATCTTTCGCAATTCCCCTCAAGCCTTCTTGCTTGAGTCCAGGAATTTCTTTTCCACCCAGCCTCCTGCTTGAGTCCAGGAAAAGTTGCTTTAGCAAAGCAGAGTTGCGTCAATTTTTGCCACTTGGTGTTTACTTAGTGGAAAGTTCCTTTCCCCTCAAGCCATCTCGCTTGAGTCCCGAAAATATTCTTTTGCCCTCAAACCTTCGCATTTGAGTCCAGGAAATAACAATCATTTATTATTTCTTATAGTTTTTATTAACCATAACATGCAACATAATAGTAACATAATATTAACATCACATATGTTCACCTTTTTACTCATCAGTTCGAACGCATGCTTTTAACATATCCTTTCATGAGTCCTTGATATTTATTCATATTCTTACCATATGCTTACCATGTATACTATATCGTGTACATGTCTTTGCACAAGTTCCACAGAATGTGCCATCTGCCAAATTCACTTGTTAGTACTTTTTATATAGCATAAAACGAATTTCGTGAGAAAGTATTCTCCTAACATAATAGTAAGGAAATCACCATTCACTTACAACATCCATACAAGATTAACATTCTCATTAATTTCATTAATATACCTTACGACATAATATTTGTGATGTTAGCATATAGCATTCATTAATAACTTAGCTCTTTACGATAATTCTAATGATAATCTGATTTGCCTTTCGAAGTTTACAATTTACCTTCTCATAGATTTACGAGACTATTGTAAGGCAATTTATGTATATATGCAATTCTCTCTATATATCTGGAAAAATTCTAGACAATATCTATTGTTGAGTGTAATTCATAACCCAACTCTTAATTTAGTATGTCGACAAGATACATGAATATGAAAGCATTATTCCTATGCTTACATATTTCAATCTGCAACCTTTATTGGTTAAGGTAATAACATGTCTCGTTAAAATTTATCATGTCTATATACAAAGGAAATGGAAATAGTATTTCTGATTGATCTCAATACAACAGTTTAGTTGTCATGGTTATCTTCTCAATGCATTCATAAATATGAACTCTTCCTTATACTAAGTATGAAAAGAAATCAATCGTCACTATAATGTTATTGCCAAAATGATTTCATTCCTATATGAGATATTTTAGGATAATCTTGTATCCATATCAACTCGGTACTAATTTGAGTTACCCCAAAAGCATGTGTTAGCGCATACTATTCACATCTATCTTTTATCCTTGACCTTTGTCATATGAAAGTATCCAACCAGAATTATGAAGTTAGGAAGGTCCAATGTTATTTGCTATCAATAAGGAAAGTATATAAGCCATGTTTAACAAATGTTCGTTAATTATAGAGATTCTTCATCTATCGATATTCATAATAGATGAAACCCTTTACGCCACAAACAGTGTATGTGATGATTTCTAAAATACCCTTTACGCCACAAACAATTGGAACCTGCTAATAGCTTTACTTTTAGATTTTCCATCATGTTAAATAACATGATAAGATACTTGATAACCAACATTTATCCTCTATATTACTTTCCACCTTCTCATATTCTCTTAACATATTTTTTTCTAACCGTAACCTTTATCACAAATGTCTAGGATGTACATTCTACACTAATGAAGAATTTTCATTTAAAAGGCAAGATATCAACAACACATTTTTAAGACAAACCTTACTAAGAATCAAATTAATACTCATTAAGCTACATAGAATGGAGTGATTTACAAGGAGAAACTTGACAACTCTCTTGGTCTTATAGTCTAAAATATTTGCCTTGCAATCCATGTTACCAACATACCAACCAATCTTTGTCTTTACACTTTTTCCTAACAAAATAATACTATTATTGTTGGGCCCCAAAATAGCCCCTTTTTGCCTACACCTTTTTCCCTGTTTTGCCTTACTATTCCTTGATCTAAGCAGATATTTTCCCAAGCAAAGCATGGATTGATACAGGTATACTTTATTATTCTTTTATTAAATTAATAACCTAATTTGTTTATGGTTTTGTACTCTATCTTTTCAGGTTGTGCTAATCTTGTCTGATTCAATAAAGATAGCCCAGAAGCATTTACAAGACCGCAGGTGTAGCAGCTCGCTGACCTTGGAGAAGAGGCATATGTGGTGCCAGTTGTCCCTTCTTGAGTTCGGTTCCACAATTCGCTGCAACAGTTCGAGCATTCTTCCACATGGCCAGCTGCGACTGAGGCACAACAGAGCATCGGAGTACCAGCCAATCCACTCAGCTCAATTCTGTTCTGGGCTGCGATAGTGTGCAACAGCTCAGGTCTAAATGTAACGATTTCATTCAAGATCACTTATGGTTGTAACAGTTCCATTGTAAATCAGCAGCTTGAAGATCGTAGATCTTCATGGATGCCCGATATTTGGTATAACGATTTCATGTCATAGGGTATAAATGTAAAGAGGCGTTCTGAGCCTAGGGTTGGAGAATTTATAATTGTATAAGCTGAGACAGAGAGTTGTGACTATAATTTCCTCATTCTTAATACAAGGAGCAGAGTTTCTTATATCTGAGTTTTAAGTTGTGTTAATCTTAGGCATATCTGCTAGAAGGCCAGGTCCCTCCTTCTCACAGAGATAGCCTAGTTAAGTAAGTAGTTAATTTCATTTATGTTGTGTGGTGTGGAATTGCATTAGATGTGTTACTGCAATCTGCAACAATGGATTGATACTTGCATTCTTTTCTGGTAGTTTATGATTGCATCCTGAATAGCTGCAACTGTGTGGTGTAACAGTCGACTGTGTAGGTTATTTTATTTGATGCATAGTGTGTTAGATCAGCTGTTACAACCAAGCTCAGATCTAATTCCTTTCAGTCATTTATTCTTCATAGGATTGACAATATTAATCAAATTAGAGTTCAATCTATTTCTAGTTTCTGGTTGCTGTTGTATCTTTCCTAAATTCATTAGATTAGACAGATTGTGATTGAGTTACAGTAGCTGCTAGATGAATTAGTTCAGTAGATATTGAATACTGTAGTTTTATAATTATAGGATTTAAATTCTTGCAAAAGTAATCTAGTTCATTTTTATTCCTAGATCAGTAACTGCTGGATTGATATTTGTAGGAAGGTAATGGTACTTTGAATTCCTAGATGGATAAGTTAGATTAGTTTTAGTTATGAGGTGAGTTTGGCTGAGCAGATAGGTAGGAATATTGATCTCCATTTATTCAATCAACTACTTGAAATGTTTATGCATATACTGTGCTTATTTCCATTGAAATAAAAGACTTCCCTGGGTTGACAATTTATATTGAGCATCCTGTATGTTAGTTGTAATTAATTTGCATATAGGGTGACCAACATTTTGGCGCCGCTATCGGGGATGGTAATTGATAGACATAGTTAGTAGTTGGTTTATTGATTTCATTTTAGTTTTGATTATCTAAAGCATGCATGAATACAATAAAAACAAATCGGGAACCCCCTCAAGATACTAACATTGCAGGTGGACGAGGTCGTGGTCGAAATCAAGGTCGAGGAAAACATACATACATTGATGAAATAATTGATAGAGTTGATTCTTCCACCAAACTGCTGCGAGCATCTCAAGGAAGGGAAAATTTTGTTCTCCCTAATCTTAACACTTCTCAGTCAACAGTGGAGAATACAACGGGGCCTTCAACTCCCACTCCAGAGAAGAAACCTCCTGAAGACAAGGAAAGTGTTGTGGGTGCACCGGATAGAGAGGAGATTTATTATATTAACGGGAACAAAGTTACTAAAGAGGAATGGTTGGATCATCGCCAGGAAAAATAATAAGAGAGAAGGCGAGAAGAAGAAAGGAGGAAAGAAGAAGAAGCAAGAGCAGAGGAGGAAAGAGAGAAGGAAGCATTGAAGTATTGGAGCACAATGAATAATGGGGAACGCGAGGAAAATAATGAATGCCATACTAACAATGAGAAGTAAGTGGAAGATAATCAGCATGGTGGCACTGTTTCTACCCTTGAATTCCCTATACTCCAAACACCAGGGGCGACTCCTATGAAAAATATTTCACCCTCGATTCTCCCTAATTTCCATGGTAAGACCTCTAAAGACCCAGATGAATTCCTTTTTGAGTTCGACATCCTCTGTCGCGGCTAGGATTACACCTCTAGTGAACAGAAGCTCAAACTATTTCCATCCATCCTGAAAGTAAATGCTTTGCGCTAGTTTAGGAGTTTGGGTCATGAGACCATCACTACCTGGGACCAGATGAAGCAAACATTCCTCTCCAAATATCAAGAATACTGCAAAATGAGAGATAGGAAGGAGGAATTGTTTAAAATGTTTCAGAAGGAAGAAGAGAGCTTGGAAGATTTTGTTGAAAGGTTGTTGTATAATTTACAGCGGTATGGTCATACTGAGATTGGAAAAGATGTACTTAAGATTATCTTACTACGAGGAATTAGAGAAGACTGCCTTGATATGTTGAACTTGATGTGGAAAGGGGACATCTCAAAGGAACCTTACGAGAAAATTCTTGAATTATGTTGAAGATATTCAAGGGGGTCCTCCAGAACCAGCAAACGAGACAAGGATCGAGATTAGGATGTATTCACTAGGACACAGAAGTCAGCTAGTAGAGGAGCCACTCGAGCAGAAATAGGCATCTTACTAGAGAATTTCAAAACAGATATGATGAGCTCCATTTCCTCCTAGTTAGATGTCTTGAGAGAAAAACAGAGGCAAGCAGTAGAAGATCTTACACTCGGTGTATTCTGTCCCAAATGCAGAAAAAAGCATCCACTGAAAGAATATCCGCTTGACAAGGTGGAGGTGTGTAGGATATGTGAATTGGAGCATGATACCAAGGAATTTCCTTCATTACCCAAAGTTAAAGCAGTCCCGCAAGCATCTACTTCAGATGTGGAACAAGCTTACTTTATTACACAGAAGAAACCTTGGCAGCCTCGCAATCAAGGTATGAATCAAGACCCATCATTTTTCTTGAATAATATGAATGATATGAATAATATGAATAACTTGAATACACAATTCCCTTCACATTATTCGAATAGCCAATGGCATCCATCTCAGAACCCAATGAAAAATTTTAACTCTTGGACACCATGGTCACAACAATCAAATCAGCTAGCTTCCTGGTCTCCCAATTGGAGAAACTCTTACCCAGGAAATAATTTTCCTCACCACCAGACTCCATATCAATAGTATCCTCCTCAATAGTATCCTCACCAACCGTATCAACATCCACAATTGCAATTCCAAAACAACCCCACACCTATGAATGCACCCCTACGACCACAACTTTCTGCACAACCTAACCCCAACCTGAATAATAATAAAGCAGTCCATCAATTTGAGACTGCCAACATGCCTGCTTATTCCATTTCCCAAATTCCCTGCAATGACATACATTTACGATCAGGGAGGGTAGTGTAACCTATCATCGTTGAAGATGTTCCATCCTCAGTGATTGAAACTGGAGTGGATCGGCACTTTGAGAATTCAGTCCATACAGTCATCCCCATCATTGAGGATGCTGACGTTCCTGCTGAAACAGTAGCTAAAACACAGGAAGCAACACACAATGAAACACATCCTACACAGTCTATAAGAGAGCCACCATATCCTGAACGATTAGCCTTACAAAAAATAGTGGAACAACCATGATTCAATCTCCTAGGATAATTGAGGAATTTATATGTCAAAATTCCACTGCTGCAAGCCCTCCATGATGTGCCTATCTATGCTAAGACCATTAGAGATCTATGTGTATGAAAACCAGGATGAAAGCCTAGGGATCCCCCCATTGTCCATGTATTGGGAAAACTTTCAGAGTTGATAATAGGTAAGACTCCTATGGCTAAATATGATGATCCTGGAAACCCAACTGTTACAGTACACATAGGACACACTTAGATACCGAATGTATTGGTAGATTTAGGCGCAGCTATATATGTTATGACCATAGAAATTGTGAGAAAATTAGGGCTCACTAATATTTGGCCAACCCCTACCATTTTAGAACTTGTTGGCAGATCAACGATTAAGCTTGAGGGCATCCTGGACGACCTGGTTGTCTCTGTTGATTCGTGGGAGTACCCTACGGACTTCTTGGTTTTACAACCAAAGTCGTAGCTAGGGGGACACCCGCTGATCCTAGGAAGATCTTGGTTAGCCACAGCAGATGCTTGTATCAGCTGTCGGTCAGTATCCATGACCATCTCAGACGGAACTGATATTAAAATCCTAACTTTATATCCCCCAACCCAACCAAGCCTGGAAGCTGAAACACCACTTTGGGTGGATCTGGAGGAGGAAGAAGGCATTCAGCCACTTTTAATGATAGGGAGAGCCTTAAATTTTAAAAATGAAACAGAGGACGACACTATTAACAATTTCATCAGTGACCCCACATCCGTCAATAAACATGTTTATCAAATTTTGAACAGTACATTAGATGAAACAGAACAAGAAAATCTAACAGAAGAGACTTTAGTCAGTGATGCCAATATAATTCTAGTACTAAAAAATTCTAAAAGTGTCCCAGTAGAAATTGAGACGGGAAAAACATTAAACATAAATCCAAATCTTGCGCCCAGTGAGCTGGAACAGCTAATCACATTGCTCAAAAAACACAAGGGATATTTCGCATGGGAGTACACAGATATGAAGGGTATTCTTTCTAATTTGTGTACCCATCACATTTACATCAAAAGTGACTCCAGACCAGTGTGCCAACCACAACGAAGGATGAACCCTAATTTAAGGGACATAATGAAGGAAGAAATCCAAAAACTTTTGGAAGCAGGGTTTATATACCCAATTTCAGACAGCGAGTGGGTTTCTCCACTCGTGATTGTACCTAAAAGAATGGGAAATGGAGTCTACGTAGACTACAGGAAATTGAATAAAGCAACGCAGAAAGACCACTTTCCCCTACCTTTTATCGATTAGGTCCTTGATACCTTGTCTAGGAAAAAATATTTTTCCTTTCTGGATGGATTTAGTGGTTACAACCAAATCCAAATTGCTCCAGAAGATCAAGACAAAACTACCTTCACCTGTCCCTGGGGCTCTTTTGCATATAGGGTACTTCCTTTTGGGTTGTGCAATGCACCGGCCACATTTCAGAGAGCAGTGATTGGGATCTTTTTAGAGATGGTAAATGACTGCATGGAAATTTTTATGGATGACTTCACTCCATACAGTAGTAGTTTTGAAGAAGCACTGAAAAACTTAAAAAAGGTTCTGAAACGCTGTGAACAAAGCCAGCTATCTTTAAGCATTGAAAAGTGCCATATGATGATGAGCGAGGGCATAGTTCTAGGGCACTTCATCTCTTCTGATGGTATCCAGGTAGACCCATCCAAAATTAAGGTAATTGAAAATATACCAACTCCTGGAACAAAAAAAATGTACGTAGCTTCTTAGGGCATGCTGGCTATTACAGAAGATTCATAGAAAACTTTTCCAAACTAGCTTCTCCTTTGTTCACTCTATTGATGAAGGATGCATAGTTTGATTGGAATGATGCATGCCAAACAACGTTTTTTGAACTTAAGAAGAGGCTGTCTACAGCACCTATCTTACAAGGGCCCAATTGAGCTCTTCCTTTTCACATCTCATCTGATGCTTCAAACACTGCCATTGGGGAAGTATTAGGACAACAGGAGGGTCATGATCCCTATGCAATTTATTACATTAGTAAGAACCTGGCCCTTATTGAACTGAACTATACTATTATAGAGAAGGAAGCCCTTGCCATTGTCTATGCCATCAACAAATTTAGACACTATATTACTGGATATTCTACTTTTTTGCACACTGACCATTCAGCCATCAAATACTTAATGAATAAACCTATCACGAATGCAAGAGTTACTAGATGGTTGTTACTGTTACAAGAATTTGACATTACAATTATTAACAGACCAGGAAAGGAAAACGTTGTTGCTGAATTTTTATCTCGACTCACTAATAATGATGACAGTTTACCAGTTGAAGATTCCTTCCCTGATGAACATTTGTTTGCAGTATCAGCTCATTCCCCATGGTACGAAGATATTGCTAACTTTTTGGTTGCATGTAAGCTTCCAACACATCTGTCAAAGAGAGAAAAAAGAAACATTATAAAGTAGAATGCTCGGTATTGCTGGATAGATGGACATCTTTTCTACATAGGTCTTGACATGGAAATCAGAAGATGTGTAAGAGAAGATGAAATTTTCAGTATCCTAAAAGTTTGACATGATGAGCCCTATGGGGGACATTTTGCTGACAAAAGTACAGGTCATAAGGTTTTAAGGATGGGATATTATTGGCTGACATTGTTCAGAGATGCGAAAAGTATGTTTAGGCTTGTGATAGCTACCAGAGAATGGGCCAACCTAACAGATTAGATATAATGCCTCTTCAGCCACAGCTTGTGGCTGAACCTTTTGATATATGGGCTTTGGATTTCGTAGGGCCTATCAACCCTCCCTCAAAGCAGAAATTTCACATCCTGGTTTGCACAAATTACATGACTAAATGGGTGGAAGCTGTAGATTTGGTTAGAGCCAATGACCAGGCTGTAATTGATTTCCTGTATGAAGAAATTTTTACTCGGTTTGGAGTACCCAAGGAAATCATTACAGATGGTGGACCACAGTTCGTGTCTCATAAATTGGAAGCCATGTTACAGAAGTTTCATATTCGGTACAAAATAACCTCACCATATCACCCACAGGCCAATGGCCAAGTGGAAAGCACAAATAAGGTCATTGAGGCTATTTTAACAAAAACAGCGAAAAGCCGCCGAAAATATTGGGCTGACATACTCCCAGAGGCACTATGGGCCTATCGCACCACATGGCGCAACACTACTAGTTTTTTCCCATATTAGTTGATGTATGGTAAAAAAAAAATTCTCGATTGAACTTCAAATCATAACCTTGAAGACATCCATAGAAGCAAACCTTGATTTAACAGAAGCTTAGAGGAACCATTTGAATCAGCTTAATGAGTTGGATGAGAAGTGCACAGCTGCAGTTCATCATACAGCCTTGAACCAACAGCAGCACTCCAAGTGGAACGATAAATTTATAAAGAATAAAGTCTTCTATGAGGGAGAATGGGCTTTGTTGTATGATTCATGGTTTAAAAGGGATTTCAAAAGAAAATTACGTACAAGATGGTTGGGACCCTATCAGACAGACAGAGTGTTTGATAATGGAACAGTTCAGTTGATCACCATCGATGAAAACAAAACACCATTATTTGCCAATGGTCATTGGCTGCGACTGTATCATAAACCTATTTCAAGGGATGCATTTCTTTCACATGTAGCAGCTGATCCAGATTACGTGTTGATTCAGGAGCAAGGACTTTTCCCTGTCCCTGATAATTTTTAAGAAAAGGCTGTTGCAATTCTACATAAATTTTTTTGTATATAAATAAATCATTTTCTTTTCCTTTATTTGACTTTAATTTTCAGCTTTTATCGGTTTTTTTTTTTTAAGAACTCTGAACAAGCTTATGCATGGAAGATCACTTGAATGAAGGCAGTTGCAACTCGGCTCGAGTGATTGTGGCATTCTGGTTGATTTTCCCTTTTCTGTGAATAATTCCTTGGAAGAAAAGAATGATGTAGCAACAATTACTCAGCAAAATATGGCTTATCTCTTTTTCCTGCAGAGATAACCGTTACTCAGCAATAGTTACTCAGCAAAAATGGTCGTGCTAATTCCCAAAAATAACTCTGCCACCTTTCCCAAAATACCCAAACCAATCTTCGACTATCCATTGCTCGTTATGCATGCAATAGCTCGACATTTGCGACTGTAACACATCCCGCTAATAGTAAATTTACAGACATTCTTGCAATATGGGCATCCCGGTCCGACACGAGCCCATCAGCATAGAGCCTCTGCGTGCAAACAGAGAGGTTTTCACCATCTTCCAGGAAGCTGTTTGGATTGAATATTTCCAGCGGTTGAATGATTTCCATGTCGAAACCGCGCTTGAATTTGCCTAGAATTTAACTAGCACTCATTCAGAGGTTCGAGGTATCGGAGTGGATGTTTCAGAGGCAATCATGGTGGAAGTAACAGGACTGCCCAGAATCGGGATGCAATGGTTTGGCCGGAAGTGCCATAATTCGACTGCAACTGCAGACTTTTTGGCCACATGAGATGTTGTTCGGCCACATGGAAGAGGAGTATCCCTAGAATCCTTGCCACATCCTTGGAACAAGGTGGAAAATTTCATCAAGAAATATATTTCTTGTGAAGGTAGGTACAAAGTGGTTTATATATATGAGTTTTACCTCCTTTCACATTTACGCCACCGCAGATTGTTAAATATGCCTTTTTATCTTTTACAATCTCTGCAAACCATGGCTGGGTATGTCAAGGATGCCTGACATCCTCTATCTTCCCTCTCAAACCATGGGTTAATTAAATTGTTAATCTTACGGGCCCTTGCGCATCAGAATTTGACATGGGAAGAATTTGTAGCTCGGCCAAGGGTACCCCAAGCACCTGTCGTGGCAATAGGAGGGGTTGATAGGGAAAACGAGGACCGGAGTTCCTCCAATTCAGTTGGTGGGAGGGATGGAGAAATGGAAGAACAGGTGGAAGAGGAAAATATGGGGGAAGCTGCAACAGCAGCGAACCCTGTTGCATAAGAGGATATGATGGAACCAGGGGTGAATGAGGCAGTGACATTGGAAGTTTCAATAGCAACAAACCCTATTGAGGAAGAAACAAATCCAATTGAATTTTCAGTTAGGGTGGCAGTTGAAGCAATGGAGATGGCATCATTAGCAGCTACAGTAGAGGAAGCTGAAACTGGAGCAGTTGTTGAAGCTGCGACAGTGGAAGCTGCAGCTGCGGAAGCTACAATGCAAGAAGAAGAATACCAGGAAGAGGCAGCATAAGGAGGAAATGTGGAGGTGTTGGATGTTGCATCCTCCCTTGAAATAAGGGGGACTATTGTTGAAGAGGAGGAATTTATCCCTCTTTCTAAAAATCTAGAAACACTTGTGTCACAGAAATGAAGAAAAAGGTCAGGGAATAAGGATTAGACATCTACTATAGCAAAGAAGAGAAGAACCAGAGCTATTACAGCAGCAAAAGCAGCATTCAGTGAAGGCCAGCCTTCGGGATTTGGGGAGAAGAGAAGGACTCGAGTTGTTACAGTGGAAGAGGCAGCATGTGCAATTAGGGAAAACATTGGAATTCCCATAGCAGAAACAATAGGTGCAGTTGGGGTAGGTATTGAAATTCCCATCTTAAATCCCAAATCACTAGCTGTTACACAATAACCTGGTGTGGAAGAACCCCAAATGGAAAACCTTCTTTTCGAAAATGAGTTGTTAAAGGAGGAGGTGCAATTCCTTCGAAAATAATTGGAGAAATGGAAGGAAGCAACCAAAAACCGGGTAGAGAAGGGTTTGATCACACTAGTGGAGGCTGCAGACCTGTTAGAAAATTCATCTCTTGTTTTGGGAAATGAAGAACAAGGAGAAACGGTATGCCTAGAATGTGGAGACATATTCTTCTCTGCAAGGAACAGAGTCATAGTGATGGGTTTGGTAGCACAAGAGCATGTACAAGCAAATCAAGAAGGAGAAAGTGTACCTACAGAGGAGTTGATGAAGGAGAATGAGCCATAAATAGACCTAATTCCTGATCTAGATTTAGGTGAAGATGAAGGATTGCAATCCCAACCATCAGGAAATACTGAAATATGCCAAGACCAGTCTCATCTTTCAGAAGATATCGAGGTAATTCAAGAACAACCTCAGCAATCTGAAGAAATGAAAAACGAGTTGTTGTTACAAAAGAACCAACATCCTTGAAAATGTTTAGTGAAGTTGCAACCCAGACAGCAATTGCTGATATGGAGGCCCAAAGGAAAGTCACTATTACACAAGAACCAGTGCCTTTAAATATGTTTGTTGAAATTGCAACTCAGACTGAAGTTGTTGATATTGAATTGGAAAGAAAGGATGTTGCTACACAAGAACTAGCGTTCCTAAAGGTATTTGTTGAGGCTGCAACTTAGATAGAAGTTGTTGAGTTTGGTGTTCAGGAAGAGAATGCTGCTACATAAGAACCAGTATTCTCGAAATTATTTTTTGACTCAGCAACACAAATGGAAGCTGCCGAGGGTAAAGAACAGGAAGAGGATGTTGTTACACAAGAACCAGCACCCTCAAAATTAACTGTTGAGACTTCAACACAAGCAGAGGTCATTGCAAAACTAAGGGCAGAGGAAGTTCTTACATAAGAACCAGCATCCTCGAAATCAACTGCTGAGATTGAAATACAAGCAGAGGACATGGAAACACCGATGGAAGAGGAAGTTGTTACACTGCCAATCTAAAATGAGGAAGTTGGAACAGCTGGTGACAAGGTAATAATGCAATTTTCTCAAGAAATAATTTATTTATATTCTGATGATGAGAAATATGTGGAGGATAGAAGGATTTAGCGTTTGGATAAAAATATTTCCTTGTTGAAGCTAGAGTTAGCTAAATGGAAAAAGTATATTGATCAGTGTTGAGAAGGGATGGTCCCTCTCTCTGAACATAGAAATACTATCAAAGAATTGAGGGAGAAGTGGGCAGAGGAATCAACTCTTCAGGGACCTCAAATGGAAAATATGCAAAAAGAACTGAAGGAGTTGAAGAAATTCAAATCCATGCAAAAAGAAAAAGACCAAATGTATGCTCTCTCTCGGGATTTGCTTAGTTCGAGAGCCCCATCTCCTTCCTATATGGTATTTATACATGAACAAATGACCCTATTCAAATTAAATGATTTACAGGACGGTATACCTTATCAAGTGTTGATCCCTTCTCAGTTCCTAGAGACCTTTTTTTCAAGCATCTTTCTTGAGCAGCACCTGTTGTGTGAATTGTATTTGCACAATATGGCATGTTTTGGTGATTCTCCCTCTAATCCTATTCCCTATGTAGGGGATGTTCAGTTGAGGGCATTTTCCTCTTTTGTTAATAATCATGTGTAGTGGGAAGATGCCTTCCAGACAATCTCTAGGAATGAGGCCAGTGCCAATATATGGATTAGGAGTGAACCCCAATCTCCTCGTTCTCTCATCATAAACCATGGAAGATGTTTCTTATCTCCTCCTAAGACTCAGCATCTGAAGAAGATGCAAGAGAAAGTTATCTCTACCTGTGTTGACCTGATCTCCAAACAACAACATATTGCCTTAGAAGGTAGCAAGCACAGGTGGCAGACTTCCTCTTCAGCTTTGAAGAAAAGGGACCCATACTTCCTCAAGAATTTTAAAGAAGCTCTTCCAAGGGTAGCAGGGTATGTTAATTGCATGAGAACGTGTGGGTTACACTGGCTGGGACTCAAATTCAAATTTGCACTTATATGGTGGCTAGGAGGACCGTACAGGGATAATTATACATTAACTAAGGCAGAAGAGAAACAATGCTGGGAATATTCGGCTGCTTGCAATGGTTTTTTGGAAGCAGGTAAGGAACCTGACATTTCCTTCAATTTTTCCTCTCAGCATGAACGGGGACCAGATTCAGACTCAGATTAGTTGGTTGTTTCATGAGGAAATGCAATTGGATAGCTAGGGGGAGATGTTGGGACCCAAAATAGACCCTTTTTTCCTACACCTATCTACATCTTTTTCACTGTTTTGCCTTACTATTCCTTGATTTAAGCAGATATTTTCCCAAACAAAGCATGGATTGATACAGTTATACTTTATTATTGTTTTATTCAATTAATGCCTGATTTTTTTATGGTTTTGTACTCTATGTTTTAAGGTTGTGCTAATATTATCTGATTCAATAAAGATAGCCCAAAAGCCTTTACAAGACTGTAGGTGTAGCAGCTCGCTGACCTTGGAGAAGAGGCATATGTGGCGCCAGCTATCCCTTCTTGAGTTTGGTTCCACAATTCGCTGCAACAGTTCGAGCATTCCTCCACATGGCCAGCTGTGACTGAGGCACAATAGAGCATCTAAGTACCAGCCAGTCCACTCAGCTCAATTCTGTTCTGGGATGCGACAGCGTGCAACAGCTCAGGCCTGAATGTAACGATTTCATTCAAGATCACTTATGGCTGTAACAGTTCCATTGTAAATCAGTAGCCTGAAGATCGTAGATCTTCATGGCTGCCCGATATTTTGGTATAACAATTTCATGTCATAGGGTATAAATGTAAAGAGGCATTCTAAGCCTAGGGTTGGAGAATTTCTAATTGTATAAGCTGAGACAGAGAGCTGTGACTATAATTTCCTCATTCTTAATACAAGGAGCATAGTTTCTTATATCTGAGTTTTAATTTGTGTTAATATTCGGCATCTTTGTTAGAAGGCCAGGGACCACCTTCTCACAGAGATAGCCGAGTTAAGTAGGTAGTTAATTTCCTTTATGTTGTGTGGTGTGGAATTGCATTAGATGTGTTACTGCAATGTGCAACAGTGGATTGATACTTGCATTCTTTTTTGGTAGTTTATGATTGCATCCTGAATAGCTGCAACTGTGTGGTGTGACAGTCAACTGTGTAGGTTAGTTTATTTGATGCATAGTGTGTTAGATCAACTATTATAGCCAAGCTCAACTCTAATTCCTTTCAGTTATTTATTCTTCGTAGTATTTCCAATATTAATCAAATTAGAGTTCAAGCTATTTCTAGTTTCTGGTTGTTGTTGTATCTTTCCTGAATTCATTAGATTAGATAGATTGTGATTGAGTTATAGTAGCTGCTAGATGAATTAGTTCAGTAGATATTGAATATTGTAGTTTGATAATTATAGGATTTAACTTCTTGCAAAAGTAATCTAGTTCATTTTTATTCCTAGATCAATAACTGTTGGATTGATATTTGTATGAAGGTAATGGTACTTTGAATTCCTAGATGGATAAGTTAGATTAGTTTTAGTTATGAGGTGAGTTTGGCTGAGCAGATAGGTAAGAACATTGATCTCCATTTTTTAATCAACTACTTGAAATGTTTATGCATAGACTGTGCATATTGCCATTGAAATAAAAAACTTCCCTGGGTTGACAATTTATATTGAGCATCCTGTATGTTAGTTGTAATTAATTTGCATATAGGGTGACCAACAATTATGATGCCCAAATAAATCAATTTAAATCTTAATACTTTCAACTTTAAACTATATACATTAGTCCTAAATTCAACCGGAAGCATAGATACCACTTTTACCAAAGCCATAATTCTTCTCTTTGTATAAAACTATTAGTTACAACATATCACCACAACACAATTCCGTCCACTATAGTATACCCTCAATGCATGCGAGTACAACAATTTTTTTCTTTTTGCATAAAGGAACTAATTAACCAAACAAGTCAGGGTAACATTAATTTCAGTATTAAACAGTGGAACTTACTTACTTGCAAACTCATAGATGACTTATCCATTACCTCTTGCCGAACTATGAAAATGCATTTTTTCTGTTGTGTCTTCATAGCTGGAGTTCCCTTATTAGTTCAATCAACATACATTTGCTTCCTTCGGCTAAGCCCAAGTAGGCCCGAGTGTTTGTAACTTGTAGCTCTGATACCATATGTCACATACCCCAAATTCATGTGAGAAATTAGGAAAATTTTCAAAACTAATTAATTGCCTTCACATTAAAAATCTCCATAATTGAAATTCATTAATTATAAGTTTGCCATATTTACAAAGTAACGATGATTAGTAGAAAAGCATATTCATCTTGCATAACCTTTTCATTTCACTTTATTTACGACCAACAACAAAACGTTTAGTCTACCGATACCTTCATCATCGTTGTCAAATATACATATGAATTGACCCTTCTTGTAAATCAGTATAATTCTTATAATCCTACTCAATATAAACTAAACACATCCCAACATGATATTATTAAAGAGTTGAATCTAATATGGGAAGGAAGGGTAATTAATCTATAGATATATTCACAAAGAGCATCTAATTTCGTCTATATGTTTCATCTTCATTGTACAAGACCAGTTACCTAAAACTTGATCAAAAGAACACATAATGTAAATCATGACTTTTTCATAAGATACATTAGGGGCAAACTAACCATGTGTATTCTCACATTCCTATATACATCCATGTCTTCTATTAAAACAATCAGCATAATAATGGAACTCTTACTTATTGAAAACAAAATTCATTTACCCAAAACAACTCATGGCTACTTGTCGAAACTTGACACCTTCTCAATGACACAACAACGGAAATATTTATCTGGGTCAATAGATGTAAACAACAAACCATCACATTTATCCAACACAATCATCAAGGATAAATAAACACATAATAAGCACACCATAAAAGAGAAATCACATAAGGACACATACAAGCAGACCGTTTTAACGTGGTTCACCCAAACTTGGCCTATGTCCACAAAGGGAAAGTCATATATTTATATCATTCACTCAAAAGAGTTACATTCGGAAACCTAGGCATTGTGATAGTTACATTCCCAAGGCCTCTCTCCCATAGAGAGCAATTTCTAGAAAATAGAAAACATGAAATCGTGTCTTATCCCTCAAGGGATATTATAAGGATATCTCATATGAAAAATATTAACCCAAGAATTAAATATAAACCTTTTAACAATCTATATCTTGTTAAAATAAGGATTACCCTATCATGAGAAGAACATATACTATCAGAAAATCAATTTATTAATCTCTATCTAAATCGCGCCCCCTCTGTCAACAATAGGCCATGCATTAATCCAGATTGAAACTAAACACAAATATATATATATATATATAACCCTAAACAGGAGTCAAAACAGAAAACATAGATAGCTTATTCAACTATCAAAGACGTAGACTCTGCTCAACAAACCTGACTCATTAAATGATTGGATACGAAAAAGGTACACGCAATACAGAACTTGACAAGCTATAATTCTATTCAATAAAGCCGAACTCAATTAAAGGAAGGGACCAGCACAAGCTTATAGAGACCTTGACAGTGTTAACTCCGTCCATCACCTGTTCTTACATAAAAGAAGGAGTCCTATACTACTGGCAGAGATGTAGACTTCGCTCAACAAACCGAACTTATTAAAAGATTAGATCTGAACAGGTACAAGCAAAACAGAACTTGTCCGGGCTGGATGCTAATCAAATAAAACTGAACTCAACCTTAAAGGAAAAAAGATCAACGCAGGCTTATCTAACACTTTGATAGCATAAATATACAAATCCATTAAAGATCCTAAAGGTGGCGGTGTTAATCAAATGAGTCCGACAGCATATATATATATATATATATATATGGAACTTTGAGATTTAAGTAAGGATTCTATTCTTAGTAGTATAGTAAATGTCGACACAACAAATAAAGATTCGATGGAGTTCCCTCCTGCAGTAGAAGAAGTAACTTCGACTGGGTTCAATCAAATCCCAGCTCAGCACAAAAAGACTCGACAGACTGGGATCACTTGATTCAAGCATAATTTAAATAAAGAAAACTAAGTGTTGGATCAACGTTATCGGAATTAATCACAACAAGAAGAAAGCACACAGTGTATAACATTCCCACTGTTTCCTATGTTGAAACACAGTACTCAGAACGAAGAAGAATAGACCACCGGGATAACGATCTCGTCGTTTAACATGTCGGGATGCATCACACAGAAAAAGGGAAGCCAGGGGATAATGATCCACCATTCTCAAAGGTTGAATGCATCACACAAAAATTAGGAGAATTTATGGGGATATTGATCCACCGTTTTCATGATACTGATCGCATAGTGCAGAGCTTCCAACCTGGTGTTGAAATATTGTAACTTCAAAGAATATTATAATTGTACTTAATTATTCCGGAGATGTTTCATTCCTCCGTAAAGATCTTATTGTATATCCGGAGATGTTTATTCCTCCGTCAGAATGTGGTAACTCGGGTTATTAGACTTCCCTAGTGGAGGTCGGCCCTTTATGTGTTATGTGGGTCAAAGGGTTATGAGACCACCCTAGAGGGGTCGGCCCAGTTAGTTGTAGTGGGGTATTTAACCCATTGGTTAAATACGAGCCTACGTGTACTTGTGTAAAATACATTTCAGTGAAGTGTATAAATAGAGGAGGTGTGTTCCTCATTTGACACACTCACTCATTCAAGGGAAGCGCACTTGTGGAGGAGAGGTCTGCTATTGTGGAGGAGGAGATCATGTCTCAGGGTTTCATCTTTGTATATTGCTGGTCATCTATATTGAGGAAGCTTTGCTGGGTTTTCTACCCCATGAGGGTTTCCCAGGATAAATCTCTGTCTCTTGTGTTTATGCTGTGCTTGTTGTTTCTTCAGTGATCCTGTATATGCTATTATTGTGAAATGGAATGTAATGCTGCTATTTTCTGTCTTAGCATATTAAATCTTAACATGGTATCAGAGCTAACCTGAAGGAAGACAAGGTATGGCACTAACGACACTTCCTTTACTTACGACATTTTGAAGGTTAGGGTTTTACATAGCAAAAACCAGTCATCGTAGCACTTTCGCTATAAATCCGTTTTGGCGACGTTTTAGGATCTGAAATTGTTACAGGACGAAGATTAAATCTCCAGGTACCTTGTGTCCAAAGGGCACCGTCATATTCGTTGTACTTTGTGATTTATGATCAGTACAAGTTAGGGTTTCTGCCTCTTCCAGATCTGAGTCAAAATCAGGTGACCTTGGGAAAAAGGTCATATATTGGGCTAGGAAGCTCCAAATGAAATTTCGTAAAAAGTGACAGGTATTACACAGTCTATACTATCTCAGAAAACTTTTTCAGAGTCTGAAGTTGAACCAGTGACACGTGGCACTCCGTACAAGTGCGCTCTCCTGTATTATCCCATAAACAGGTCACGTTGCGACATTTGGCATAACTCTCTCTCAGAGAATCCAATTGAGGTCAGACCTGTCAGGATGGAAAGGTAACAGGCCGAGATATCTCAGAAAACATTTTCAGAGGCCGAAGTTAAAACAGTGACACGTGGCACGCCATACAAGTTTGCTCTCCTGTTTTATCCCAAAACAGGTCACGTTGCGACATTTGGCATAACTCTCTCTCAGAGAATCCAATTGAGGTCAGACCTGTCAGGATGGAAAGATAACAGGTCAGGCTATCTTAGGAAACCTTTTCAGACCCTGTGGATCAAAAATTTCGGAGTTACACCAGAAACAATCAGGTACATATTTCTGTCAAAACAGAATTATTTTTTGGTACCTTCATTCATGGCTTCCGGAATTTAGGGCTTTGAAGAAAGTTGGAATTTTTGTAATCGGAGACCACGGCTGGATGCTACTCATCAAAATAGAAATTTAGAGACCAAGATCAGAATTTTTGGTTGGGCAGAAGGCCGGGCTTGATTAGACCCTAGTTCGGGACTTTGATCAGAAAAGTGGAAAATTAGGGCTTCTGTAAAAATGGGAATTTTTGAAATCTGTGACCACGGCTGGAAGCTCCTCAGAAGAATAGAAGCTTAGAGATTTGGATCATACATTTTGATTGGGTAGAAGAGTGGGCTTCATCAAACCCCAGTTTAGGGTCACGTCCAATGAATCCGGAAGTTTCAAAGACAATTTTGAGGGGTCAAACTTTGGAGATTTCAAAACTGAAGTATGCTAGTTTGATCAGCTCAGCAAGACACATCCTTCCATCCATTCAGAAATGTGAAAGTCAAATATTGAATTTTTAGAGTTTCGCTAGCAAACACTAATCAAGCTCCAGATCAAGTTTCAGGGGGAGTTGAGGCTAAGACCTTACATAAGAAGACTACAAAAAGTCTCGATAGGGCTATATGATTGTACTTATGCATTATGGTGTTGTGTGAGGTTGATGTTGTCTGCTAACAAGACGTAGGTACATTACAAAAGACAAATCAAGTTCCATGACCATGACAACATGAAGACAAAGACTCACAAGGTATGTATGACTTTGTTATATTATGCTTAACCTATGAGACATGCAGGTTCTAGCTCAGGATCTCTAAATCATTGAAGAGATTGTTTAGGTATGTTGTACATAACCAAGTAGGTATACTAATCCAGGTATGTTTCCCATGAATCTTACCTTGTGTTAGGATCCCTTATATAAGTATACTTGGAATGATTGGTTATGCTTGTTCATAAAGTTAGTAATCAAGGGATTATGCATATTATATCTTTTATCTTGATTGATGATATGCATGAGTAAAAGAAGACTTCCCTGAAATCTTGAATACTAATGTTTATTAACTATAATCATGACTATACATTTTCAAGATTATTTAGTACTATAATGTTTTGATAGCATTTAGAATATACTAATAAGTGTATGTTTGTGCATGAGATCATGAGGATGACTCTTGAGCATGCACAGTGGTACAGAATGAATAGAAGTTCAAAAGACATACAGAAGATCAAGCGAGAGACAACCACACAAACATAAAAGATAAGTACTTGAGTTGTTATTTGAAATAGTAAATGATATTGCTTGTATTCATATTTGTATTCCTAGAATATATTATGCTGAGTGTAAACATTCATAAAGCATTGAACAATGTACTACTAATATGCATATGATTGGTAAGTTGGACAAACATTCCATTGTTGCTTGTCTAGAATGAAACCTCTTTGCTGACATGCTGAGAGCTGTGCACACTCTCAATAGCATGTTCTGGTAGAGATGGAAGGCATCTAGATAGCCATTGTATGCATACAAGATATGGGAAAGTGTTGTGCCAAAGTATTGGTCAAATTAGTTGCATAACTATGTAAATGATATCTGTATGCATAATAGGTTATTATGTCAATATGATTTGATGATTATGAAGTATTACTAATCCTGTACTTAATTTGATTTGTAGGAAAAATCATGATGAATGATGAACAAGCGATGGATGTTCAACAAAAGGATTTACAAATCAAACACACTATAGAAAGCTTGTGGTTAAGAGATTATCTTAGAAAGAGGAAGAGAATCATGATGAGATGTTTTGCTCCAAGGGACTAGATAAGACCATTCTCTTAATGATGTAATTAAAGAAGAAGTGTGAATCAGGTTCTATATGGGTACCCAGGATCGGTAGTCAATTGATGAGCTTAATGATCATCATGGGTGATGTGGATCTCAACCTTTGCTACAAGGTTGAATATGGCTTCTATACACATATGACATGGATGCAAGAAGGAACTCACCACAGAGTTCAATTGATTTTGAGGCTCATATTAGTAGACCCATCTGACAAGAGATGGCACAGATAGATATGCAGAAGATCACTCATTGCAGAGAGTGAATAATGGTAATTTGATAGCTTCATGACAAAGCTTGGGCCTTACCAAAAGTAAATCTATTCCTAAACCTTGAGGTTGTGGATGATGAACCTATCATACCATTATTGCATGACGATGATCTCTTTCTGACAAAGAATGAGAAACAGGTCATGAAAATGGCTGCAGAAATGAAAATGAAAGATCTCGGATTAATGCACTACTTCTTAGAAGTAAGGCAAGATCCAAAAGGAATCTTTTAAATCAAGGTAAGTATGCTGTGAAGTTTCTAAAAAGATTTGATATGTTGGAGTATAAAGCCATGGCCACTCCCATGGACTCCAACTTGAAGTTATTAGTTAATGACTCATCGTATTTAGTGGACCCAACTCTATTTAGACAATTCATTGGGTCATACTAGGCCAGATATATGCTTTGGTGTAAATACCCTAAGTCAGTATCTAGTAGAACCTAGAAAGGTTCACTTAATAGCTACAAAGCATGTAGTGAGGTACCTAAAAGGTACTTTAGATTTTTGGTCTATATTATCTTAGAGGTCATGAACTCCGTTTACATGGTTACTCAGATTCTGATTGGGCAGGAAGTGTCTCAGACAGAAAGAGTACATCAGGTAGATGTTATAGTCTTGAATCTACCATGATCTCATGGTTCAGCAAGAAACAATCTAGTGTGGCTGTCAGTACTGCTGAAGCAGATTATATGGCTGTCTACTATGCCAGCTGTGAAGCAGTATGGCTTCAGAAGATTTTATGTGGAGTGTTTGACTTAGAAATGGATCCCACTGTGATTATGTGTGACAATCACAGCTGCATTAAGATGACTGAAAATCCTCTGTTCCACGATAAGTCAAAACACATAGAGATCCGGTACTTCTATATACAAGATATGGTGCAAAGAGGAGCTATCAAGCTTGTATATATATAAGCACTGAGGATCAGATTGCTGATATCTTGACTAAACCTCTGTCTCGAGTAAAGCTTGGTGTAGTTCAGAAGAACCCTCCTCGAAAGGGGGAGTAGCACAGTATGAGACAGACAAGCCTATCTCATCAATGATGAGGTTACTTATTTTTCTTTGCACTTACTCACCTAGAATTATTTAGATTTAGGACTCTTATATTCTTTATTTTTATGATTAGGTGTATACATACTTTTGATGATAGATGTATACATGCTAGATACTTTTGATGATGATTAGATGTATACATACTTTTGATGATAGATGTATGCATGCTTTTGATGCTTTTGATGATTAGATGTATACATACTTTTGATGATAGATGTATACATGCTAGATACTTTTGATGATGATAGATGTATACATGCTTTTGATGTTAGATGCTTTTGATGATTAGATGTATACATGCTTTTGATGATAGATGTATACATGTTTTGATGATGATGATACATGTTTTGATGATGATGATACATGTTGTGGTTATACATGTTTTGATGATGATGATACATGTTTTGATGATGATGATACATGTTGTGGTTATACATGTTTTGATGATGATGATACATGTTGTGATTATACATGTTTTGATGTTGATGATACATGTTGTGGTTATACATGTTTTGATGTTGATGATACATGTTGTGGTGATACATGTTATGATGATGAGGATACATATTCTTGATGAACATGTGAGGGGATTGGATCATCCCTGGACTTTCAGTCCTAAAGAGAACCGTAGACGTGAGGTCTCCGAGAATGAAGTCCTTAGTGGACAGTTGAGGGGATTGGATCATCCCTGGACTTTCAGTCCTAAAGAGAACCGTAGACGTGAGGTCTCCGAGAATGAAGTCCTTAGTGGACAGTTGAGGGGATTGGATCATTCCTGGACTTCAGTCCGAAAGAAGAGCCGTAGACGTATGTCTCCGATAATGAAGGGATTGGGATCATTCCTGGACTTCAGTCCGAAAGAAGAGCCGTAGACGTATGTCTCCGATAATGAAGGGATTGGGATCATTCCTGGACTTCAGTCCGAAAGAAGAGCCGTAGACGTATGTCTCCGATAATGAAGGGATTGGGATCATTCCTGGACTTCAGTCCGAAAGAAGAGTCGTAGACGTATGTCTCCGATAATGAAGGGATTGGGATCATTCCTGGACTTCAGTCCGAAAGAAGAGCCGTAGACGTATGTCTCCGATAATGAAGGGATTGGGATCATTCCTAGACTTCAGTCCGAAAGAAGAGCCGTAGACGTATGTCTCCGATAATGAAGGGATTGGGATCATTCCTGGACTTCAGTCCGAAAGAAGAGCCGTAGACGTATGTCTCCGATAATGAAGGGATTGGGATCATTCCTGGACTTCAGTCCGAAAGAAGAGCCGTAGACGTATGTCTCCGATAATGAAGGGATTGGGATCATTCCTGGACTTCAGTCCGAAAGAAGAGTCGTAGACGTATGTCTCCGATAATGAAGGGATTGGGATCATTCCTGGACTTCAGTCCGAAAGAAGAGCCGTAGACGTATGTCTCCGATAATGAAGGGATTGGATCATTCCTGGACTTCAGTCCGAAAGAAGAGCCGTAGACGTATGTCTTCGAGAAAGAAGGGATTGGATCATTCCTGGACCTCAGTCCGAAAGAAGAGCCGTAGACGTATGTCTTCGATAATGATAGGACTGGATCGTCCCTGGACTTCGGTTCAAAAGGTACATGACTGGTTTACATCATTCCTTGATGATGACGATGCTGATGATCGTGCGATGACGATGCTGATGATCGTGTGATGACGATGCTGATGATCGTGCGATGACGATGCTGATGATCGTGCGATGACGATGCTGATGATCGTGTGATGACGATGCTGATGATCGTGTGATGACGATGCTGATGATCGTGTGATGACGATGCTGATGATCGTGCGATGATGATGCTGATGATCGTATGATGACGATGTTGTTGATCGTGTGTTGACGATGCTGATGATTGAGTACTATCAACTCTGATGATGTTGATGTTCCAGTATTGAAGATGTTCCAATAACTGGTTGAGTTACTGATGATGTTGAGAAAGCTTCCAATGATTTATAGATGTATCATGTATGATGTTGATGACTCCTTGCTCGTGCAGGTGCTGTTATAATATCCTTCTTGTTAAGGGGGAGTGTTGAAATATTGTAACTTCAAAGAATATTATAATTGTACTTTATTATTCCGGAGATGTTTCATTCCTCCGTAAAGATCTTATTGTATATCCGGAGATGTTTATTCCTCCGTCAGAATGTGGTAACTCGGGTTATTAGACTTCCCTAGTGGAGGTCGGCCCTTTATGTGTTATGTGGGTCAAAGGGTTATTAGACCACCCTAGAGGGGTCGGCCCAGTTAGTTGTAGTGGGGTATTTAACCCATTGGTTAAATACGAGCCTACGTGTACTTGTGTAAAATACATATCAGTGAAGTGTATAAATAGAGGAGGTGTGTTCCTCATTTGACACACTCACTCATTCAAGGGAAGCGCACTTGTGGAGGAGAGGTCTGCTATTGTGGAGGAGGAGATCATGTCTCAGGGTTTCATCTTTGTATATTGCTGGTCATCTATATTGAGGAAGCTTTGCTGGGTTTTCTACCCCATGAGGGTTTCCCAGGATAAATCTCTGTCTCTTGTGTTTATGCTGTGCTTGTTGTTTCTTCAGTGATCCTGTATATGCTATTATTGTGAAATGGAATGTAATGCTGCTATTTTCTGTCTTAGCATATTAAATCTTAACACCTGGGATCAAGGAAACTAACTGAGCCTGGAACTTAAGCCCGTGGTAGCAAGAAAACTTTGAACAACACTTACAGAGATATACTATCGAATTTTAGCTCAACTTAAACCACATTTAGTGCAGATATCTATCCAAATTTAACCCGAACTTTAAACAACGCTTAGCTGAGATATATCCATCAAAGCACATCTTTTCCCCCCCTTTCCAATCAAAACACTGGTCTCTATAAGAAGGTCCTCATGCTGGCAGTGGTAGAGGATTCGTGGCTCCTCTAATGAGACAGATGGCCTGATAGGGAGTTTGCATAGCGACAGATGGCAGCGTTAAAGATTCGGGTGCTTGATTAAGGAGACACCCTCATAATTCACGTCGCTCCTCGTTCGCAGGGTTTTCCTATTTTAAATGCTAAGAGAGAGCATAAATTAATTGGTGACTCTTTACTATATATATATATATTTATATTTATATTTATATCTATTTCATTTTCCAGATCCTTCGCAGATGTTGATGTATTGCATTTGGTTTGTCTTCTATTTGTATATAATGTCACTATTTAACCTGGTGGTTAGGTTTCACAAAATAATTGATCTGACGTTGAGGCATACTTTAGAGTAATAACTCACCTGAGGTAGGAGGGTGAGGAATGGCAAGAAATGCGCACTAACATCTTAATCCGTCGGGGACAAAGTGGATGCAAGCACCAACCTGACAGGCAGTGGTAGGGGTTTGCGTGGCTCTTCTTAAGACAGATGGAGTTCCAAAGGTAATGTTGTTTCTCCACTATCAAGTAAGGAGACTAACTCATAGTTTTTCGCAAGATCCACTCCAAATAGGGGCAAAAATCACGAAAAGAAAGGAAAAAGGATTTGGTGTGGATTTAAAAAATTCGTCTACTTAAAGGTGGAACTTGGATTTTCTAACAAGACCATCGTTATCCCTTAACCAAATTTCTCCAATTCTGCACTCTTATTAATGTACTATTACCCATTCTCTAAATCCGAGCGTACGTTCCCTGATTATAACATCCGACTATGTGTTTGCTACATCACATAAAATCCATGTATTAAAGTATTTACAAGAGTCAAATAAACACTTTGAATAATCTATTATTTATAATATTTTCAATCAACTTTGAAAGTACTATAATTTTTTCTAATATAATACTTATTTGATTTCATAAATCATAACTATGAATTCCTAAAGGAAATCCTTCAATCTTTCTCTCCTCGAGGTGAAAAATAAGAATCACCTTAACTTCTTTTCTTATAGGAGCACTAAGAATATTTCTTGGGCATCCTTGCCAAAATTTAGAGTAGGTATTTATAATAATACCAACTTAGGGAGTTCCCTTAATCTCACTAAGTTTTTCTAATAATAATTTAGACTTATGTTAGTAATTAGGTCATAGTAGTTCACTACTAGAGTGCAGTAAGTAATTAATTAACATAACCTAAGATAACACCTATGAACATTAGGTGGACATCTCTGGTTCACACCAAATGACACCCATCATCTATGTCTTAGATATTCATGGCTCTCTAGTCAGTCCATATCTCCCCCCTAGTGGGTTTAATTTCCCGTCGTTTTAGTTGCGTTACCGTCTTCAGTTTCCTGAGTTTACAATTCACTACTTAGGAAATAAGCCACATAATTACAAGGTTTTCTTATGGGACCTTGGCCTTGAGCTCCTCACCAGAAACCAGTACAATAGTCGATTATATTTACAAAATAATAGGGTTTATGTTGGCAGGTGGTTCAGTAAGTTAGGATTGCAGCATCGCGGATGCTGCGACAAGTCAGAAGATATCGTGGAATGTGGAAAGCTGGGCGCAAAGGAGAATATTTTATGTATTTTTGAGTCGGTTGGACCGCAGCATGCGGGTTTTGGGTCATTTGGACCGTGTGTTATGTAATTTTGGGTCAATTGTACCGCAGTATGTGGGTTTTTGGGTCATTTGGACCGTGTCAGTTAGATTTTGGGTCATTCGCTCAAAGCGTCGGTTAGGAAGTTGTTAGTAAGTGGACAAGCAATGTAAAGGCGGAAGCCTATTTATAGTCATAGAGTCATATGTGTTGGAACACCGAAGATGAATGAAAAAGCAAGATCTGATCCTGGCATGCATCTGTAATTGTTATCTGTGAGATCTGTGTTTTGCGGAGATATTGTATCTGGGTTTTGCTGAGTTAATATGATATGACGGAGCTGTTTTGAGAAATCCCTGTGTATATTATGTTCACTTATGGTAATGCATGTTGCGATATATGAATGATGCTATGTTTTCTTGCTGCAAATAATGCTTTACTGTTATACTTGTTGCGATGAATGTTATGTTGAATGATGTTATGAATACAATGATGTTGAAGTTAAATGCATAGATCTACTTTTGAATGTCGCAATAATTTTAAGTGACTGTTTCCGCAAACAGCCTCCTTCATTCGGCGGAAACATGCTTCCGTCGACTCTCCCTTGAACATCTCGGGTGAGACCTCATCTGGTCCGCAAGTGTTACTGGACAGGGTAAAACCTATCTGGTTCAGTGCTCAGGGAGATCGCGGTGGGTTGGATGTCGACAGTGAGTGGAACCCCTGTCGACTGGGTTTGAGTCAACAAATGGTTTTGTTGCCAGGATCGTGTGAGAAGTGAAAGGAGGATATGTTGTGGCATCCGACACAACCGGAGATACAAATCTGTTTTGATCAGAAGTTGTAGGAATTTGTTGAAGAAGAAAGTCGGAACACTTGACTGATAGTAGATCAGTGGGTGGGAAGATATATTCACGACGGTCCGCACGAATCGTTTTTCTGTGAATTCCTAGTCATTTTGTACGAGTGGTTGGAGAAGTTGACCTTCTAGAAGAGGAACTTCCAAGGTGGTGAACCGACGACCTGGACCCTGGAGCTGATCCAAGAACTGCAGGAAGTCGACAACAAAGAGTCGCAGGCTGTCGAAGTGTGGCTTGATAGCATCTTGGAATGGTATATCACTGAATTTGCGGTTGATATGCAAAAATCTTATAGTGAAGCTGAAAGATATTTCTTCCGCGAACCCCAGGGAAGGTTTATGTTGTCGCTCCAACTGTCCATTAAGATGCTTATTTGCGAGAAGGGTATATTGAAGATGCATCTAGATCAGTAAACATCTTGGTGGGTGGAGGCTATGGGTATCGCGAGAGCAGGGGGGCGGTACATGGAATGGTAAGGGGTTGATGGGTGCAGGTCATGATGAGACTGTGAGCGAAGCCAAGGAAGAGAGTGGTCTTACAAGGGGAGGAGCGAGGTTTCGACAGGAAAAGAGGCAGAGGACAGGAGAAGGTCCTACTCCGATCGAACAACAAGCTCGCGAAGGAATACCACATGGGACGAAGCGACCTCATAGTCCGAACAAGGACAACCAGGCTACACCCAGGATAGAGGCAGGACCAAACCCTAGCAGCAATGTACCCACACCTCCGCTCACTATCTATCAACCAGTGAGAAACACAACTTCGACTCCACCGGGTCAACAAAACTTGATTGCTAGTAGTTCAACGACTGCAAGAAGGAATCCCAGGATGGCGGGAGAGGATGCTAAGTTGTCGTTGTTCTATGGGAATGTGACAGATAACCCCGAGCAGTACTGGTTTTTATGTGAAGTGGTATGGACTGTAAAACAGATCACTAATGATAACGCTAAGAAAGGACAGTTAGCAACAACTCTGCAAGGTCGCGCACTAGACTGGTTTATGAAGTTTGTTCTAGTACCTACAGGAGCTCCAGAGAAGACACTAGACGATATCAAGGATGGATTGATTGCAGAACTCAGAAAACCCAAGTCCGAAGCAAAGTATATTACAGAATTGAAATAAATTAAGTAGTATCCCAATGAATGGTGTGGGATTTTGATCAAAAGGTTTAAGACGCTGATGGCGAGGGTTAGTTTTGATATGAGTGTTGTCCAACACAAAGAATGGTTCATCGCGGCACTGCTCCTGCACATTCGACTACCACTGATGCAACAGAATATTACAATGCCCAGTGAAGACCTGGAGATCGCAATGCAATTGGAAGCATCGCCAATTGGTGAAAACGCAACCGAGATGTCACAGATTCAGAAACAGCTGGCTAACCTGACCATACAGCTGCAAGATCTTAAGAAGGGCAAGGAGTAGCGTGAAGAAGTATTGTGTACGTGATGTCGAGGAGAAGGGCATACTAAGGACAATTTCCCTGACTTCCGCAATTATCTAGTTTCAGGAGCACCAAATCCGTTGAATGGTGGTGGCATGCCATGGTGTCGCATTTGTCAGGTATATGGGCACCGCCACAAGGAATGTCCATACATGCAGATGATGGTCACAAAACCGATGAATATGTATTGCACATTCTGTAAATATCTGGGACATGACGACAAAGATTACCGAGCAGATGGGTTGCTTCATGAGAGAACATACGATGCATTCTATGTAAAGGACGATCAGTGTGTCGTACAACAACCACAGCCGCAAGTAGCCCAACCGCTACCTCAACTGCAGGTACAGTTTGTACTGCAGCAGAAACCACAACAGTTTATGCTGCAATATGCTCTGATGCAAATGGCTCCACAGCAGCCACAGTACATTCAGCAACCACAGTATGCGCAGCAAGGGCAGGGCATGCAACCAGCTCCTATGCAGCAACAATTCAATCAACCGCAGTACCAACAGCAGGGTGGACACGGTGGAGGATTTGATTGTGGAGGAGGACAAGGAGGTCGCGGACCTGTTCAGTGTTATCACTGTGCGGTATAGGGGCACTATCAGCGTGATTTCCCACTATTGCAGACGCAGTGTACATTTTTCTTTGTCACAGATCATATAGTGGAGAACTGCCCCCAGTTGATTGCGCGATGGAAGGTAGGAAACGTTCCACAGTTGCAAAATCAGAATCAGGTGCGACAGCCGATAAATAATCAAGTATAGAAACCAGCACAGAACCAGAACCAACTCCCAAATTAGAATGCTAATCTGAATGTGAACCAACCAGGGAATCCACCACTGAACCAGAATTAGGATGTGAGTGTTGCAACAATTTCGGCAGAGCCAAGGCCACAATATGTGGCTATCACAGTCATCACACGGGGAGGTGCAGAAACAGGAGAGGATAGCTCACAACCACTCATTTGATTAGCCGGGTAGAATAAGGTCTCATTTAACATTGAGTCCAAATGTGATGCTTTCTTTCAGGCGCGTCGTGCGATGGACCAGGATCGCGGTAAAGTTATTATCTACGACATGCCCCCTGTTTTTTATGCTAATTCAGAGGCAGGTTCGTCGGCGCCATCTGGAACCTTGCAGAAATTTTTCGAAAGCTGCTTATTGTTGGAAAGAGATCCTTCTACTCTAGCTAAGATTGAGGGGTTGCTGCAACGACCAACCAGGGGACGACAAGAGTCCGCGGTAAACTCCTTATAGCGACGGAAGACCGGTAAGGAGATGCGCATGAACATACAAATTGGGGACTATGATGTTGATTCAGTTATTCTGGATCTTGGTTCAGATGTCAACATCTTAACCAAGTAGGCATGGCAGCAAATGGGGATCCCCCCATTGAGCTGGTCTCTTGTCCAACTCCAGTTAGCTAATCACGCTAAAGTGACATCAATCTAGAGAGTCCCATGCCTGGTGGTGGACATTGAGGGCATGAAGACCTATGTTGACTTTGATGTCATCGAAGTGGTTGAAGGAGGAAGATCGTATCCCGCGTTGTTGGGGATCGGATGGGATAATGACAGTGTAGCGGTAATCAACTTCAAGCGGCGGATGATGACTTTCGAAAACCGCGATCTCAGAGTCATCGCCCCGTTGGATCGTGCTGAAGGACGCAGATACATTGAGCCAGTGAAGGATGAAGATCCCAGTGGATGGGACCATGCATTCAACATTTCCGAAGACTATATTCATCCGACTGCCAATGATGAGCTGGGATGGCGCAGTGATAGCTTTGTGTCTTCTGACTATGATGACGTGTTAGAACATTGGCAGAACCGCTTGCATGAGGTATCGCTCTGCAAATGCGAGTTAGTCATGCAATAATTATGCCATGTTGCGACTGAAACGGTTACACTACCAGTATATCAGGGGCTGCCTGGCTTGTCCGAATTTCTCACAGAATTCGAGGAAAGAGTTTTAGAACCCCAGCGACTTCTGGCATTAGAAGAAGCACTGAAGGCTGCTCCAGCACGCTGGTGTATGACACACAAGAAATCAATTAATGGATGGTCGCAATGCAGGATATTGATGATGGTTCATTTCAGCGATACCGAGGTTTACCACACAGGGAAATATGATGGCTAGAATAACCCTGGAAGTCATTTGAGGGAGTGTTATACATTGTGGGCATCGCGACCACGAGATGAGTGGGTCCATGCCTTTATCCATACTTTAGACGAGATGTTGCGATCATCGTATACTGCAGCTGAGTTGCAAGGAGAAATTACCACTTGGGTGGAGTTGACGGTATGCTTCACTCATACATTCAGATTTGCAGATGCCAACCCTGATGTCAATAATGCATTGCAGCTCATCCGCGATGTGGTTCTGAAGGTTGTTCCAGTAGCATATCCCATGGATCCGCATATGCACTGCCAGATGCAATCCATGATGGAATGTTACAATATCACTAGTGGGCCCGAAGACGGTGATGATCCGCGGAATGTCAATATTCCCGAGTCTGAAGGGAGTTGCGATGTGGTAGCACCTGATGCGCCAAGTGATCTGATCATCCAGCCCTTGAAGCTCCGTAAGATCAATATTGGGATGGAGGCCACACCCAAGTTCGCGAATGTTGGAGATTATTGGGATGATGAGATTATGGGAAAGGTCACTGACTTGCTGCATGAATTCCAATACCTCTTTCCTACGAAGTTTTCTAAGATGAAAGGTATTTTGGGTGATCTAGGGGAGATGAAGATCCCCTTGAAACCAAACGCTAAACCGATCAGGCAGCGACCCTACCGGTTGAATCCGTGACATAAGGAGAGGGTCAAGGTAGAAATTGATAGCATGTTGAATGCTGGTATCATTGAACTGGTTGAAGAATCATAATGGATCAGTCCTATGGTGGTGCAGGACAAGAAGACTGGCGAGGTGTGCATTTGTGTCGATTTGCGGAAGTTGAATGATGCCTTCTTGCATGATCCCTTTCCGACCCCGTTTACTGATGAAGTACTCAAGGTGTGGGTGGCCAGGAGATGTATTCTTTCACAGATGGGTTCTCAGGCTATCATCATATTCGCATTGCAAAAGAAGACCACCACAAGACAACTTTTGTGACAGAATGGGGTTGTTTTCAGTATATCGTGATGCCGTTTGGGCTGAAGAACGCACCTGCAATATTCTCGCGGGTTGTTGTTGCTGCGTTTCGGGATTTCATTCAGAATTTTTTGCAGGTATACATGGATGACTGGACAATCTATGGTTTGATCCGTGATCATCTGGCCAATTTGCGGTTGATGCTGGAACACTGTCGACAGCATCAGATATCGCTGAATTTGAAGAAGTGCATCTTTTGTGCACCATTTGGGATATTGCTGGGTCACATTGTGTGAAAACAAGGGTTGTTATTTGATCCATCAAATATTGCGCTCATTTTGAGCTTAACACCACCAACTAATGTTAAGAAGTTGAGACCGACCTTGGGACATACTAGGTATTATCGCAAGTTCATCAGGGGATATGCATCGATCACCGCCCCTATGGAGAAGCTATTGAAGAAATATGTGGTATTTCAATGGAGCCCAGAATGTCAGGATAGATTTGAGACGCTGAAGATGAAGATGGCTTCGGCACCGATACTAGTATTTCCGGATTGGAGTAAGGAATTCCATGTTCACGTCGATGCTTCATCGATCGCGCTGGGAGTGGTGCTTTCCCAGCCAGGAGAGGGGGATCTCTATCACCCCATTGCTTTCGCAAGCCATAATTTGTCATCGGCCGAAAGGAGCTATACCACTATGGAGAGGGAAGGCCTGGCGATGGTCTATGCACTGCAGAAGTTTTGACACTATTTATTGGGAGGACACTTTAGGATGTTTACAGACCACTCTGCATTGAAATACCTGTTCAATAAGCCTGTGTTGGGGGGGAAGATATGTCGCTTCCTACTTCTTTTTCAGGAGTTCGATTTTGAAGTGATTGTGAAACCAGGGAAGTTGAATGCTGGCCCTGATCATCAATCGCGGATTGAAACAGGAGAGGATCCAACTAACATTGAAGACAGGTTTCTTGATGCGCAATTGTTTAAGGTTGAAGTCGCCGATGGCTATTTTGAAGAAATCATTTAGTTTCTGGTGACAGGTACTGCACCAGAAGAATTCACCACTAGTCAGAAGAAGCAGTTGGTCATCAAGGCTACATATTTCTAGCTAATCACAAGAGAGTTATACAAGATGGGCGCAGATGAGATATTGCGACGGTGTGTCTTGCCACATGAGCAAGCGCAAATCTTGCCAGAAGCACACGCAGGAATGGCTGGGGGGAACTATGGCGGTCGAGCGACTTCCAAGAAGGTGCTTTGTGCAGGGCTCCGGTGGCCCACGATGCACAATGATGCGACCGACTATGCGCGGTCCTGCGATGTTTGTCAGAGAACCAGAAAGCCATCCAGGAGGGATGAGATGTCGTTGATGCCTCAGCTAACACTGTAGCCATTCGACAAATGGGAAGTGGATTTTGTGGGACCAATATATCCATCAGGGAAGAGCACTGGTGAAAGATACATCATCACGGTGACAAACTATTTGACAAGATGGGCAAAGGCTGCACCAGTCGTTAATTGTTCTGCGGCCACAGCTATGCGGTTCCTGTCTGACAACATTGTCACTCGCTTTGGCTGCCCCAAGATATTATTGAGTGATCAAGGTAGCCACTTTCTTAATCGCACCATCAGTGCATTGACGGAGGAACTGCAGATATGGCACAAGAAGAGTACACCATATCATCCACAGGAAAATGGCACAGTGGAAGCTTTCAATAAGATATTGGAACATGCGCTGAAAAAGGTGTGCAATGTGAACCGTGATGACTGGGATCTGAAAATCCCAGCAGTCTTGTGGGCGTATCGCACCACGTGTAAAAGGTTGACGGGACAGACACCATTCAAGCTATTGTATGGGAAAGAAGCGATTATTCCTATGGAATACATCGTTCTGAGTCTGCGCATCGCAGCAGCGACAGGTATGGATGCTACAGCAGCATTAGAAGAAGGTCTAGCGCAGTTAGTACAGCTGGAGGAAGATCGCTTTATTGCAGGATTCCACCAGGGGGTGGAGAAGGATTTCCAGAAGGCTTGGCATGATCGCCACATCAAAAACAAACAGTTTCAACAGGGTGACTTGGTGTTGTTGTATGACAGCGAGTTTATGAAACACCCAGGAAAATTGCAGATGCATTGGCTTGGTCCATATTGCATCAATAGCATCACTTCAGGAGGCGCAGTACAGTTGCAGCAGTTAGACAGACCGATGCTCCCAAACTGATTAATGGTAGCAGGTTGAAGCCCTACAGGTCGGGCTTGGAACAGCGTGATACCTAAGTCGCATCGAGAAAAAAAAAATTTGCAGGTTGATCGGTGGCAAGTTGGCGCACCGACAGGAACAGAATGCGCAAGCAGGGAGGCTTGTGCCACAAGTTAGGAGCAGTCCACGACAATGGCAGGGTCGCGAACAGGTCAAATCAGCAATAAATGCCAAAAGTTAGAACAGTTAATTAACGACGCTTGTTCGAATGATGGGCATTAATGGTGGATCCGGCCGATTGGCTGACAGGATCGACGACGGATTTGGGCCATTAATACAAAATTTAGTCCAAGTTAATGCGGGATTTCATGATGATTACGAAGGATCGGGTTGAATTCTATAAGAACAGGCTGAGGCTGGTCGGAAGGCACCAAGAGAATTCAGTTGTTAAGTGTGCAAGATTGTGCAGTGTTGCAGAATGTCGTTGCTGACTATGGAGAGAATTTGTGAGTTGGGAAAGGTTCAGTTGAACTTGCGGAGTACGGGTGTTGTGTGCTGAGCTAAGATTGTGAGTGGCATTGTGCCATCCCTTGGAGTTCGGCAAGTTGACTTAGGTATGCCAGGAGAGCTGGAGACAGTTGAAATCTCCAGCGAAGTAGATTCTCCCGTCATTCTTATTGCTATTGATGAGGAATTCGATCTTGAGGAGAAAGTTTCCAACATGCTAGTTGGAGCATCAGTTATTGCAAAGAAGCATCGGGGGGGTCAGCATTCTGAGTCGCTACAGATCAAATGGAAGCTTAGATCATCCACTGCGGTCATGGCAGAGGTTCAAGTACAGGTGGGACAGTCTAGTCGACGAATTGATGAGTCTGCTGCATGGGAGGGATTGTCTACTGTCGACATCCCTGGGTATGTTCCCCCTAGTCGACCGGGTGCACCACTTCGCAAAGTGAACAAAAATTAGAAGTATCCATTAAGGCTGCCCGCGCTCCCTGCTGGAATGGAGTGCTCTGCTAATATTGTGTCAGCGTTGATGCGCCTGAAGTATGATGATCACAATATGGTGGCCTATCCAGAAATTTCCTTGGACCCCTATGTGCCAGAGTCACAAATCACTGGGACGCCGATTCCGCAAGACTGGGCATGGGGGCTGAACTAAGCTGCCTTGTTGGGCCTTATTAGCATGCCGCATTTCGGATGACTACTGGAGGTTAACGCTTGTGTGAAGTAGCTACCGGCCTGCTTCCACAGCGGTTCATTATGGCTGGACATAGAGATTCCAGTCATTGTCAACTTGATTGTGAGAATTACCGGGTTGCCCAAAGATGGGGTAGACTCGTCTCAATACTTCCGAGGGAAGGAGAACGACAAAAAGAGGGCAAAGCAATTGATTGACCGCTATGGGTTGGAATGAGATGGCCGTGGTTATCGCACCAGCAGTATCAACGATAAGGCGATTCTCACCGGCGCAAAGATATTGTCCTGCAAGGTGGTCGGGGGCGGTCGACCTAATCAGTGCAACTCGGGGATCGTGGCATGTGTAGAGCAATGCGCGGAAGGTGTCCAAATGAATTGGTCCTTGTTTTTTATGAACCAATTGGCGGAGGATGCCGCCATTGTCCAAGATGGGAAGGGCTCCTTCACATATAGCTAGCTGTTAATTTTGATCACACTTGTCTCCTGGAAGGAGCCCAGCACTTACCAAGGTATGGAGGTTGCGGCCGCAAAAGAGCATCGGGGTGCGCAATATCAAAACTTATGTTCGGTACGTGAGCAAGAGCGACTCCGAGATTGCACATTGCAGTTCTAGTTTTATTGGGAGATGCTCTATGATGCAGCAATACTGGTGCCTCGGGTATCTGAGGAAACCACGACAAAGTTTAAGCTGATTATGGTGTTTGTGATTCGGCCGCACGCCATTTATGTGCAAGTCAGACGTGACCTAGGTAAGCAGTGGTTATTGACCCCTTACAAGGTGACGACAGAAGCGCTGGATGCTATTGTGAACGATTGGCCACCAGAATGGTGCGAACCCATGGGGTTGGCATAGATTGAGGCTGGAGAACCAGCTAAAGGCCCAAATGATCGACTATCGATGCAGGACCAGCAGAGTCACCATGACTCAAACCAGGAATCAACAAGGACACCGACAAACGATAAAATTGACAGTGACATTGAGGAGGGCAGGATGAAGGCACGCCATGAGCACGGTACGATCAGTGGGGCGTCGTCGACCATGGAAAATCAGTTGGGACATTTCATTCATGCGGTTACTCAGGTAACCAATACGAATGCTTGGGCCATGATGGAGAAGGCAGATGAAGGTTTCGATGCGGTCACCGCCCGCTTGGATTCCCTGTGTGATATCATCTTGAAGAAGGCACCCGCGAGCGCAGCGGTGCAGGAAATTGGCACTGAGCCGCAGGTCCAGAATGTTCAAATTCCGCTGACTGCCATTGCGACCGATGATGCATCCCTTGGGACAATGCTGCAGCAGTTTGAATATTTGACAGTGAATGTTAATGCACTGTCCTCACCAACATTGGTGTGCATACAAGAAGTTGCCAGTCAAGAATTGGCGGATAGAGAACGTGACGCACAGAATCAACTAATGCGATCACAGGAGGCAGATGCAGCGGTCTGCAAGGAAGTTGAGGATCTCAAAGGGAAGGCCGCGGCAGCATGGGAAGTGGTTGATGAGATGAAGGAGATAATGGAGAGCCTCCGGGCCGAGAAGGCTACTGAGATCATGGAACTGAAGAAAGAACAGGATCGGATGACAGTGGAAAAAATAGCCTTGTGGGAAACTCAAGCGCAGTAGGAGGCGGCCATTGATGAATCCTGTCACCACATCTTCGAGCCAACAGCGGAGTTAGATCTGATCAAACGAGCGTAGAAGCTAGGGGTTGTTATCGCCCAGTTGCGAGAGGACAATGCGGTCTTAACCCATGCCCTGAATCCCGCCACACCGTCGGAGGTAGTCGCAGAACGGAAGAGTGCCATTGAAGAATTGGCGACTCAACTGGCCAAGTTAGAGTAGGATTACTACGGAGACTGCGTTGTTCTGGCAGCATCATCTAGGATGAGCCGCTAGAACAGTTGGCCAAGCAACGGCGTGAGGCGGAAGAGAAGCTAGCTACACTGAAGACCACCATGCGCACCATGCCACCGGTGGCGCAGGTATCTCAAAAGGCGGATATCAAGGACTTGCAGCAACGAGTTGCCAAAGCATAAGAACGACAGAAGCAACGCTCTACACAGTTGGATGAGTTTTAGGAAATTGGTGCCAAGCTTACTGCCGCTGTTGATTCTGCGCTCCAGGAGGTGCAGGTAACGAAGCAGAGAGTTGACACACACCTGTGTGACCACCCTCTGGAAATGGAGCTCGATAATAGTAAGGAAATTGTTGCAACGGCCGTGGAGCAGGTCAGTGGAATCCGGTAGCAGTACGAATATTTCCGAGTCAAGACAAGTGAGTACACCATGTCCAGCTGACGTGGCTCGAGGGCGAGCCACAAGATTGTGTTGGGGGCCTATTGGCATGCGGTTTGGTAAGTTAGGATCGCAGCATCACAGATGCTGCGACAAGTCTGAAGATATCGTGGAATGTGGAAAGCTGGGCGCAAAGGAGAATATTTTATGTATTTTTGAGTCAGTTGGACCGCAGCATGCGGGTTTTGGGTCATTTGGATTGTATGTTATGTAATTTTGGGTCAATTGTACCGCAGTATGTGGGTTTTTGGGTCATTTGTACCATGTCAGTTAGATTTTGGGTCATTCACTCAAAGAATCAGTTAGGAAGTTGTTAGTAAGTGGACAAGCAATGTAAAGCTGGAAGCCTATTTATAGTCATAGAGCCATATGTGTTGGAACACCGAAGAAGAATGAAAAATAAAGATCTGATCCTGGCATGCGTCTGTAATTGTTATCTGTGAGATCTATGTTTTGTGGAGATATTATATCTCGGTTTTGCTGAGTTAATATGATATGACGGAGCTGTTTTGCAAAATCCATGTATATATTCTGTTCACTTATGGTAATGCATGTTGCGATATATGAATGATGCTATGTTTTCTTGCTGCAAATAATGCTTTACTGTTATACTTGCTACGATGAATGTTATGTTGAATGATGCTATGAATACAATGATGTCGAAGTTAAATGCATAGATCTACTTCTGAATGTCTCAATAAGTTTAAGTGATTGTTGCCGCAAACATCCTCCTTCATTCAACGGAAACAAGGTTCCGTCGACTCTCCCTTGAACATCTCGGGTGAGACCTCATCTACTCCGCAGGTGTTGTTGGATGGTGTAAAACCTGTCTGGGCCGGTGCTCAGGGAGATCGCAATGGGTTGGATGTCGACAATGAATGGAACCCCTGTCAATTGGGTTTGAGTCAACAGTTTAAAAGGAGGTATTTTAAAGATATCAGCCAACTTCATTCCCAAGTGATCAGACTCAGCCTCTTCGTAAATGGAGAGTGGGACCAAAATTTAGATTTCTCTATTTGTATAATAGCCTACAACCTCGTGTACAAGTAGACTTTTCATGGGATTCACACCAATGGGACTTTGTCCATCAATGTTATGAATTAGGGATGAGGATTGGTGTACCCCATTTGGATTTGTAAACATTTTTCCTTTCATTAATAAATTTTTATACTGTTTGGTGTAATATGTATGGTGAATTATATTATTTAGTATATATGAATTATTTATTTATTGCATTAAATTGCTTTACATGTACATGCACTATGGTTCTATAGTAGTTGCTCCAGGATTAGATGTGTTGATCATTTTGGACTTTCAGTCCGCTGAAGAAGCTTGGGGTCTTTTAATATAACAATTTACAAATTGTTGAATAATGTACTATATTTCGGCTTGAAATATAATAGGCTTTTTTCTGACGAAAAAATGAGTGGTGTTTTACCTTTTTTATCCAAGGACTAAATTCATATTATTTAATCTAACACAAAAATAAAAACATTCTCCATGTGCTAGTAAGAACGTTACATAGTCAAATTGAATGATACGAGTTGAACATGATGTTTATATATTATGGATCTTATTCTTCAATCGTTGCATCTCTTCAAACTGGGATCATGTCTTTTCATACTCATGCCTCTTCAAAAAGATTAACTATGTTTTTAATTAAATAACAAACCCTGGTTTTTAATTAAAGATCAACTCTGGTTTTTTTAATAAACTTTGCCTTATTATATTTTATTAGTTTATTCTTGTAGCTTATCATCATGTCTTTTTAGCATCATGCCCTTTCCATAATCACGTCCTTCAATCTGGAAATTGCCTTTTTATCAAACGCACCACTTCATAAAAAATACTTCTTGGTTTAATTAATTTGCTTTGATAAATAGCTAGAAGTTAATTTCCTCTATTTCATAACATCTTAATTATTCCTTATTAAATTGACTTAGCTGGGAAATTTAAACGAAAACTTGTTAACATATATTATCAGGCTTATTGATGGCATATTCACATATTGTGTAAGAAAAGTTTTTCCTCAACTTGGCAAATCAATTTTTTCACACGTGTGACTACGAAAGAAGAGACTGACATCATGGCTAGATGTCCAGTTCATCAAAGAACAAGCCCATGCCAACTGATGAATTTATCACCACGAGGACAGTTTCTGGCGGGCATTTCCAAATAGCCCCTTAACCTTGTGATTTTAACACTTGGCCAAATTTCATTTGTTCTCAATATGCAAAACAAGATTTTTCTCACTTTGGCAGGTTGATTTCTTGCACATGTGACCATCATAAGGAAAAATGAAAACATGAATGGATAACCACTTCAACAAGTAACATATCCATGTCACCTTTTGAATTTGTTGATACACTCACATGATCGGGCGGGAATTTGAAACTAGCTTTTTAAACTACCAATTCAACACTTAGACAAAATTGTCAAACCCTAGGTCAACATGAGGGGATTTTTATTTTCATCAACTTGGAAGTATGAAACACTGGCAATGGATAGAGGCCAACAAGGTGATTCCATCCAAACCAATTTAATCCTTTGAGACCTCTTTCTCTCTCCTAGGTGGGAATTTTTCTGGAGCAGTGCAAATCAAGCTAAGATGCACTTTTGGTAGCTTAATATATTCACCTACAGAGACTTTTTGGACAAACCAATGATATGGTTGGATGCACCAATCAACAGTCTAGAGACCCATATCCTCAAAATACTTGAAGACATCAACCATAGGAAATGGCAGGCATTTTACTGAGGTCACTTAGGCATTTTTACCGGTATTTTTATACTTGGACAATTTGTGCATTTTAATGGACTAGAGCAACCTGCCTGAAACATTATTTTGGCAAACCCATAACTTCCTCCTCAGACACTCTCAAGACAAGATGAGACTATGGTCAGGTAGACATATCAACAAGCTCCATCCTGACAAGATGGGGCGGGCATTTTCTTAAGGCCACTTGGACCAATTTTCCAACACTTGGTTAATTTCCAGAATTTCTCCAAATTGACATATCTCTATATAATTAGGTCAAATTGTAATAATGACATCATGAAGGTACTAGAATTACATATCTCTATAATTTTTCACACTTTCGACTACCAAATAAGAGACTGACATCATGGCTAGATGTCCAGTTCATCGAAGAACAAGCCCATGCCAACTGATGAATTTATCACCACAAGGACAGTTTCTAGCGGGAATTTCCAAATAGCCCCTTAACCTTGTGATTTTAACACTTAGCCAAATTTCATTTGTTCTCAATATGCAAAACAAGAATTTTCTCACTTTGGCAGGTTGATTTCTTGCACATGTGACCATCATAAGGCAAACTGAAAACATGACTGGATAGCCACTTCAACAAGGAACAGATCCATGTCACCTTTTGAATTTGTTGATACACGCACATCATCTAGAGGGAATTTGAAACTAGCTTTTTAAACGACCAATGAACAACACTTAGACAAAATTGTCAAACCCTATGTCAACATGAGGAGATTTTTATTTTCATCAAATTCGAAGTATGAGACACCCAGTGGATAGATTCCAACAGGGTGATTCCATCCAGACCAATTTCATCCTTTGAGACCTCTTTCTCTCTCCACGGCGGGCATTTTTTTGGAGCAACGCAAATCAAGCTAAGAGGCACTTCTGGCAGAACAATATCTTCACCTATAGAGACTTTTTGGACAAAACAATGATATGGTTGGATGCACCAATCAACATTCTAGAGACCCATATCCTAAAAATACTTTAATACATCAACCACACGCAATGGCGGGAATTTTTGAGGTCACTTAGGCATTTTTACCAGTATTTTTATACTTAGAAAATTTGTGCATTTTACTGGACTGGAGCAACCTACCTGAAACACTATTTTGGCAGACCCATAACTTCCTCCTCAGACACTCTCAAGACAAGTTGAGACCATGGTCAGGTATACAGATCAACAAGCTCCAGCGTGACAAGATGGGGCGGTCATTTACCTTGACCTATGAGGTACAAAGGGCATTTTCGTAAGGCCACTTGGACCAATTTTCCAACACTTAGTTAATTTCCAGAATTTCTCCAAACTAACATATCTCTATATAATTAGGTCAAATTGTAATAATATAATTGTAATTTCTCCAATTTTTGGGTCCTTTTTTAAGAACTCAAAGTCCTTCTTACAGGACAATTTTGTGATAATATGTTATTATGTTTGTTAAACAAGCAGATAGGGTTTTTAAGGATCAGTATCAGAAATGTAAAAAGCTAAATGCATCAGAAGCATAAAAGAAGACTACAGGTCTATCCAAAAGGAAATAAATATCAGAAATACACTCCTTACAAAGTGTATCTACTATTCCTTATTAAATTGACAAAGCTGGGCAATTTAAAACAAAAATTGATTTAACATATACTTAATTAGGGCATATTCAGATTTCTATGTAAACCGGAATTTTACTTTAACTTGGGAGGTTGATTTTTCACGTGTGTGACCTCCATATGGAAAACTGAAACCATGACTGGATAACTGCTTCAACAAGGAACAAGTTCATGTCAAGTGATGAATTTATTGACACACACACATCATCTGGTGGGCATTTGAAAATAGCATTTTAAACTGTTGATTTAACACTTACGCAAAATTTTCAAACCCTAGGTCAACATGAAGAGATTTTTATTTTCATCAAATTGGAAGTATGAGATGTCCAATGGATAGATTCCAACAAGGTGATTCTATCTAGGAAAATTTCATCCCTTGAAACCTCTTTCTCTCTCCTCTGCAGGCATTTTTTTTGGAGCAATGCAAATCAAGCTAAGAGGCACTTTTGGCATATCAATATCTTCTTCTACAAAGACTTTTTGGACAAACCAATGATATGGTTGTATGCACCAATCAACCGGATAGAGAAACATACCCTCAAAATACTTTAATACATCAACCACAGGAAATGGTAGGCATTTTACTGAGGTAACTTAGGCATTTTTACCAACATTTTTATACTTAAACAAATTGTACAATTTCTAAGGTGGATTTTTTATTTCAACAAAATCCTAAACCAATGCCACTAGATGATGTAGTACACCTCACTGAGCACACCCGAGATGATTTCACTCCCAAACTCATCTTCATTCTCCCTAGGTGGGCATTTTACTGAACTTGGTGCAAAACTGCCTAGAACCCAGTTTTGGAAAACCTATAACTTCCTCCTCAGACACTCTACTACAGGCCTATCCAAAAGGCAAGAAATATCATAAATACACTCCTTACAGACTGTATCTACTATTCCTTATTAAATTGACAAAGCTGGGCAATTTAAAACAAAAACTGATTTAACATATACTTAATTCGGGCATATTCAGATTTTTGTGTAAAACAGAATTTTACTTCAACTTGGGAAGTTGATTTTTCACACGTGTGACCTCCATATGGAAAAATGAAACCATGACTGGATAACTACTTCAACAAGTAACAAGTTCATTTCAATTGATGAATTTATTGACACACACACATCATCTGGTGGGCATTTGAAAATAGCCTTTTAAACTATCGATTTAACACTCAGGCAAAATTATCAAACCCTAGGTCAACATGAAGAGATTTTTATTTTCATAAAATTGGAAGTATGAGGCATCCAATGGATAGAGACCAACAATTTGATTCTATCCAGACCAATTTCATCCCTTGAAACCTCTTTCTCTCTCCTCTGCGGGCATTTTTCTGGAGCAGTGCAAATCAAGCTAAGAGGCACTTTTGGCAGATCAATATCTTCTCCTACAGATACCTTTTGGAAAAAGCAATGATATGGTTGTATGAAACAATCAACCGTATAGAGATGCATACCATCAAAATACTTTAAGACACCAACCACAGGAAATGGCGGGCATTTTACTGAGGTCACATAAGCATTTGTACCAGCATTTTTATAGTTAGACAAATTGTGCAATTTCTAAGGTGGATTTTTTATTTCACCAAAATCTTGAACCAATGCCACTAGATGATGTAGTACACCACACTGAGCACACCCAAGCTGATTTCACTCTCAGACTCATCTTCATTTTCCCTAGGTGGGCATTTTACTGAACTTGGTGCAAAACTGCCTAGAACCTAGTTTTGGCAGACCTATAAATTCCTCCTCAGACACTCTACTACAGGTCTATCCAGAAGGAAATAAATATCATAAATACACTCCTTACAAAGTGTATCTATTATTCCTTATTAAATTGACAAAGCTGAGCAATTTAAAACAAAAACTGATTTAACATACACTTAATTCGGGCATATTCAAATTTCTGTGTAAAACAGAATTTTACTTCAACTTGGGAGGTTGATTTTTCACGCATGTGACATCCATATGGAAAAATGAAACCATGAATGGATAACTAATTCAACAAGTAACAATTTCATGTCAATTTATGAATTTATTGAAACACACACATCATCTGGTGGGCATTTGAAAATAGCCTTTTAAACTACTGATTTAACACTTAGGAAAAATTATCAAACCCTAGGTCAACATGAAGAGATTTTTATTTTCATCAAATTGGAAGTATAAGACATCCAATGGATAGATTCCAACAAGATGATTCTATCCATACCAATTTCATCCCTTGAAACCTCTTTCTCTCTCCTCTGCGGGCATTTTTCTGGAGCAGTGCAAATCAAGCTAAGAGGCACTTTTAGCAGATCAATATCTTCTACTACGGAGACTTTTCAAACAAAAAAATGATATGGTTGTATGCACCAATCAACAGTATATAGATCCATACCCTCAAAATACTTTAATACATCAAACACAGGAAATGGCGGGCATTTTACTGAGGTCACCTAGGCATTTTTACCAGCATTTTTATACTTGGACAAATTGTGCAATTTCTAAGGTGGATTTTTTATTTCACCAAAATCATGAACCAATGCCACTAGATTATGTAGTGCACCTCACTGAGCACACCCAAGCTGATTTCACTCTCAGACTCATCTTCATTTTCCCTAGGTGGGTATTTTACTGAACTTGGTGCAAAACTATCTAGAACCCAGTTTTGGAAGACCTATAACTTCCTCCTCGGACACTCTACTACAGGTCTATCCAAAAGAATATAAATATCAGAAATACACTCATTACAAAGTGTATCTACTATTCCTTATTAAATTGACAAATTTGGGCAATTTAAAACAAAAATTGATTTAACATATACTTAATTCAGGCATATTCAGATTTATGTGTAGAACAGAATTTTACTTCAACTTGGGAGGTTGATTTTTCACGGTTGTGACCTCCATTTGGAAACCTGAAACCATGACTAGATAACTACTTGAACAAGGAACAATTTCATGTCAATTGATTAATTTATTGACACACACACACATCATCTGGTGGGCATTTGAAAATAGCCTTTTAAACTGCACATTTAACACTTGGGCAAAATTATCAAACCCTAGGTCAACATGAAGAGATTTTTATTTTAATCAAATTGGAAGTATGAGACATACAATGGATATAGGCCAACAAGGTGATTCTATCCATAGCAATTTCATCCCTTGAAACCTCTTTCTCTCTCCTTGGCGGGCAATTTTCTGAGCAGTGCAAATCAAGCTAAGAGACACTTTTGGTAGATCAATATATTCTCCTACAGAGACTTTTTGGACAAAACAATGATATGGTTGTATGAGCCAATAAATAGTCTAGAGATCCATACCCTCAAAATACTTTAAGAAATCAACCACAGGAAATGGCGGGCATTTTACTGAGGTCACCTAGGCATTTTTACCAGCATTTTTATACGTAGAAAAATTGTGCAATTTCTAAGGTGAATTTTTTATTTCACCCGAATCCTGAACCAATGCCACTAGATGATGTAGTACACGTCACTGAGTGCACCCAAGCGGTTTTCACTCCCAGACTCATCTTCTTTTTCTCTAGGTGGACATTTTACTGAACTTGGTGCAAAACTGCCTAGAACCCAGTTTTGGGAAACCTATAACTTCCTCCTCAAACACTCTACTACAGGTCTATCCAAAAGGAAAGAAATATCATAAATACACTCCTTACAAAGTGCATCTACTATTCCTTATTAAATTGACAAAGCTGGGCAATTTAAAACAAAAACTGATTTAACATATACTTAATTCGGGCATATTCAGATTTTTGTGTAAAATAGAATTTTACTTCAACTTGGGAGGTTGATTTTTCACGCGTGTGACCTCCATATGGAAAACTGAAACCATGATTGGATAACCACTTCAACAAGGAACAATTTCATGTCAATTGATGAATTTATTGACACACACACATAATCTAGTGGGCATTTGAAAATAGCCTTTTAAACTGTTGATTTAACACTTAGGCAAAATTATCAAACCCTAGGTCAACATGAAGAGATTTTTATTTTCATCTAACTAGAAGTATGATATATGCAATGGATAGAGGCCAACAAGGTGATTTTATCCAGACCAATTCCATCCCTTGAAACCTCTTTCTCTCTCCTCGACGAACATTTTTTTGGAGCAGTGCAAATCAAGCTAAGAGGCACTTTTGGCAGATCAATATCTTCTCCTACAAATACCTTTTGGACAAACCAATGATATGGTTGTGTGCACCAATCAATAGTATAGAGATCCATACCCTCAAAATAATTTAAGACATCAACCACAGGAAATGGCAGGAATTTTACTGAGGTTACCTAGGCATTTTTACCAGCATTTTTATACTTAGACAAATTGTGCAATTTCTAAGGTGGATTTTTTATTTAACCAAAATCCTGAACCAATGCCACTAGATGATGTAGTACACCTCATGGAGAACACCCAAGCTGATTTCACTCTCAGACTCATCTTCATTTTCCCTCGGTGGGAATTTTACTGAACTTGGTGCAAAACTGCCTAGAACCCAGTTTTGGGAAACCTATAACTTCCTCCTCAAACACTCTACTACAGGTCTATCCAAAAGGAAAGAAATATCATAAATACACTCCTTACAAAGTGTATCTACTATTCCTTATTAAATTGACAAAGCTGGGCAATTTAAAACAAAAACTGATTTAACATATACTTAATTCGGGCATATTCAGATTTTTGTGTAAAATAGAATTTTACTTCAACTTGGGAGGTTGATTTTTCACGCGTGTGACCTCCATATGGAAAACTAAAACCATGATTGGATAAATACTTCAACAAGGAACAATTTCATGTCAATTGATGAATTTATTGACACACACACATCATCTGGTGGGCATTTGAAACTAGCCTTTTAAACTGTTGATTTAACACTTAGGTAAAATTATCAAACCCTAGGTCAACATGAAGAGATTTTTATTTTCATCTAACTAGAAGTATGATATATGCAATGGATAGAGGCCAACAAGGTGATTTTATCCAGACCAATTCCATCCCTTGAAACCTCTCTCTCTCTCCTCGGCGGGCATTTTTTTGGAGCAGTGCAAATCAAGCTAAGAGGCACTTTTGGCAGATCAATATCTTCTCCTACAAATACCTTTTGGACAAACCAATGATATGGTTGTATGAACCAATCAATAGTATAGAGATCCATACCCTCAAAATAATTTAAGACGTCAACCACAGGAAATGGCAAGAATTTTACTGAGGTTACCTAGGCATTTTTACCAACATTTTTATACTTAGACAAATTGTGCAATTTCTAAGGTGGATTTTTTATTTAACCAAAATCCTGAACCAATGCCACTAGATGATGTAGTAAACCTCATGGAGAACACCCAAGCTGATTTCACTCTCAGACTCATCTTCATTTTCCCTCGGTGGGAATTTTACTGAACTTGGTGCAAAACTGCCTAGAACCCCAGTTTGGCAGACCTATAACTTCCTCCTCAGACACTCTACTACATGTCTATCCAAAAGGAAATAAATATCATAAATACACTCCTTACAAATTGTATCTACTATTCCTTATTAAATTGACAAAGCTGGGAAATTTAAAACAAAATCCGATTTAACATATACTTAATTCGGGCATATTCAGATTTATGTGTAAAACAGAATTTTACTTCAACTTGGGAGGTTGATTTTTCACGCATGTGACCTCCATATGGAAAAATGAAACCATGACTGGATAACTACTTCAACAAGGAACAAGTTCATGTCAATTGATGAATTTATTGGAACACACACATTATCTGGTGGGCATTTGAAAATAGCCTTTTAAATTGTTGATTTAACACTTAGGCAAAATCATCAAACCCTAGGTCAACATGAAGAGATTTTTATTTTCATCAAATTGGAAGTATGAGACATACAATGGATAAAGGCCAACAAGGTGATTCTATCCAGACCAATTTCATCCCTTGAAACCTCTTTCTCTCTCCTCGACGGAATTTTCTGGAGCAGTGCAAATCAAGCTAAGAGGCACTTTTGGCAGATCAATATCTTCTCCTACAGAGACTTTTTGGACAAACCAATGATATGGTTGTATGCACCAATCAACATTATAGAGATCCATACCCTAAAAATACTTTAAGACATCAACCACAGGAAATGGAGGGAATTTTACTGAGGTCACTTAGGCAGTTTTACCAGCATTTTTATACTTAGACAAATTGTGCAATTTCTAAGGTGGATTTTTTATTTCACCAAAATCCTAAACCAATGCCACTAGATGATGTAGTACAGCTCACTGAGCACACCCAATCTGATTTCACTCTTAGAATCATCTTCATTTTCCCTAGGTGGGCATTTTACTGAACTTGGTGCAAAACTGTCTAGAACCCAGTTTTGGCAGAACTTGGTGCAAAACTGCCTAGAACACACTTCACCATTGTCATTGCATTTCATAAAAACATCATTTCCAGAAATTTAGAGAGTCAACCAATCATTTTATATAATCAATGTTAAATTCAGAATTCAGATGAATTTTCTAGGCTGCACGACATACCTTCAACCCAATGAAATTTTCAAAAGAAGTTTTTGCTTCGATGAATTTTCAGGAATTGTCTTTGTTGTGAGTCGTCTTGATGGCCAAAGGTAAGGACGGATACAGTGGCGTGTTTTCGTTCTTTCAACACCATGCCAAATATCACCGCCAAAAAAATGATTTTCTAAAAACATTCCCAATATTATTTCTTCCATGAAATTTTTTTTTTAAATCATTATCAATTTAATTTCTTCCCTAGATTATTTTTCGGTTCCCCGTCAAATGGGTGTTCGGGTGTGAATGCTCAACCAATTTCAATTTAGGATAAGTTTCTCATTTTATTACCAGTCAGATCATGCTCGGGAATGGGTGCTCCACTACTCCTATCACATAATTGCGCCACCATTTTCTTAAATACTTAGAAATTAAAAACTATTTTACTTGCAGGTTTCACTCATGGATTACACTGGTTATTGAATGTGATTTAGAGTTTCAAGACTCTTACACCCACCTTCGTAGTTTCCTAACTCATGTCGAACCTGCGTTAACTCTTCTATTTGCTGGAAAATGTCTCAATTTGCCGAGAAATGGTCCCCATTAAAACTTTTATGGCCACATACTTTTGTGATTAGTTGACTCACTCATCGTCTTCATAAGAAAAAATATTATTTCCTCAACCATGTGGAGAATTTTAACCAATCAAAAAAGGGATCTTTTTACAAAGAAAGCATCTTAAAAGCATATTTTGGCATAGTTACTAATGAAATAGGATACGTGTTGGTTATGGGTAGAATGTTATGACATAACCAAGGTATTGACAATGCAAAAATCATATAATCATAACATTGTGTACCTGTGGGGTACTTGGTAGTCAAGGATAGAACCGTTGGAGGTACAATCCATTGATTGGGTTGTTGAGGGTAGTACCTTCATGGTCGGTTAATATATAGACTCATTTTGGGAGACAATGCTTAACAAAATAAGGGCATGTCCATTTAGATACAAACTTCTCGGGTCTTGCTTTACCGTCTTTCTTGGCATTAAACAAAAGGACAAAGTCACCTTCGGTGAAGGTGCGTGATCTCACTTGTCGATCATAGTGTGATTTGGAGCGGACCTCCATGGCTTCATTCTGTTGAAGAGAGTCACACCTTTCCTTGTCAAGGTGTTCCAAAGTAAATAAGCTTTGTTCCAGAGCACGGGTATCCGGTAGCAACTCGACGGTGGATTGGAGGGTAGGGATTTGACACTCGATTGGGAGGATGGATTCTACTCCATGTACAAGGTGAAATGGGGTAAAACTTGTCGCAATATTGACGGAAGTGTAGTAGGCCAACAGGTACGGAAAGAGCATGTGGTGCAAGTTAATTATGTTTTCATCCACCGTGTGTTGGAGCATAGTTTTGAGGATTTTGTTAACGGATTCAACCTGACCGTTTGCATTAGGGTAGTAAGCAGTTGAAAATTCATGTTTTAAGTATAACAGTCATGATATTTCCTTAAAATTTTCATCGCGGAAGTGTCTTCCAATGTCAGAGGCAAGTTGCTTGGGAACGTCGAAGCAGGAGATGGAATAGTTGAAGAAGAACCATGCAGCAGTTATTGCTTTACAATCAAATGTGGGCATTGCTTCGGCCCATTTGGTGAAGTAGTCCACGACGACGACGATATGGTGATGACCTTGGACTGATGCCGGATGACATTCCATAAAATCAATTTCCCATTTGCAGAATGGGCCCGCAGTGATGACTGGATGGAGGGGTGCAGGGGGAGAGCGTGTTTTGCAGAAAAAGACCTAACAATTGGAGCATCTTTTGATGGCATAAACACAATCTTTGAATACAGAGGGCCAAGAATACCTTGCTTGTAATATTTTATGGGCGATGGCTGATCCAGAGAGGTGGTAACCACATGCACTGCTATGGCAATAATTGAGAACTTCTTCGTCTTTTTCATGCATTAGACATCGTCAAATAATAGTGTCAATGCCACGATGATGTAAGACGTCTCTGATGAGGACGTATCATGGTGCCTGGTGGCATATTTTTCGGCGATCGTCGTAGGATAAGTGGGGAGAGAATTTATGGGTGTGGAGATAAATTAGGATATCATCATACCAGGGATCTTCAGTTGTAATGAGAAAAAGGTGCTCATCGGGGAGTTGGTCCTAAACGGATTCATTGGTGGTGGTGGAGGGAAGATCTGTAATGAGTTCGGCTAAGGCCATGGCTTTCTTTCTTTTAGGAACCACAAAGTCGAGGTCGAATTATTTTAAAATAATGATCCATCGTACAAAATTACTATTGATAAGTCTGCGGCTAAGTATGTATTTCATAGGGTTGGAATCAGCAACGACAGTTGTTTTTCGGAGCAAAATATAGTGGAGTATTTTATGTACAGAAAGGATGACTACAAGTGCAAGCTTATCATCATGGGTGTAGTTGAGTGTGGGTTTGGAGAGGTTTTTGCTAACATAATTATATATGACATCTTCCTGATGGTTTGCGGTCGGTTGGACGAGTACGCTGGCTACAACAAAATTTGACACAGAGATATACAAGATGAAATCTCAAAGTCTGGAGGAGAGAAGAGAGGGGCTGATGACAATGCTTGTTTAAGGGAATCAAAGGCAATTTGGGCATATTCATCCCACTTAAATGGAAGATATTTTATGAGAAGCTGTAATAATCCATGGGCCTGAGTGGCATAGTCGGGAACAAAATGACGAATAAATTTGTCCTTACCTTGGACACTCTGCAACTAGCATCGTGTTCATGATCTTGGTAATTCAAAGATGGCTTGAACCTTGGAGAGGTCGATAGAGATACCATCTTTGGAAACAATGAATCCTAAGAGGTGACCGGTGATGACGCAAAATACACACTTGAGGAGGTTTAAGCATATATTATACTTGCGACATCTTGTGAAGATGGTATGAAGGTCTTGAAGGTGCTCACGTCGTTTTTTGGACTTGGATTTGAAGTCATCTAAAAAGGAGAGGATGATGTGAGCCAATTCATTAAAAACATATGCCATTGCTCGTTGGAAAGTGGTGCCATCGTTTTTCAGACCGAAGGGCATGACTTTGTAAGCAAAGGTGCCCTATGGTGTAGTAATGCATTTGTATACTAATCTTGGGGGCAGATGTGTATCTGGTTATATCCGGAGAACCCATCCATGAAGGACAGCATTTCACTACCAGCACATGATTCAAAAATTTGGTCGATGAATGGCGTGGGAAAATTATCCTTGGGGCAGGTTAAATTAAGGTCTCAGAAATCAGTACATACATGAATAGTTCCCTGCTTTTTGTTGATCGGGATGGGGTTAGATACCCATGATGTGTAAGTGATGGGAAAAATAAATCCGGCTTGCAAGATTTTTTCAACCTTGGATTTGATCGTGAGGGCCTTAGAAGGGTTTACTGGGCGTTGTTTCTGTCGGATGGGAATGGCATCGGGCCAAGTGTCAATGTGGTGTTCGACAATTGTTGGGTCGAGACCCGACATTTCTTCATAGGACCATGCAAAGACGTCGTGGAACTCGTTAAATAGAACGGTTAAATCGGTAATTTCTTGCAGCGAGCAAGAAGCCCCGATAGAGATGTTTTCAACGACTCCTCTTGCGACGGAGATATCAACCTGTATGGTAGGGCATATATTGGCAAGGTTACCATCTTCGAACGCATCTGGGGTGGGGATAGGATTTTTGAACCAATCGATGTGACTGGGGGTAAAAATTCTTTTGACTCGATGGTGTATTGTTGTTCAGTGGGGAGTGCGTGTGGTTCATTCCTGCTTGCTGCTGAGGACCTATGATGGAAAGAGTCCCATGGGGATTCAGTAGCGTTCATGGCCTCGATTATCTCCTCATCTTTAGTGAAGATGTATTCTTCTAGTATATCCTCGTCTGAAGACCCTAGGTCTTCATTATGGGAAGAAAGATAAATTGAATCGAGATGCAGGATGTCAAGGTACTCAGGGATGGCTGCGGTGGGTGCTAGGATTTCGTCTTGAGGAAATATTAAGGGATCTGGCACCTCACGGGAAATTGGTGATGGGGGATCAAGATCTATCGTGGTATCCGATGAACATGACATGTTTTTATCCCCATTATGATCTGTCGGTTCGATATCCTCTTTGATTACTATAGGGAGGGTAGTTCCACACGGGGTGAGGTTATCAATTAATCGGCTTTAGGTTGTCCGCAAAGTGAAAAATGTGGCAATAAGAGGGGATTGGAACGAGTGGTGAGACATTAAATTTCATGAGCGACATGGTCGGGTGGCGTTCGTATGATTTAAAACAATGGTGGGGCTGTGGATGTCTCGGCGACTGTTGGTTGGGTATGGAATCATCCCACCGTGGGGAGGGACTAGTCGGGATCACTATAGTACCCATGCTAATAGGAGACTCTTCTGGAGATGAGAGAGGTGAGGTATCTTCCAAGGGTTTGATGAGGTGAATAGTTTCCAATGCCTCCCGATAGAGAGGGAGGTTAGGGAAATGATGTGTATAGTGCACATACTGAGAACATATGGAATATGTGTGATTCAGACGCAATGTTTTGGACTTAATTGTGGGAGAGGGAGGTGTGCCCCCTTTTGTCATTGGTGGAGCATGGATGATGCTAATGAGGGTGTTAATAAAATTCCTTAGCTCGGGTAGAGTAGGACATAGGATTGTTGCATGGCCTTGCTTCCCGCAAAGAGAACACGGTGGGGTGACCCTTTGCTTGGGAGTATTGATCATTACTAGGGATTTCAACTCCAGATGTTTGATGCCCCCTGCTTTAGGCTTCACGGTTTCTACCAAATTAGATGTCGAGGTTGGTAATAGGGGACCTTTCAACTTGGGTTGTTTGGTGCCCCCATTGACGGTCTTAGCAATGACCGATTGTGGGGTAGTTACAGATTTCATAGGTTGGGTTGTCGTAAATGGTCATGTTACTGGCCTTGCAGTCGTACTAGCCGACACAAAGACAAACTCATAATGGGAGACTGGATTGGAAGCCATCTCTGGGGAGAGTGGTGTAAGGTAACACACTGGGATTCCCAAATTTAGCCAAGGTAGAGTTAACTAAGCCATAAATAGTGTCCCTTGTACACCCATGGGAGGATACAAGAATGGGATTTGAAAAATCGGTGGTACCGATGGACTCAACGTTTGTTCAATGCCATGACTCAACAGTGGTGCTGATGATGGTGTTAAGGTGGATCCGGCTACATTTTCAGTGGTGAAAATTGTGCACATTAGGCCATCGGTAGATGTAGGGATATTTGGTGGTGGTCCCAAATATGATCCTAACAAATTGGATACCTTGTTCATACAGGGGGGAATTCCAACATATGGTTGATCATCACCCAGTATAGTTGGTAGGATGTTATCGGGATTTCTTGTGGTATTAGGGTCATAATAGTTAAGTTGGTCGAGGGTAACTATATTCCCATTTAAGGGAAACATCATGATATGAAATACTGAGGAGGATACCGAATTCATGGTGAACATGTAACTACACCGCAAAAGGATGTTTTAGTCAAGCTCACCATCGATTACTTCAATAACAATAATAACCATCATTCCCCCCATCTCTATGGGGACATTTTGGTACAATCCTCTTGGTTGAGATGGTCCCCCATCATATGCATGAAGAGGGATAGATGAGGGGACCAGCTTAGGGGATCCTAATCGTTTCCATACTTTTACTGACATAATGCAAGTGGATGTGCCTCCGTCAATGATACAGCGATGGATCATGACGTTTTTAACTGTGAATGGAACTTAAAATGCAACTGATTATGGTAGTCGTGGATCACCTTTGTCAACATCAAATGTCATGAGGTGCGAGTCGCAAGATTCAAAAGCATCGAGTGCATTGAGTAAAACCTTTATTTGTGTTGGGAAAGACTATAGCACTTCTAATGTGGACATAGTCGCGGGGGACTGAGCCAAGTCATTGACAATACTATAATTGTAGGCGGCTTTCATGTGAGGGTTATTAGGGGTACGCCGAAGTGGAACTTTTGGAATCAGTGGGATTTGATCAGTGTTTGGACGTGGTATTTGCATAGAGCCCCTCGAGGTGATAGAGATGTCTTCAACTTGGGGGGTGGAAGGCCCATCATAAACATTGGCTCGTGTGTAAAGGTTTATATCCAGTGTATAGATAGTTTGGAAAGAGACATCATCGGGTGGGCGAGGATCTTATTCTTGTGTAACTTCCCCTTGATTGGAAAAGGGTTGTTGTAACACTGTTTTTTGTGGTTGGGGAGGATTCAATGCCTGAGGAGGGTTCGTCACTATATTCTTTTTAGATTCCACTAACTGTTGACAGTCGGGGATAAGAGGACGATGATCTATGTAATGACAATAATCACCGGAAATGGAGAAGCAATAATTGGTTCTCAGGGTAGGATTCTTCCCTTGTCTGGGGGGGTTGTTAGTCCCTGCAATTGGATCACCCGTGTTCTGGTTTTGATGGGGGGGTAATTTCCCTCTTGCCTCGACTGTTAATTTTGTTTGTTCTTACCTTTCTAATTCCCCTAATTCTGTCGATTTTGGTTGTTTGCGGCGTTCAACTGCTCAAATTGTTGATCTTGTTGAACATAAGTAGGTTGAACTAGGTTAACCCCCATGTTGGGGGGGGTGGGGTTGTTGACCAATTGGGCATGGGAAAGGATAATATGGATTACATCCCGGCGGTGGAATGAATTCCATTTGCGCTCCATAAGAGGTGGATGTAGGAGCGACTTGCGCCATTAGCAGTGTAGGAACCATCATTGTTGGGCTGACGTTTGGGTATGCAAGACTGTATGGTCCATACTGTAATTGACCAACTGATGGTGTTGGTATCGGCGTACGGGGGGTACCGACGCAGGTGGCATGGATGGGTAATATGGAACCGATGTTGAATGGCACTGATGTGGTTTACGTGCCATTTTGTTTCCATTCCGGTGAGGGTACACTGGAAGAGGCGAAGCCTCATGGGGTCATACACTATGTTGTTAGATGAACACCATAGGTGGAAACACATAACATGGTTAGTGGGATCGTCTCCCTTTTTTCCTTCGAATTTGGGAATATATGAAGGCAGCTTGTCTGGGATATCTGGCCATGTCGCATCATGAGCAATTGGGTCATTTGTCAGTTTGGACAAATCAAGTAGATTTAAACTAGCCATAAATGGTAAGGTAGGGATGACGGGTCTTGCCATTTTATTTGGGATGTGATTTCCATGAGGGAGAGACCCAGGTGGTGTTGTAAAAAATGGATGACCTCCTATGAGAGAGGATGGGTCAAAGGGATCCGAGGGATCTCCTTGGGGAGAATCCAACGGGGGTACTACTTCCGATGGGGGAAGAAGTGGTGTAATTAATATATTTTTCCGAGTAATGCACTCTATCACACGTACAACATGGGTAAATACAAAACAGATGCGCGGGTAGCACAGGTAATGCACTGACCTTCCGCGATGTCGCAATGAGCGGTGTAGCGCGGGTTGTGAACTGATAACCTACACGTACGCGTGATTGTCGGAGTTGATTCCACGCTATCAGCAAAGCAGAGACGCTAGGAACCGCGCGGATACGGGAAAAAATGTCATATGGATGTGATGGGCCCAAATTCTGGAAGCAAGAGGTGGAATACCTACTCTCCTGCAAGTGAAAAATACCCAGAATTAAATACTTGGCATAAAACAACCTAGTTAAAAAATAAATGAACAAAAATAAGTATGGTCGCCATTAGAATTGTTATGGAAAAAAGTGCACAAGTGCATTCTTCCACTTGATCAGGGGATAAGCCTTGTAGGTTGTTGCAAGGCCTCAGTCTTTGTATCCCATTTGATGGTGATTGGTATTCCTCCAAGTGATCCTGCAAGATATTGTTAGTGTAGTTCACATCCAAACATGAAAATATTGATGAAAATAAAATGAAAGAGATGGGGGAAAGATGCAAACTCCAAAAAAAAACAAAGGTATGCTAAACCACTCTTGTATTTCCCAATGGAATAGTTGTACAACACCTAGGAGGTGAAGGCTTCAAGGGAAGCCAAAAATCTCCCTTAGGGAGTCCTTTCTTGTCCAAACTAAATGCTAAGTAGATGGAAGAACAATGGAGAGAAACGCTTGCCCCTTGATGGTAGGTGGCAAGCAAGCTTGGAAATGCTCACAATGGTAGGAAATGGTGGTCTATGAGGAAGCTCTAACTCAAATATAGCATCATAAACTTTCTCTAATTTCTCTCTACAAAATGCATGCCAATGGATTTCTTTTATAGGCCAAGAGGTGTCCAACAAACAACTAGATCCAAATGTGAACTCTCCTCCTTCATGAACTGGTTCCAAGATACACAAGGGGGGTTGATTAATGCCACCAAGTGTGTGAGGATCCGAATTGGGATCCTTGGGGAGGATTAAGTCTTTAATACGCCGTTGGAATTAAGTGGTCCCGCCATATTGACAGTAGCGTGGCTATCGAAGGAAAAGTCGCACGGGTGTAGCACGGGCATTGTTAAGAGAACCTACGCAATAGTGCGGGTAACCTATGTAATACCTACGCTACCCTTTGTTTTGATTGTTTATGGGAACTTGTGGACTCATATTGTGCTTTGGATCTGTTTAGGATGCCTGTGGTGAGATGCATTCTTTATGTTGATGATGCTTTACTGGATGAATCATTGAAATGTTGCATGTGTGCGATTTTTAGGCGTTAACAATGGGCTTCACTCCTTATGACCTTGTCTATGGTAAGAATTGTTTTTCCAATTGAATTTGAGACAAATACATTGAGGATTTATTTACAAGTGGGTTTGGATCTTACAGAGGCATAACAATAACACCTATATCAGCTCATTGAGCTTGATGAGCTAATTCGTTAAGGTACTTTGCAGTACACCTCTTTTTTTTAACAATAGTGGGCAAGGTGGCATGATAAGTTTATCAAGAAGAATAAATTTGAAGTAGACGGTTAGGCCCTATTGTATGACTCCATATTCAAGGAGTTTAAGCGAAATTTGTGTACAGGCTATCTAGGTCCCTATGAGGTAGACACGGTCTTTGATAATGGCAGCATCAAGTGCATAACTATTGATGAGGCTCGAACTCCTTTGTTTTCTAATGGAAATTTGCTACAATTATATCCAAAACCATTGTCCAGGGAAGCTTTTGTTCAATATATTTTTGTGTATTAAGATTTGGAGTTTGTTGGTGTAGTGGCTTAGCCATTTGCAATTATGCCAAAATAATTTGCTCAGCCTTTTTTCCATACTAAAATAATAAGAATATATATGTGTGTGTGTGTGTGTGTGTGTGTGTATCTAATGTGTAATAATCTTATAGTGAAAACCCAGTTTTTAGCACTACAAGACGCAATGGTACTAGAAAACTAGTCTCTAGCTGGTATCATTGGGCATAATAAAAATGAAATAATCTAACTGTGAAAACCCTTTTGGGGTGCAATTATATGGCTATTATTTTAAAACTAGTGTAATGTTCCCATTTTTGGATGTACCATGGTTCACCGCTAGACCCATTAGAACCCCCATGGATCCTAGTGAAATACTTGCATTAGTGAATAAAGAGGTAAATTTAGCCTATAATCATATGGTGTAATTAAATTAAATCATGCACAAGTTATTTATCCCATAGTTTAGAATATTTAATTATTATTGAATAATTGTATATCAGTTATAGTTTCCTAAGTGGCCCAAGAGGGAAGATAAGGATTAGGTGGGACTCATAAGATGTTTCCAAATAGAAATTGGAAGAAAGTAGTGTAAAGCATGAAATCATAGCAAAGCAGGAAAGTGGCAGGAAAAGCATAAAGCACGTAGAAAGGAAGGAAAGTCCATAAATCAAAAAGAAGAAGAAATGTAGGAAAAACCACAGGAAAAGCAGAGAAAATCCAGGAAAAGAAAGATGTTTCCAAAAGCATAAAAGAAATCCAAAGCAGAAAGGAAACAAAGCAAGGAAAAAGAAAGATAAAGCTTCCAGTCCAAAAATTAACCAGTGAGGGCGCCTTGGATGAGGCAAGTGACCACATACATTGAATCTTGAATCCAAATGAAGTTATAAAAGAAGGAAGGTCACACACACTCACATCTTTTTTCATTCTGAGAATTCGAATTAAAGAGCTTGAAGCTTCTCTAGACTTGCGAGATGTGCCCCTTGTTAATCAATTGGGAGATGTGCCCCTACTGTCACCCGGTAGTTGAGAGACCATCTAGATTTTGAGGAGAATGGAATTCATCCATTATCATTAAGTTTATTCTAGATCATTTCATGTTATTTAATATCCAAACCTTCTCCATTTGAGCGCACTCTTGTTCTTCAGTGAGTGAATGTATTGGTTATTATTGTGCCTACTGTTCTGCTTTGTATTTTCCCAAGGAGGGGCACATATTAGTGAGTGAATGATTTTATTATTACAGCTCCGTAATGTCTATGAACTCTTCTTAAAATTAATGATATCATGATGCTCTTGGTTCTGCAATAAAATTGTTATTGTTAATGTTTTACTCACCCTATGTCGACGTTACAATGCTAAATCTAGCTAGTTTCCAGTTTTAATGCAGTTAATCATCTTCTATATGTCCAATTTTTATTTTGTGAGTTTCCGCAGGTTATTAAGACTCTAATGAAGCCACCCCAATCCCTAGATCAAATATTCATGACCCTCTAGGGCCGTTTGGAAAAGCCTGGAATTTAACTAGTTGAGCAGCTCTAGATAGCGCGCTTGACTTTCTGACCTCCAAACCTTGTCAATTCGAGTCTAAAAAATTGTATATTTTCTATAGTAGGGTGGGATAGTCCATTTAGCCTATCCTAGGTATGATTACTTCCAGTGAGCGCCAAAATCCTTGTGTTTCTACAGAAGTCCTTGGGGAATGTGCATTGATAGCCTTGGCTCTGCCAAGGAAATCTTCCCAGGTCTGAAGCACCCATAAATGTGCCATTGTAGAAATATTGGCCTTGTTGTCATATTATTTGCAGTCGAGCAGGTCCGAAATTCATCTTGGGAGAAATTGGGAGTGTCTAGTGTTGTTTGGGATTTTCCTTGAGAATTCTAGTCAAACTAGCTAGTCAATTGTTCCAAGTAATCCATTGTTTGTTTATTTTTTTAAAATTTTGAGTTATTGTTCCTGTGATCATATTAGGTACATTACAACTATCTTGTTGGAGGATAATACTTGTTATAAAAATATTATAAAAAATAAATAAATCAATCAAAAACAAATTGTTAGAAATAGGGGACTAGTCTTGTGAGTTATTTTCTCATGATATCATACCATGGTTGCTTCATTGACATTACATTTCTCTTCTATTTTTTACACTATATTAGTACACCTATGGCCTTAGAATTTACTTTTATATATGGTTTCACCTCTTGTCTATTTGTCGTTGATTGTTTCCAGATTATCTACCATTGTTGTCGAACATTTCCATATGTTGCACATCCTTTATAGTTGGTGTGAAACATTTCAAGCTAATGCAAATCCTTTATAGTTGTTGTGAAACATTTCCAGTGCTACAAATCCTTTACATTACTATATAACATCTCTAGTTGCTCTCAAATATTTCCATATTCTCTATGATTTATATAGAATATATTTCAAATGCTTAACAACTATTGTTGAATACTTCATGACTTCCATCACATGTTTCTAATTTGTTGTCGATCTCCTAGTTTGATAGATACTTTTTCTTCCTTGTTGCTTTCAATCTTCATTACCCTTTCTCCAACTTGTATGACCAACTATGTTTGCTTCCATTTATTCATTCAAATGTTCGTATGTAACTTTGTGGTACCTATGTCATACTCTGACCTTCCTTATATTTCCCAAGGACTGGAATTTTTTTTGACTTGGGGTTGTGGGAATAATCTTTCCATATTCAACCCCGCATTCTACATTTGGCTCTTTCCTAATTTGGTCTTTTTTTAGGTTTCATCCTCTGTTATAAAACTCAAAATCTTATTATTACTTGTCATCTCACATATGCATGATTAGATACCATCACTGAAATATTCCACCCTTCGACTCACATGAACTGTTATGCTTTCATTTGTGTTGAGGGGAATTATGGCAAGCTTGTTCAATAATTCTTTTCATGTATACCTCTCACACCACCTATTTAATTCAATTTTATGTGATTTGTTCACAATATCATATATTACATACTCCTACACTATTATGGCTTGTTATATTTGCACTTTGAGCATTTCTTCCATTTTCCACGTTTGATCATGGGAGGTGCACATGTGAGCGATGAATGAGAGGACACTTCGATGATCCATCTAAATCTCGAGGTATTAATAATTTTCACAAAAGGATTTTTGCTTGATTACTTTGAACATATGCATGGTTTCCATAAGGACATAACATTGGATTTTTCTCACTCATTGAGGTCCTCTATTGCTAACGTTCAAGGAATCACTATCCATGTGACAAAAGAAAATATAGCTCGAATAATTGGAGTGTCGACAAATGGAGAGAAATGGTTAGATTGAAAGGGGTCATCTATGATTCTTCATATTGAATTTAATGATACAGTTGTAGGGGATGAGAAATAAATTCATCGAATCTCACTTGCAATGCCATGGCTAGAGGACGCACTCTGTGTTCAAAAGTATCTTACTTGTGAAGGAAGGTACAAAATTCTCTTCATATAACATTTCAAATTGTTGATACACCTAAGGCATGGAAGGTATGTCAATCTCCTATATTTCCTCCTTCCTTCAATTGAATTAATGAGAACAAGTTAACAACATAGTCGAACCCATGAAAATAGCCTACGTCATCATGGGCTAGTCAAGTTATTTGTCAAGGATGATTTATTAGAAACAAAATGGACCTGGGTTTCTTTTGTTAAATATGCAAAATAAGAAGACATGTAATGTTTACGAGATTCCATAGAAGCCACTGAAGCTGCAAAGGTTGAAGAGGTTATAGACTTGTTATAGAATCCTTAGAGGCAATGGACTTAACTGTTGATTTTCATAATGAACTAGTGACATGTTCAAGTATGGATTGAATTGACTCTGTCTATGGCTGGGTGGAAATTTGTCTTGTTGAATCTAGTTTCCCCTTAATCAGATAAGTAATTTATTGTATGATTATTTACTGCATTCTTGGAATTATATGTGCTTATGGATCTAATTTGCTTATGATCTATATGGTTGTAGGTGATAGTCATGAGATATGATTTTATATGGTTGTAGATGACATATTTCATATTTGAATTTGTTTATGATGTTATGGCTATGGTTGGTAGTCAGTGACGAGTATTTTATTATGTGCTTATTCATTGTAATCATGATGTATATGTACTCTTGTATCTCGTTTGCTTATGGTTTGTACAACTATGGGTGATAGCCATGAGATTCGATGTTATTATCATCTATATGGTTGTAGATGGAATCCCTTGTATCTGGTTTTGTTTATATGAATATGGTTGTAGGTGGTATTTAGTAGATTTGTCTTCTAACATCGTTATTATAGTTGAATGTGGCATCCTGTAGATCTTTTAATTCATATTGATTAAGATAGCTTGAAAATCTGATTTTGATAATGGTTATAGGGTTGTAGTAGATCTGATTAATTGATGTTGGATGACATATTAATAGCTTGCTCGGATCTGGTTACATTTATGCTTGCATTTTCCTTGCTTAGCATGTGCATATGGAAATTATATGCATCGCAAGTTTGCATTTTTCTTTAAAAGTATTGATTGTTTTATTTAATTGGCATGTTGGCATGATGGCCTAGCCTTAGATAACCTTACTCTATTGTGCATTTACCTTGATTCATCCTTCCCTTGGGTTTTTCAGGTGACCTTGGCCTTGGTTTTGGGGTCGGGGACACTACAAAGTGGTATTAGAGCTTAGTTTTCAACATTGTGACTGTTAGGCCTTCTACAAATTTGAAACTCTATGTATTTGATTTTCAAATTATGATGCATATGTTGTGAAAGAGATTTGTGATGTGTTAACAATGATTGATATTGAACACATTGTAGCCCCAGTTATGTCAGTTAATGAATGAGCATGCAATGTGGTTATTGAAATACAATTTTAAACCCCAAACAAGGCAGCGAAGACCTTCTAGCATCTAATGAGTGCTTAATGCATGTATGACCTATAGTAAGAATGGGTTAATAATCTATGGCTTCTATAATAGAGATAAGTTATGATTTCTTATCTTAATGTTAAGTAAGAAATATGACTATTAATTGATAAGTAAATAATTGACTAGAAGGAAAATAATATGTACCATTATCAGTATTAATTTAATGTTAAGTTATTAAGATGATATAGTTTTATTATTATTAATTAAGAGCATAATTATTAAGTGGAATTTATACCCTATATGGATTTTTGGATTTCCATTGATGGTATGCTTTTATAGGCCTAATTATACCACTTGGATGCCATTGGTTACATTGATGAGTAACTCCTTATCTGTTTTGGGGAAAAAGGCCACTTGTCTTAATGGTGATTCCATTTTGCTTTTTATTTGTATTTTCAATGTATGTGGGTAACTCCTTGTCTATTTTGGGGAAATAGGCCTCTTGTCTCAATGGTGGTTCCATTTTCCTTTTATTTTATTTTCATTTTCAATGTATGTGGCATGTTTCATTTAATTATTCTAGGTTCTTCTCCTTGTCTATCTTGAGGGGAACAGGCCACTTGTCCAAAGAGTGGTATAAGTAAATAATATATATTTATAATTGTAAATGAGTATTATGTATATTGTTAAATATATGTATGAATGATATGATGTATTTGTGTATAAGTTGTATATATATATATATATATATATAGCCCGATGGGTTAGCTCAAGTGGTTGAGAGATGTAAGTTGTAAGCAGAAGGTCTCGGGGTTAAATCATCGGGTGGCTATGCATTGATATATAAGGACCTCACTTGATGTCCCCACCGGGTTAGGCTTCGTAGTTAGAGCCAGTGGGGTGAGGCCCCTTCAGGTGGGCCCCCTGTGAATTCTTCTCATGGACGTAGTAACTCCTCTTCAGGGTTGTGAACCATGAAATATATGTGTGTGTGTGTGTGTGTGTGTAATATATAATATAATGTTATAATATTATATTATTATATTTTTAGCTGCTTGCAAATGATAAGGGATTTCCCTTTGTAATTCATTGTATTGCTTGGTGCATCTAGTGAGGGCGTTGGCCTTTGTAATTAATATGTAATTGAATGTGCCCCTTTGTTGGTTTTATAACTTCTTTTTGGAGGTTACACTTTGTTTTGTAACCCCCACTTGCACAAGTGCGCCCTCACTAGCTATTTTTAGCCTTGACAACTCAAAATTTGTGTAACTCCTCCTTTACTATTCTGGGAAAGGAATCCTTTGCTTGTGTAACCTTGCCCCCACCTAATTTGAATTTTCCTTCATGATTGGATGGTCCCCACTTGAATTCAAGTTGGCTTGGGAGGTTTGGAGTCTCTCTCTTTGAAATTGGAATTGGCCTCGTGAGAATGGGAATGGTCACAGTGGGAGTTGAAGAAACTTCCAGTAACTAGTATGGTTACTCTCCAATTAACTTGAGTTAGTTTCTACCTAAGGATTCAAATGGCTATAAGAGGATTTAGATTGGCTTCATGGGGGATCTTCTTTCATCTCTTCTTGCACCTCTAGTGAATTGGAATGTTGGTCTATGCCAGAGTGTTTCCTGGATAAATATCATTGGAGGACTGATCTATGCCAGAGTGTTTCCTGGATAGAGATTGGAGACCGATCTATGCTAGAGTGTTTCCTAGATAGATTTCAGATATTGAAGGCCTTGTAATGAGGTATGAAGACTGCTCTATGCCAGAGTGTTTCCTGGGTAGATTTTGATGCCGGATCTATGCCAGAGTGTTGCCTGGATAGATTTTACTAAAGTATTGCGCTTTCTTAGGTTGTGTGGCCTGAGTTTCCTGTGATGGAAATATATTGTGCTTTCTCAGCTTGTGTGGCCTGAGTTTCCTGTGATGGAAATGTATAGTGCTTTCTCATGATGTATGGCCTAAGTTTCCTGTGATGGAAATATATTGTGCTTTATCGGGTTGTGTGACCTGAGTTTCCTGTGATGGAAATGTATTGTTCTTTCTCAAGATGCATGGCCTGAGTTTCCTGTGATGGAAATTTATTGTTCTTTCTTAGGATGTATGTCCTAAGTTTCCTATGATGGAAATATATTGTATTCTCTCCAATTGAGCCGAGGAGGGCGCAACTATATGTTTGGGTTAGACCACTTCTAAGAATTTCTAATTTATGATACATGTACCATTGCATTTGAAGCAACATTTCTAGTAAGGTACACCTTTTGTTTCATTGAAAAATATTTCAAAATCACTAAGATATAGTTGTTTTAGTGTGGCAGGGTTTTTCCTCAGTGGTGAGAAGGGCGCAACTATATGATATGGTTCGCCTATTTCTGAGAATTTATGGGTTATGAAACCTACTCCATTGTGTATGGAGTGATGTTTCCAATAAGGAATACCTTTTATTCATTGAAAAATATTTTCGTATGGTTGAGATATGGTCATTTCTGTGTGGTAGTGTTGAAAGTGTTGAAAGAGAACACACCCTATTTATTGGTTGAGAGTACCTCTGCTTGTGAATCCATGGCCTCGGGTCAGGGTGACTTGTTCAAGTATGGATTGACTTGACTATGTCTATGGCTGGGTGGAAATTTTCTTGGTTGAAGTTAGTTCCCCTTAATCAGATAAGTATTTTATTATATGATTATTTACTGCATTCTCGGAATTATATGTGCTTATGGATCTTATTTGCTTATGATCTATATGGTTGTAGGTGACATCCATGAGACCTTATTTTATATGGTTGTATATGACATATTTCTTATTTGAATTTGTTTATGATAATATGGCTATGGTTAGTAGTCAGTAACGATTATTTTATTATGTGTTTATTCATTGCACTCCTAATGTATATGCACTCTTATATCCGGTTTGCTTATGGTTCATATGGCTATGGGTGTTAGCCATGAGATATGATGTTGTTATCATCTATATGTTTGTAGGTGGCAGCCCTTATATCTAGTTTTATTTATGTTAATATGTTTGTAGGTGGCAGTCAGTAGACTTGGTTTCTAACATCGTTATTATGGTTGAATGTGGCAGCCTGTAGATCTTTTAATTTATATTAATTAAGATAGCTTGCAAATCTGATTTTGATAATGGTTATAGGGTTGTAGTATATATGATTAATTGATGTTGGATGACATATTAATAGCTTGCTCAGATATGGTTACATCCATGCTTTCATTTTCCTTTCTTATCATGTGCATATGGAAATGATATGCATCGCAAGTTGGCATTTTTCTTTAAAAATGTTGATTGTTTTATTTAATTGGCTTGTTGGCATAATGGACTAACCTTAGATAACCTTCATTTACCTTGATGCAACCTTCCCTTGGGTTTCTTGGTGACCTCGGCCTTGTTTTTGGGGTCGGGGACACTACATAGTGGTATCAGAGCTTAGGTTTCAACATCACGACTATTGGGCCTTCTACAAATTTGAAACTCTATGTATTTTATTTTGAAATGATGATGCATATGTTGTGAAAGATATTTGTGATGTGCTAACAGTGATTGATAATGACCACATTGCAGCCCCAGTTATGTGGGTTAATGAATGAGCATGCAGTGTGTTTATTGAAATACAATTTTAAACCGCGAACGAAGTAGTGAAGGCCTTCTGGCATCTAATGAGTGCTTAATGCACGTATGACCTACAGTAAGAATGGGTTAATAATATGTGGCTTCTATAATAGAGATAAGTTATTTTTTTATTTTAATGATAAGTAAGCAATATGATTATTAATTGATAAGTAAATAATTGACTAGAAGTAAAATAATATGTACTATTATCAGTATTAATTTAATGCTAAGTTATTAAGATGATATAGTTTTATTATTAATAATTAAGAGCATAATTATTAAGTGGCATTTATACCCTATATGGATTTATGTATTTCTATTGATGGTATGCTTTTATAGGCCTATTTATGCCACTTGGATTCCAGTGGTTACATTGATGAGTAACTCGTTGTCTATTTTTGGAAAAAATGCCACTTGTCTTAAGGGTGATTCCATTTTCCTTTTTATTTTTATTTTCAATGTATGTGGATAACTCCTTGTCTATTTTGGGAAAATAGGCCACTTGTCTCAATGGTGGTTCCATTTTCCTTTTATTTTTTTAATTTTTTTTTTCAATATATGTGGCATGTTTCATTTAACTATTATATATTCTTCTCCTTGTCTATTTTGGGGGGAATGAGCCACTTCTCCAATTTTTCAAATATGATCCTAAATTTTTACCTGAAATACTTTGTTGTATATTATCCCATGCAATTGGTGGCACTCCAATTGGAGCTTGCAAGCTTCACATATAACATATTTACCCATACCACATTTTTTACACTAGTTTTCGGAATTTAAAAAAACCCTAGTTTCCACGAATTGAAGCTCCAAACTTATAGAAATACAAGACCTGAATTATTTACCACAAGTAGCTTAGAATGTCTTCTAAGTCTCTTCAAAATTTTGTTGTCTGAAACATCTCCAAATCAAATTTATAGTTAAAATGGCTTCGATACCAAATGTTATGGTTCAAATTCCCAAAATAGCATGAAAGTAGAAAGAAAGAGTAACCCAATGCCTTGAGAATGAAATAAAGAGATGAAAATTTAAGCCTTTTTGAGGTAGAAACATCCTTTTCCAATATATCAAATGCACAAAATGAGATGATCTTTAAAACTTGGTCTCCTTGGTACATATAGGACACAAAGGGTACAATTACAATTAAGATCTTAGCCGACCAATAAAGAGAATATTAATATAATATCACAATATATAGGGCTTAACAATATGTGCTTGGAAAAATCCTTCAGGAACATTCTCTAGGATAAGATGTTAAATGGAAAGGGTTTCACAAAGCTAACTTGGATTTTTGTTGCACCTGACAACATTTTGGTGTAGGTAATTCAAAACAATATTTAAGAACAAGCACTTTTTGCCAAATGGGTGATTCAAATTATGGTGGGTAAAGAAGCATGAAAGGTTCTTCTAAGGCATTGAATTCAACCAAGGTTGCCACTTGGAAAATGTGCAAGAGAAGACATATATCTTCAAACCCTTATGCTCCTCCTATTAATATTTCTCATACTTTTTTTGTTTGAAGCATTTTGAAAACCTAGGAAGTTGTTAAAACCCTTCTATATTGAAAGGAGTTTCCCTGTAATATGGCTTGTCCTTCAATGTGTTAAATTTTGAGCATTAATTCACAATACTCTAGGATATTTACTGAGTGAATAACATGTACAGTATATCAATGCATATCAATCATAACAAGCATGTCAATCATCACAAGAATCAAAAGCATGAGAGACAAAAAACACAGAGTTTCCGTGGGGAAAACCCTAAGGTGAAAAACCCCACAACTTCCTCAGAGATAGAGAGAGAAATGGATCAACCAAAGTACAACCAAAATACACAGAGATAGTCTCCTAGTAGCAAATGATCCTCCTCCTCACTAGTGCGCCACTTTCTGAGTGAGAGAAGTGTGAGTTTCCGAGTGATCAAAATAGAGATCTCCCGATATCTATTTATACTTATCTGTTTTCCCAGTGACCTTATGGGGCCGACTTGTCTAGCTAGGTGCATCAACCATATAATATATATTTCAGGGCCGACCCCACACATGGTGGTCTAATAACCCATCGGCAAGTTCACACACTTGCGACACTTGTCAATACACATGACGACACTTCCTTATAGAGGAATAACACATCTCTTATAAGGGTACAATAAATATATATGAAATACATTCCGAAGTTACATATACATCAACACTCCCTCTTAACTAGGAAGGTATTTCTCAACACATATCTGCTAGCACAAGTCTTCTTCTCTGGATCATCGTCATCGATGCATTGTCATCGTCATCGTCACTGCTGCTGCTATCTCAACCAATCTCTGAATCTACTCGTCATAGGAAGTTCTACAGAGCCAGTCCTTTTTCATACTGGATGTAGGCCCACCACCTGCAAGTCTTCATCATCTGTGTGAACGGTCTGATAGAGGTGGTCTTTCAGGACTAATTTTATGTGCGGATGCAATACCGGAAAGAGCATCCCAGGAACATTTATGTGCCTAAGCACGACCGGCAAGATCTCCCAAGACTGATTACATGCATCTTTTTCACAATACCTTTAAAGAGCATCCCAGGAACATTTATGTGCCGCAGCACGACCAGCAAGATCTCTAAAGAGCATCCCAGGACTTATTACGAGCACACAGCTCAACCTCTTGGATCTCTAGGACTGATTACATGTGAATAGACAATACCTTTAAAGAGCATCCCAGGAACATTTATGTGCTGCAGCACGACTGGCAAGATCTCTAAAGAGCATCCCAGGACTGATTACGAGCACACAGCTCAACCTATCAGATCTCCAGGACTGATTACATGTCTCCATAGTAATACCTCATCCCAGGACTCATTAAGAGCACATAGCTCAACCTATTGGATATCTGAGGACTGATTACATACTACATAGCAATACCTCATCCCAGGACTGATTACGAGCACACAGCTCAACCTATCGTATATCTGAGGACTGATTACATGCTATTTGCACAACCTGCCACATATCATCTCTGACCTCCAAGTATCAACCTGATACTCATGATCCAATGGATCATCATTGCACGAAGAATCATCTTGATGCTCATGATCATACTGATCATCATCACTGTACCGTCCTGGTACATATCATCTGGAGCAACATCCTGAAGCTCGTCATCATGATCATCCTGATCATACAATGCATCCACCTGATGCATACCAAGTATCTACCTGATACATATCATCATACATGATCCACTTGATCATACAATGTATCCACCTGATACATACATAGATACATGATCCACACAATGCATCTAACTGATATATATCAACATACATGATCTACCTGATCATACACAGTATCTACCTGATACATATACAGATACAGTAACTGGAGCATCGTCCCGATGCTCATCATCTAGCGCTTACATCCACAGCCATGTGAAGGATCCTCCTTCCAACATGCTTGGAATGGCTTTAGCAAATGTGTCCATCACTTCTTCCTCGAAGTGTCGTCGATCTGAAGAAAACCAAGCCTCTCCCTGAAGTACTCGAACTTCACTCTAGCTAGTGGCTTCGTCAGTACATCTGCAATCTGCTCGTCCTTCGCAACATTTAGGAGCTTCACTGCTCCTCTCTGCACCATATCCCTGATATAGTGATATTTGATCTCTATGTGTTTCGACCTATCGTGGAACACCGAGTTCTCAGACGGCTTCACACAACTCTGGTTGTCACAGAAGATACCAGTAGCCTCCAATGGTAAATCAAATAGCTCAGACAGTAGCTTCCTCAACCATACTGCCTCACAACTAGCTGAACAAGCTGCAACATACTCTGCTTCGGCTATACTCAGTGCTACGCAGGACTGCTTCCTGCTAAACCAAGAGTTCACACCTAATCCCATACTGAAGCAACACCCAGAAGTGCTCTTCCTATCTGCAACACTGCCTGCCCAATCTGAATCAACATAACCCTGTAGGTTAAACTTTTGATTCGCATCATACTTGAGCCCATAATCAACTGTACCCTCCAGGTACCTCAGAATATGCTTTACAACAACCAGGTGAACACCTCTGGGATCCGTCAGGAACTGGCTCAATGTGTTCACCGCAAAGAAAATATCTGGTCTTGTGTTTGTCAAGTACATCAAGGACCCAATCATCTGACGATACACAGTGACATCAACCGGCTCAGATGAAGCATCACACAGAAGCTTCAGGTTCGATGCCATAAGTGTGACCATGGCCTTGTAGTCCATCATCCCGAACCTCTTCAAGATCTCTACTGCATACTTCCCTTGTCCAAGGAAGATTCCATCTGCACTCTGCCACACCTCCATGCCTAGAAAGTAGTGCATCATCCTCAAGTTCTTCATCTCAAACTCGGCAGCAAGCTTCCGCTGCGTGTCGGCAATCAATCTATCATCTCCTGTTACAAACAAGTCATCCACATACAAAGTTAGTATCACTGGATTGCCTTCCTCAACCTTGTAGTAAAGGTTGGCACCTGCTTTACTCTTGGTAAAGCCCAAATTGGATAGAAAGTTGTCTATCCTACCAAGTTCTGCATATATATGACTCCCTATCATGTGCCTCAGAACCAAGTGGTTGCTCCACATATACTTCTTCTTCAACTACACCATTCAAGAAAGCTGTCTTGAAATCCATCTGGTGTATCTTTCATTTCATCGCTTTTATACTTCTCTATGTTGCCATCTACAGCATGCTTGATCTTGTAGATCCTCTTGGAAGTCACTACAGACTCCACTTCAGGTCTTGGTACTGCATCCCAAACATTATTCTTCATGATCGATGGATCATGGCATTCTTTTATTTCTTCATCCCAGATCCTGGGAACTTCAATATCTTCAATAGATATCTTTGTTGCTGGAACAAATGTTGTAGTCCTTATTTTGTAGGTGAAGGTATACGGTCTTTCCTACAAAACGAGTTAAATTGCATGATTAGAGACATCTCATAATTTTCAGAACAAATTCTTACACATAAGGAAATATGTCATACATTCATGCAATTATCTTAGCCAATGCTTCAATACAACATTTATCCATGTTCCATAACTTTCTAGATGCCTTCCAGTCTCTACCAGAACATTGTTAAGAGTTTGCATAGCTCCCAACATGTCAGTAAAGAGGTTTCATTCTAGATAAGTAGCAATGGAATGTTGTACAGTGTCATAGGCCTACTTACCCATTAAATGCATATTAGTAGTAAGTTGTTCATTAATACAATCATTCTAATATGCATAATACACATCCTAAATCTAGGAACATAAGCATATACATCATTGAACAATATTATTTAAATAAACAAATAATTAAAATACTTATCTTTGTTTGTTTGTTGGGTGGACTCCCTCTGAGTCTTTGCTTCCTTACAGGAGCTGCTGGAGTCCTAATCTGAAGTAGCTTCTTCTACACCTTTCTGTTGTGGAATGTAGAGAGATGGTCAACTCCCTCTGAATATTTGCATCCTCGCAGAAACCATTGGAGTGTGCTCCCTCTTGATCTTTGCTTCCTGGATTACCTGTTCTTGAATTCATTCTCAATCCCTATGCATGCTTATTAGTATCATCATTGTGTTATCCTTGAGGTCTCATACATAATCAAACATTTGTTAGTATAATCTTAATATTATCAAAACACAATCATCTCAAGCATGTATAGTCAGGATCATTTCAAACAGAAATAATAAACATTCTTATGGTTAGTCATAAACATAATATACATAAACCCGTGATTACTCAAGCCTATGACTCTTATGGTTAGTCATATCACCAATTAAGGTAAGAAACATAATATTCATAAGCCCTAAGTTACTCAAACTTGTAACTTCCAGAGTAATCATTATCAATCATACAAAAGTATACGATAACAAAAACATACCTGGTCATCATATTTGCTAGTTATGTCTAGCAATGTGTTCTTGTTCTCTTCAATGACCTGCATAACTCATTAGTTAACCTTTGCAAGAACAAATTATACATACCTCTATGTGATCCATGACTATGGATGAATCTTTTTCTTCATAGCATATTCAGGTTGTCCCTTTAATTTGTACAATCCTCCCTCTTGCTCTCCAATTACTACTGCATCATCTATGGTCTTTCCCTTTGGCCACATTAGAACTTGGCCATCCACAAATGCAACCCTCATACCTTTTGCATCCAATGCAGAGATGGAGAGTAGGTTCTTCTTGAGCCCAGGTACATAAAGGACTTCTTTCATCTTCAAAGATTTTCCAGAATCTAGGTTGTAGGAGGCTTCACCACTCCTTTTGATGGGGTATTGATAATCATCCCCAAGTTTCACTTTGTGGGGTGACTTATGTTCAGATAGATTAGCAAAGGATTCTTTAAACCCAGTCATGTGTTTTGAAGCCCCACTGTCAATAAGCCAATCATTACAACCATGAGAGATAGTACCTGTGAGAGCAGAGATTAGAACATACTCTTCTTCGCTTGATGAGTTATCATCATCACTTTCTGCTCTAGCCTTCTTCTTGGGAGGTTCATCATCCTCGGCAGCATGAGCATGGTATCCTCTTTTGATACCCTTCTTCTTTTTGCTGGAGTTGTTGTTATCCCTTTTGTTCTTGGGACATTCTGGAGCAAAGTGACCTTTCTCATTGCAATTGAAACACCTTGGATCTTTCTTATCTTTGTGATAAGATTTCTTCTTGTGATGGGATGGCTCCCTCTTGAACTTGCCTTTCTTGGTGTGTACTGTGAGGGCTTGATCTTCATTCCCCATCTTTTCTTCTCTTGCCACAAGCCTTGCTTCTTCTTGGGAACATTCCTCCCACAGTCTACTAAAGGAGATTAATTTCTTCCTTGCACAAATCCCTTGGATAAAAGAGTCCCATGACCTAGGTAGGCCATTCAAAGTGGTCATAACAATTTCACCGTTCTCCACCATTTCATCTACAGCTTCAAGTTGTTCCTTGATCTGAGAGACCTTGGAGAAATAGGATTGAATGGTTTCTCCATTCTACATCTGGACCCCTTTCAATTGATTCTGCAGGGTCATCTTCCAATTTATGTTCTTTCCTTCAAATAGCTTGGTCAAAGAGTCAAACATCTCTTTGGGTGTCTTCAGGGATGACACATGTGGTATGAGATGGTCTTTGATAGAATCAACAATGATTCTCTTTGCCTTGACCAAGTTCTTCTTATGCAATATTTTAGCCTCTTCATCCTCTGGGATAGGGATGTCTTCTTTTACATATGAGTCCAACTCATTCTCTTCCAGGATTAACCCAATCCTATACTTCCAGGCTCGGAAGTTATCATCCCTTCAAGCTTATCCTCAAGCTTGGTGTGGTGAGACATCTTAAAGAATACTTCAAATGGAAATAGAAAAGATTTAGGTCTTACCACTTGAATTGCTGAAAAACTGGATCTGGTCCCGGATAAAGGTTTGTCGGAAAAACCCTAAAAATTCAAAATGTGAATTTCAACTTTCTGAAAGGATAGAAAGATGCGCCTTGATGAGCTAATCAACCTGGTATATTCAGAATTTGAGATCTGCAAAGCTACACCCTTCAAAACTGTCTTTCTGTCTTCCCGGATTCATTGAGGAGAGCCCTGAATTAGGGTTTGAGTTTCCCGGAGATCTACCCAGCCAAAAATCTCGATCCAAAGCTCTAAACTTCGATTTTTGCAAGGAGCTTCCAGCTATGTCTTCAGATTTCATAAATTCCTAATTTTGTGGAAACCCTAATTTTTAGGGCCAAATCTGAAAATGCTCAGAATTGAATTCTGATTGGATAGATAGATTCTCCTTGATGAGTAGAGTCAACCAACTATACTGCTTTTCCAAAATCTGTGGAGAGAAACCCAATAAACAAGAAACCCTAGTTTCCGTCACTGCACAATGTCTTCTTCTTAGGTTAGCTCTGATACCATGTTAAATTTTGAGCATTGATTCATAATACTCTAGGATCTTTACTGAGTGAATAACATGTAAAGTATATCAATGCATATCAATCATAACAAGCATGTCAATCAGCACAAGAATCAAAAGCATGAGAGACAAGAGACACAGAGTTTCCGTGGGGAAAACCCTAAGGTGAAAAACCCCACAACTTGCTCAAAGATAGAGAGAGCAATGGCTCAACCAAAATACACAGATATAGTCTCCTAGTAGCAGATGATCCTCCTCATCACTAGTGCACCACTTTCTGAGTGAGAGAAGTGTGAGTTTCCAAGTGATCAAAATAGAGATCTCCCGATCTCTATTTATACTTGTCTGTTTGCCTAGTGACCTTATGGAGCCGACTTGTCTAGCTAGGTACATCAACCATATAATATATATTTCAAAGCCGACCCCACACATGGTGGTCTAATAACCCATCGGCAAGTTCACACACTTGCGACACTTGTCAATACACATGACGACACTTCCTTATAGAGGAATAACACATCTCTTATAAGGTTACAATAAATATATATGAAATACATAGATGAAATACATTCCGAAGTTACATATACATCAACACAATGAGCATTCATCCTTGGTTGATGCTTCTTAGTTCTTGGCCCTACAACTCTTCAGGCATGGCATTTTTGTTGCTAATGATCTTTTGGTCAAGCCTGTAGATCTTGGGTCCCCAAAACCAAGATAACAAGAAATGTACACTCACCAAAGATAATAAATTCATATTGGACTTCCTTTCAAGGTTAATTTCAAAATATTTAATGTTAAAGGTTTGCTTCTCGGTGCCTCAAGCTAAGTGGTGTGACTGGCATTGGGGTGTGGCCACAACTTTCTCCAACTATAAGCCTGCCATTGGTTGTAAGTGGCTTTGCTAGCCCCTCCATTAAGTTCCTTTGAGCAAGCTCTAGCAAATTAAATCAAAGCATAAATCATGGATATTCAGACTTCCCAATATATGGGGAGTTTGTCTTGGAACCTAGCAAAGGTTTATTTACCTAGTGTCTAAAGGTGGAAGGTCTCCCGTTAGATAAGAGGTTGACCTACTTAGGTGTGTCAAACCCATGTTGTCCATAGTGTGGGTCAACAAAAACCCTTATACATTTTTTTATGTTGTGCCCTCTTACTAAGGCTACCTAGGCTAGGATGAATCTTTATGCCAACAATATCTCCCTAGTGACGTCTCATGGTGAGTTGCCATGTTAGGTGACCCCCTACCCTAGCTATTGAGTTCCAATCTGCATGGATGGTTATCAAAGTTGAGGCCCTTTTTCGGCTTTGGAAGAAGAGAAATGATGTTTAGTTTAATTCATGTGTCTTGTCACACATATTTCTTGGTAATATGATGATGCACTATGTGTACTAGCTTGTTAAAGCATGTTGCAATGAAGACATAGAAGGTGTGGCTTGAAATGGAACATTTGCAATGCTTGTTAGAGCAATGGTATGGAGCCCCACGCACCATGAGCAAACTAGCACCTGGCCAACCTATCCCAACTGGACCATTTGGCCCTCATGGCTCAACAAGGTAGCCTAGCTCTACCAATTCCCACCATAGTAGGCCTCCCATTGGACAATTCAAGTATGAGAGAGGCATAAGCATACTCAAAGTTTCCCCCCAAGCCACAATGCCTAACATTGGCTCTCACCATTCGAGAGAGGTGCAACCCTCTAGATCCTCATATTAATTGATGCGACCCAATGCAACACATTGATGGCAATCCTTTAGTTTCTCATTGGGGCTCAACCATGACCAAAATGACGAATGTCCTCATATAGCTAATTTAGTTACATCTTAGTGTGTATATGCTTGGTCATCTACCCTTTTATATATTTTTAGACATTGTGATGTAGATTTTATGCGTGTGGATCTTTTAACCTAAGCCAGCTCACGGTTACTAAGTTTTGGACTTGTGGTGATTGCTTTAACAGCCCTCTTCTTTTGTCGTAAAGCCTAGTAAATATTGTTGTTATTAAAAGTCAAAAGAAAATTCATATTTCATTTAGTTATGGTTTTAGATGTTGGCATCTAGCCTATGTTTTGGACTTTATAAGGCTTTATTGGGGATTTTATATATTTCTTATCCCAATGTTTTTATTTATGCTTCTTGATATTCAGGAGGTCAATTGCGATGCCTCATTATGACATGGTAGTAGTCGATGCAATTTTCCACCCTTCTCTAAAAATGTTATAAGTACATATGATATCATCATTCAAAATTATAAAAGAAACTCTCTTACCTACTTAAAAAAATGAAGCCCAAGAGCTTGGATGGGGGAAAACATCCTTGCAAAGTTTATAAATTTTACAAGAAATTTAAGCACATCAAAGATTATTGTCGAGAGTCATACCAGCTAATGGACAAGTAGATGGACTATAAAAAGTTGATGATATAATAACATTGGTGGCTAAATCACAATCCTAGAGTAATGAGAATGAGAGAGAAACTTTGTTCCCTATGAATATGCATACTTAAAAGAACTATGATAGCTGCAATCTTCAATCTTAGAAATCAGAAATATTTAACATCAAAATGTTGGAGAAGACTCAGATTGTAATGAACTTAATATTAGAAATGTTGGTGAACAAGATTCAATTGTGACTAACCATGGCATATCTTGCACCATATTTACTATAAGGGTTAATGCATAAAGAATGGTTAATGCATAAAGATATGTAGATAATGATCAAATAGAACCGTAAGCTCAAGTTGCCAAATTCTTAAAGTCATTTGATGTTTGTGAGGCAATCACGAGCAATTCCAACGTGTGGGAAAGAGGTGATTTTCTTGAGATGTGATGAAAAGAATAGATTGAAGGAGAATGACTCATACATGTGTAAAAAGAAAATCTTATTGATTTTAGTGGCACATGCCAAGCAAGTAATTAATGCCAATAAAAAGCTCATCTAGATGGTCAAGCAAAAGACGTCAATATACTAGAAACAAAGGAGGTGTCCAAAGAAATGTCAATGGAGAAATAACATATCGCTTGAAACATTGCACAAGTATCTTTGCCTTGAGCTAAGAGACATTCCCCCAAAAAAGATCCATACAACATAAGGTTGAACTCATAAGCATTGCCAATATTGAACCTCACTAGTCGAAAGTGGGGAAAAAAAGGTCACTAGAAGAGCTCCATAAACAAGGAATGATTAAGCCCAATACTCATTCAATTAAAGGTGCACTCAACAAGAAGCCAAGAAAAATATCCCATTAGCAGAAAGTTAATGTGAACCATCAACTTCAAAGATGGGACGTCTACTGTGAGTCTATTTAGCAAAATAGATTTTGCAAAACCATGATAGCTCTAAGATGTGAAAAATACACAAAAACAATTGTGTCGTCCATGACGATATAGTGTGCAAAGGTGTGGATCCCACAAGGGTCATGTTGCAAACCTGACATGCATCATGGAATGGAATTACGAAAACCTTGCAAAAAACAATTGCAATAATGCATATTGAGAGCCAAAGAAAGGCCCACAAGAAACATCGCAAGATGGATTGGGTTGTAATGTAGAGAATGATGAAACTTGAAGTACATTGTGAAATAAGGAAAGCTTTCATCATTGTGATTGAAATCCAAGAGCTAAATGGCAAAGAGATTACAAAGCCAAACAATTTTTATGGTTAAGGTATTTGGCATTCTAACTTTTCTGTCACTTGAGATTCCAATCCAAGATTAAAAGTTTTACTTAATTGGATGACAAGAGTGAAGTTTTAGGGGAATCTACCTATTTATAGAGTCTAACTAATCTCTCCCTTAAAGGCACATTTTTTTTAAGGGGAACTCTTTATAGACGATGAAACCAAAAAATGCTCAACCAATAATATGTGCAAAGGCTACATCAACAACATTCCATATAATCAATATCCACATACAACAAACCCCGTGAAAGAGAGGAGCATGCACACAAAGATTTGAACCTAGGTCATTGTTGCAACATCCAACTCCAAGTCATCACTAAACCATAGCATGATGAACAAAACAAGTGTAAAAGTTACAGCATTTTGTTCATAGTTGAATTTGATGTGATTATAATTCTTGTATGCTAGACAATAACATATCAATTGTGCATGAAAATACTTAGTTCCAAATCACATTGCAAAAAACCTTGAGCGACAAGATAAAGCATTTGTGTGTCAAATCTGCAAACAAAAAGTGCATGACAATGTTGCACTTTCAAAAAAAAATAGAGATAAAAAAACCCGTAGGATGCGTAATACCAAGGTTGCAATGGAAAAGCCACAAGACTTACATTATATAATAGATTATTTTGATGTTTGAACTGCAGCAACATCGAACTGCAGCAAACCAGCAAGACTAGACATGTAAAACTTTAGATCAAGAATAGTGTGATCCACTGTGCTTTGGAGGGCTACATCGAAATTGGAGTAATTGAGGACTTGAGGTATAGATGGATAACACTAATTTAAATTTAACAGGAAGGTTCTTTTCTAGAGTGGAAGGAAGTCATGGGTATGGAGGTTGAGATTTGCTCATTGCAAGGTGACCCCAAAAAGAAATTTAGAGACATGCTGTCTTAAATATTAGACTTCACATGCTTTTGAATAATAAGCTCCTGGAAGCAAGGTGACAAGGGTGCACCAACTATGAAGTGCCATGTGGACTTTGTAACTATACTTTTAAGAATGTTCAGTTCTCGTTGTGTCCTTGGTAACTGTGTTTAGTTCAAATCTTTGGGTTTAACCTATTTTGTTATTTTGAGAAGAAAAGAAGGAAAAGAATTGATGTTTAAAGCAAGTTATGTGCTTGCAGTTGCACTTGGTTCATGTCCCTTTTTGTGGGCAAGAGGCAATTTTGTTACTTTGTTGATTTCTATCTTAATATAATAAAACTTTCAGTGGGAAAAGGGCCAGCGACCCAATGTGGCAGAGAGCACATTGATCACACAGTAACTAAGAGAGCTCATTACCAAACGTTTATCAGTAGGCCTATTGAGAACTGAGAATTTGTTTCAAGAAAGCTTGCATAATAATTCAGAATAGAATAACTATTGTACATTGCACTGATGTACAGCTCTACAATTTGCTGTTATTGAGCACTAATACCATGGTTTCTACAAAGACAAAATGCCTTCGTATTCCAAGTTATTCTGTACGAAATGTGTTTGTTCAACTATATTGTGAAAATGTTAGATATTCCCCAAGGACCACTCTGCATTAGTAGAAAAACCAAGACCAGTTTAGTGAAAATGTAATCCACTAATGGATTCAAAAATAACGATTATTAAATTGAACTAGATCTCGTCAGCCCTTAATGGATAACATAGAAGGTATTTGAAGAAAATTGTCAAGATTTACTTTATTTTGGAATCACATAATAATCTTAATTTGCTTGAATGTCTTGGAATACAAAATTGCAAGTGAATGTGTCTATGTATGTTATCTAAAAGGCGTGTCTGTGTGTCTAAACGGCCCTACATTGGCAAAAAGGCCAAATGTACATGATAACTTTCACTAAAATGAAGCTATAAAGTAGGAATATCTACATTTGACAATAAAAGGAACTGCAACTGACATAACACATAATTCCGACTAACTCGAAGCTATTAAGTAGCAATTTTTTAACATTTGATCCAAAAAGGAACTAGAATTGACATAACGCAGTAACAAGAACCCATTATCTGAACAGTGTCGATCAACAACAAAACTTCCAGAATCAACCAAAGAATTCTAACTGTCATGTGCCTCCAAAAAATTAAAAGTACATGTCTGCTGCCTTCAAACAATGAAACTGAAATAAATACCACATACACCAATAGTGTATCACTATAGAACCAAATCGTTAATATGAATTGAGGAATCAAAAGAATCACTGCAACAAAAGGTGGGAAGTAAATGTCAATCCTTCTTCTCACGTCCACTTAATTGCGGCAACAAAAGGTAGGATGTAAACATCAATCCTTCTTCCCACATCCATTTGAATACTGCAACAGAAGGTAGGAAGTAAATGGTTAATCCTTCTTCTCACGTCCACTTGATTTGGGCTTTCTTTTCATCCTGCTGAAAGGCCCAACAGTCTGATCCATAATATACATGTAAATTACTTGTGTCCATGACTTATAATAACTAAAACCTTCATAAAACTCAGGTGCTATCTTCTTCACTTTATGAAGCTTGCAACCAGGAATCCTTGGAAAGTCATGGTGTTCATTGTGGTATCCAACACTCCATGTTAACAAGTTCAAAGGCCCGTAGTAAGAGTAAGTCTCTTGTCCTTTTTGGAAGACGTAATGCTCCGAAATGAAATGCCCGGCCATAGGATGCATACCCCCACCCAGAAATGTCGCCAAAATAAGGTATGCAAAAGACTTCCAGCCGCAGAAGTACAAAAGGGTTGCATCGAAGGTTAGTTGCACTAAAAAGTTGCTTGCCTCCCAAAGGCCAGGAGGCTTGGGATTCAAAAACAATGGCCTAAAGGCATAGAAAAAAAGCTGAAGTATAACCCACAATATTTTCCAAAATGTATTTGAAACCACATGTGCTTCTGTGTAACTGGGAATGTCCATATCAATCCCATCAACACCTTGGTTCCTGTGGTGCTCCAGATGATACTTTTGAAAAGTAACAGACATGGGAACACCAACTGGAAGGTTAGCAAAAATGCCTAACAGACGATTGTAAACAGGTGTTGAAAAGGCTAAATTGTGGCTAAGCTCATGTATTGCTAGAAAAAGATTATGATTCAAAAACGACCCAAAAAAATATGCCACAATAGTAATCTTTAATAGGCTTGCATCCTTCAGCAATGTAGCAGCCCATACTTGAATGCCGACAGCTGCAACAATCTGTCAATAGTACAGTACAAGTCAGCTTCCAAGTTCCAAGCCTCAAACATACCTCATGCAGTCCCTTTGATTTATATGCCAAAAAAATAAATGTTACTTTGAAAGCCATCTTATAGATCTAAAAAAACAAGTCAACAGTTCCAGCTTTGTGAACTGGATTAATTGCCTTTCTGGCTTTACATGTATAAATCATCTTGCAGAATCATCTACCCCTAGCAAGAAAAAAATAAAACCATTTCAATTATAAATTTGGCTTCACGGAGCAATTCAACCTCCATAATTAATTGCGAATTTACTAAGGCCAATGGAAATGAGATAGAGTTTAGATTTCCCAGGACAGAACGCCATAATAATCAAATATAACTTATGCAAAATAAGACTAGTAAATTTTGTGTAATAGGTATGTTCAACTCAAATACTAGACCTATGCATTCACAGATCCTACTCAATGTTTCATAATTCATTTCCCAATGCTAAACTTGTTATGATGCCATTAAATATATCTATGACAATTAATGGGGAAAGGAATGAGTGTGAGGCATTTGCAAGATGTATCCCAAAGTAATGTTGGGGCTATATGTTATAGAAAAGTGCAATATAGTCGCACTTATAAGATAACAATGAACCAAGCTCATTTCTCTAGGAATTCATATTTTTGCAGTTGCCTAGAGATTTGTGTCACAATTCAATTGAAGGGTACAGTAACAGAGATCCATCTTTATTCCAGATCTATTAAACACCCAAAGGGATCAAAAAACTTGATGTGCAAATTTCAAGATTTGTACACCCTCAGATATTATTTAATAAATCATGAGGTTTACACCTCGCCTTTTTTTCTCCCTCTTGATGCCTATGGATTTGTACTATTCTATAGTTGCTGTTTAAATATGCTAAGTAGAATAAATAATAGGTCAACTTTATGGTAATTAAAAAAAAAACAGTGTTGACCTTATTTTAATTATATTTTATTAACATTACACACATACACACAAAAAGGGATCACCCCCACCCTGGGCTGCAGAGCACCTCGCTTCTCTCAATACAATTAATAAGTATTCACCTGGCCTTCATTTGTATCACCCTAGACTTGTACACACATGCATGAAGGCACTTTTTGACTTCATGTAGTGTTGAAAAATGTAGCTCTAGCAGGAGCTTCTTGCACATGTTAGGTGTAAACATGCGAGAAGTAGTTTGAGAGGGGTTTCAACCTAGAATGATAATAGTAATTTCATTTCTTTATATTTCCCTTTCTACCCTTTTACTTAAATTTGTTATATTATCAATAATTGTTTCGGGACATTTGAGAGGGGTTTCAACCTCATCGGACCTCATATGATGAAAATAGAATTTCACATCCCATCCAAAATTCAACAAAGTTAGCAGTTTTCAGAATTCCAGTTAATAAAATTACATCAAACCAAAGACCGGTCCACTAAACCATCAAAAGATGTCGAATGTCACCCTACTCTTTGACTACATGCCACCTACAAAATATACACCTGCTAAAAAATAGACATGCCAAAGGATGGTCCTCTAGCCCATGCTAAGGATCCCATTTCCAATAGTGGTGATAGGTTTCATGAGTGATCATATTGATAGTGATATATAGTAGGCTAGTACCTTGTAGCACATTGTGTTTTGGATTCTAGAGGCCATTTAAATCTTCATTGATTATGTATTTTATTCACATATGTATTGCACTTGGTGCCATTATGATATATTCATCCTTACATGGTATCAGTGTTATCTGAACTGGACCGGAACTGGAAAAACCGGTCGGTCCAACCGGTTTACAGAGGTGACCGGTTCGGTCAGGGACCAAAACCGGCTAAGCCGAATTTTTTGTTGAACCGGTCCGGTCCGTACAGTGTTGTACGGCGGCGGATAGGGGACCCACGGAACCCAAATTTAAAAAAAAAAACACAAAAAAAAAATTCCTATGCTTCTAACCTAACCCTAAGCCTACGTTAAAGCTATTTAAAGACCCCCCCACCCCCTACGTTACTCACACTATTCATTCCATCTCCTTTGGAATTCTTGAGAGCTTTGTTTCTTGGGCAATTTCAGAGTCTTCTTGAGCTGAGTTTGTTGGGTGGTTTGCAAGAAATTCTTGGGCAGATTCAAGTGTCTTTTGCAAGGAAGATTTGAGGAGATTCGAAGCCTTCTTTCTTGGAGCAGATTTGGAGCTATTTCGTGGACTATTTTGGAGGTTATTGAAGGGTTTTGTGCAGAATTTGTGGGTTGTTATCACTGATCAGCTTGATCTTTTGCTGTTGGCAGCGGCAATTCCTCTCAAGCTTTGCTACATTTCTTCTTCTTTCTCAAAGGTATGTCAAGACTCAACACTCAACACTCATTTTCTCTTTAAATTTGTTTTTTCTTAGTTAATAAGTTATTAATAAATTCTAGGGTTTTATTTCCAGCTTTTGTTTGCCATGGCTCCAAAAGAGAAGAGGGATCCGGCATGGATTCATTGCCAATTGGATGATAGTGGGAAAAAAATATGCAATTATTGTGGAAAGAAAATAGCTAGGGGGGGTATCCATAGGATAAAACAACACTTAGCTAGTGCTAGAGGCAATGTTGAACCTTGTAGGAAAGTCTTCGATGATCTTAGAGCAGAGATGCTAAGTAGTATTGAAGCCTACCAAGAAGAAAAAGCCAAGACAAAGAAGCTTCAAAAAGACAGGGAGAAGTTCGATGCCATTTTATGATAAGAGTAACTATGAGCCTGAGGGTGATGATCATGAAACCCCTCAAGGTCATATGACTAGTTTTGAATAATCCTCCAGTTTTCTTGTTAGGGGGAGAGGTGGATCTAGAGCATCCAATTTGAACCTGAAGAGGCCACATATGGCCCCGACCAGCAGTAGAGAGCTTGACTCTTTCTTTGTGCCCCACACTACCCCTGGTGCTCAGCCCACCATTGAAGCTAAATGGAAGAAGATTGAGAAGGAGGCTGCTTGGGAATGCATAGCTAGATGGTGGTGTGATGTAGACATACCCTTCAATGCAACTAATTCTTCTTATTATCAACCTATGATAGATGCTATAGCTTCATGTGGTTCGGTCTTCAAAGGCCCTAGTTTTCATGATATCGGAGGGCCGCTTTTACGAAATGAAGTTCAAAGAATAGATGAATATCTGAAGGAGTTCAAGTAGTCCTGGAGTTGAACAGGGTGCACAATAATGTCTGATGGATGGAGTGATGGAAAATCCCGCACCATTATCAATTTCCTGATTGCTTGCCCAAAAGGAACCATGTTTTATCAGGTGAAGGATGCACAATTATTATTTCATCTTTTGGATGGAGTAGTTATGGAGGTGGGGCTAGAGAATGTTGTACAGATCATCACTGACAAAACACCCCACCATTTGGTGGACACCATGTGCAGCCCATTATTTGGACCTCATGCTAGAGGATATTGGCAAAATTGAGTGGGTGAAGAAGTGTGTGGAGCGGGCAAAATCAATAACGAGGTACATCTACAACCACTCATGGGTTTTGAGTCTTATGAGGAAGAGCACTAGGGGTAAAGAGCTAGTTAAATCAGCTATTACACAATTTGCAACAAACTTTCTTTCGTTGCAATCCCTTGTTGATCAAAAATCCAACTTGTGAAAGATGTTTTCCTGCGATGAGTGGAATGAATGTCAATGGAGTAAAAAGGTTGAAGGGAAAGATATAGCTAACAAAGTGTTTGAAAAAACATTTTGGAAAAAGGAAAAAGAGATAGTTTTAATCAATGAGCCTCACGTGAGAGTGTTGCGGATGGTAGATGGTGATAAACCCGCTATGGGTTTTATTTATGAGGCCATGGATCAGGCCAAAGAAGCAATAACGACAGCATATGGTGATAAAAGGCAGAAGTATTTTCCTATTTGGAATATCATTAATGACATATGGAACAAACAACTCCATTGTCCTTTGCATGCAGCTGGCTATTACTTAAACTCAAGGTAAGTTATCTCAAAATTCATATTCAAAGTTATAAGTTTTCTTGTAATTTCAAACTTTAAAGTTCAAAGTTATAAGTTACAATTTCAATTTCAAATTTAATGATGAATCATTTTTGTCTTTTGAACTTTGAACTTTTGAAGGTACCACTATACAAAAGACTTTGAAGCAGATGATGATGGGGAGGTAAAAGATGGATTGTATAAATGCATTAAGCGCATGATTCCTGATGCCAGGATACAAGATGAGATACACAGTAAGCTGTTGCAATTCAATGAGAGTATGGGTAGCTTTGGCATGAGTATGGCCATACGAGGCAGATCCAAGGATCCACCGGGTAAGAATTTTCAAAGTTTTCAAATTATATTATCCATTGTAAAGGATGAGTTAAATTTCCAAATCCATTTGCTGAAACTTGTTTGCATTCATTCAACTCTTATTACAGCCTATTGGTGGGGACAGTTTGGTGGGCACTGCCTTGATTTGCAAAAGTTTGCAGTTCGAATATTGAGCCAGCCATGCAATGCTTCTGGATGTGAACGCAATTGGAGTGTATTGGAGCGTATACACACCAAGAAATGAAACCGTTTGGAACACAAACGGTTGAATGATATGGTCTATGTCCAGTACAATCTTAGGCTGAGGCGTAACCAGTTGTTGAACAGGACTCCAGCATCAAGCAACATAACCTTGGATGACTTTGATCCAACATCAGAGTGGGTTGTGGAGACTGAGGAACCAGTATTTGATAATGAAGACCTTTCTCGGTTGGATTTGGACCCACTTCCAGAGGTTCCACCCTCAGGGCCGGGGAAATCAACTGGGACTCAGAATCCCACTCCTGTAGAGGATGACGATGAGGAGGAGGAGGATTAGTAGTAGACTCTAGTAGTTAGTAGGCTAGTGCCATATGATCAGTTTATGGTTATTCATTAGTACCGTGATTTCAACTTTCTTTTTGTATTGTAGGGGCCATTTAGAGCCTCTTTGTTGATGTACTTTGGTTCAGAACCTCAAAGATGTATTGCACTAGGTGTTATTTTGGTTATTTGCACCCATACTTGCTATATATATGAGAAAATTTGCATATTTGTGTATTAATGGTTTGGATTCATATGTATGCACATGAATATATATGTTTTTTACAAAATATGAATATTTTATGTATTTTTTAGTCGACCGGTTTTTTTCCAGTTCCAGTCCGGTTCACATTTTGGGCTTCGCCAGTTCGATGATCGGTGCGGTTCCGATAACATTGGGTTAGACCTTAGTCCTCAACCCTGGGGCAATAAGAGATCAAGGTTAATGTCCCTTCTCAATTTGGTTATTCAACATTTTACCAATTAGGGCAAGCAAAGGCTAGTAACCCTAGATAGGTCAAAGTAGCCAAACCCTAATTAGGGCAAATAGTGAATCCCAATGCCCAACTATGGAGAGCTCCTTCAAAAAAAGGTCTCCTCAAACAAGATTGACAAGATGCCAACAAAACCCTAATTTACCTTGCTTAAGGTGCAAGAGCAACATCAAACAAGCAAATTGAAAGATCTTACCAACATCCACCAAGGAAAGAGCGGGAGAGAGTTCTTAGGTCCTCCTTAGTCACAAGTTATAACAACTATTCTTTGAATTAACCTTGAAAGATAGCAAAACCTTAGAAACTTCACCATCCAACCATCATCACAAGAAAAAGTGCCAAAGAGAGAAGTGTGCAAAGCCTCAAATGCTCCAATATACGAAGAGGAAGAGAAATAAGAACATATTTGAACCCTTGCCTTGTTTACAAATGAGTGCTAGGAGCCTTTATTTATATGAGGCCTCCTAGTCTTTTTGAGATTTAGAGCCTACCTTACTAAAAAGTAAAATAACTTAAAACTAGGGTTTGTCACCCACAAGCCAAGGACTAAACCACAAAAGACTAAAACTAATGATAAAATGATATAGATGGCTTCAACCAAGTGAAGTGGTGAGCCAAAGGAGGATGTCATGCCCCAACTAACCCCAACGATGTAGAAGATCCCTCAACATCCTCCCCTTTAGCAAGGTAAGGCCTTCTTCTAGAAAAAGACATCATCATGGACTTTGCACATAGAGATCAAAATGAGGGGTAATACATGAAAAGATAAGGTCCAAATGGGCATAAATGAGATGTGCTAAAGCGGGTATGACAACCCTTACAAGCGCAATCACCTTCTACATAGCATAAACATGAGTGTGGCTAGGAGCCCCTAAGACATGTGTTCTAGTGGGTCCAACCCAAGAAGCACCAATGGCACAAATGCCCAACAAAATGGGGGATTTCTGCCCATCAAGGGGTAGTCAACAAAGCCACTAAGCCAATACTCCTTAGAATGAAACCCAAAGAGGACCTGCCATGACCAGACCATGGGTCTTGAACCCCGCTAGACCAACACTTTTACATAAACAAGCCTAGCCTTGGGCTTTTACAATGCCAAAAGAACCATTAACGCTGGTATATCCTGAAAGGCACACTGCAGACAATCTGGGGCGTAACAACCAGGATCTATATGACTTTGCCATAACAGAAAATGATAGTAAAAAGGAATCTGAAAGCATAGAATGATCACAACTCCAACCATATCATGCATGTACTAAGGATGAAAATAGCCATAAGGTCCACCCTAGTTGTGCCAAAATATAGACCTTTAATATAGAATGGCCTATGAATGTTCTGTTCTCCATAAACAATATGCTGCTCTTTGTTATCTTGATTCTCTACTTCTTGCACTGATGATTCATGCCCACCATCCATTGCTAAAATCAGTATTTGATAATTATTTGATAATTATTAACATTTAGTTCAGTACTAAAGAATTCCTGCTGTTAAAAACTTCAGAATCAGATGGATCCTTCAGACCCTTTTGTATCTAATCCTTCTGGGAAACAAACTTCAGTGAATCTGAGATTGAAACCAATTGTTAAAGAGCATGTCTAAATTTAGCAAATGAGATCCCTATTGCAGTTATAATTGGGTCAATGCTGCAATGGATAAGCAAACTCATTCCTGAACTCTGAACCTCTCATATGAATGCTAATTACCTTTTTATATCTGTTTGAACATCATGTATGAAATTAAGTTTTTGGGCGCATCAACTATAAAAGTTTTTTGTTTAATGACCAATTATTGTATAGTAAAATAAATGCCAGCAATATGCCTGCTTCTTTGAACTGGTGGGCTGCTTTGCTTAGTCCCTTCCTACCTTGGCCCATTGAATTTCAAGCTGCTTGGATGCTATTCAGAACTGAAGCCCTTTTCTTAATATGGACAAAACGAATGCTGCATTGTTTAATGTTGATGCCTCACATCATTTCGCTTGGTTTGATGTTGCTCTAATGTGTGCCCGCGTACTCCTACAGATTACTGTCCAAAGCTCAAACATGCAAGGTACAGCGGGAGATGGAATATTTCTAGTAGCTTCTTGAATATTGGCCTGGGACTCCCTGTAAAATGAGCAGAGTATCTCCCGACCCTTCTAGCCCATTTGACCTACCTGAACCACATGGACATGCACCCCAACCTGGCTCTGCTGAGTCCCACCACAGTAGGCCTAGCAAGCACGCTGACAACAGGCCCTGTCACAGGACCAGTTGACAAGTTCAAGAACAATGGGAGCACACATGCAGTCTATCTATTGGTCCCCCATGTCATGACAAGATCTTTCCCACCCTTGCACTTGCTATCTTGGATGGGCTCGGGCCCTCAGAGCCACCCACTAATGGGTGGAACCTGATACCCATCGACAATGATCCACCTGTAACTGGCTGGGGCAAGGTCCCCGATGACCATGACCAGTCCCCTCCTATGGCCAATCACGTGGTTGGTCAGTTCTTTGTTTCCAGTGCTAGCGCTTTGCTATTATGTTTTGTATTGTTGGTATATGACTATGACTCAAGACTTCATAATGAAGGGTGTTTTGGCATCAGCTAGCCCCAAGTTTCAATTTTTTCAGACTTGCTAGTGGAGGCTACGGTGATGGCCCAACCTTTTTTGTATTAAATCATGTAAATATTTTTCCTATTAAAGGAAACTTCAATTAAAAATAAAGGAAAAAAATCAAGCATTGGAAGAATATGATGAAGTTCAAAACCCTTCCAATAATACAGGAAGTGGTGAACCACCGGTGTTCGGGTACACAGGGTACTACCAAAGGACCGAACACCAAGAGCAACCACTTCACATAAACAGATCAACACACCGATGTTTTGACGTGGGTTAAACCCTCTTGAGGGAAACACTCCACGGCCCCGGCCAAATAGCTTCTCCGGGACAATTTATTATGCAAAGAAAGAAAGTTACAAATGAGCTTCTCATAATCGATCAACTAAACAATGACCCTCCATGCTCTTTAAATAGAGATCATGGACCAATCGGGTGTTAAGCCACGGATCAAGGTTAGGTTTGATCTAAGAGAAGTTGAGCCGTCGGATCACTCTATGTCGGAAACATATCGTGACGGTCGGATTAAGTATTTACAAATGCATACTAATGCATACTAAAGAAACACACTATCCATAACGGATATATTACACAAGTTGATCTTAACTAACTCCTAAGTGTCTAAATATCCTAACATCCCCCCTTAAGAACAACTTGGGATAGGATTGAAGGATTTACAAAGTGACACTATCAGGAGAAGGAAGGAGGCATTAGAGCCTATCCCCCCTTAATGACAAGTTCCTGAACTCCTAACATAGATCGAAGTTTAGAAAACTTCGCTTCTGTAAGAGACTTGGTGAAGATGTCTGCAACTTGATCATCTGTAGGGCAAAAGAGCACTTCAAGAACACGATCATGAACAAGTTTTCTGATGAAGTGCATATGTAGCTCAATGTGTTTGCTGCGTTGATGTAGAACTGGATCTTTGGCAAGCTTGATGGCACTTTGATTGTCGCACCAAAGTGGAGTAGGATGCTGCTGCTCGAATCCAAACTCTGAAAGGATCTGTCGAAGCCATAAAGCTTCCTGACTGGCATTAACTGCTACTCGATATTCTGCCTCTGCTGAAGAAAGAGCAAGAGCTTGTTGTTTCTTACAAGCCCAAGTAATAGGTCCAGATCCCAGACTAAAAACATAACCTACAGTAGACTATCGATCATCAGGATCGCCGGCCCAATCTGAATTAGTGAAACCAACCAACAAAGGTTTCCCCCCTGTACTGTAATGAATCCCAAACTGAACTGTACCTCGAATATATCGAAGTATTCTTTTAGCGGCTTTCCAGTGACTTTCATGAGGTGTCTGCATATAACGGGCAACTCGACCAACGGCAAAGGAAAGGTCAGGACGGGAATGAGTCAAGTATAAAAGACTACCAACAAGCTGACGATACAAGGTGGCATCTACTTCAGGTGAAGTACAAGTGGCAGAAAGTTTGACTCCAGACTGGAAGGGAGAAGGGGATGGTGTACAATCTTCCATGTGAAAGCGACGAAGAAGGTCACAAGCATACTTAGACTGAGAAAGAAAGATTCTTTCTTTGGTTTGCAGAACTTGGAGACCAAGAAAATAATGCAAATGTCCTAAGTCTGACATTTCAAAGGTTTGTATAAGACTGGATTTCACATGGGTTATAAGCTTAGGGTCACTACCAGTAAGAATAAGGTCATCAACATATAGAACAAGTATGATGAAATGGTTTCCTACTTTCTTGGTATAGACATTGGGGTCAGAATGGCATCTAGAAAAACCAGTGTCAAGGAGAAAGTTATCCATTTTGGCATACCAAGCTCTAGGAGCTTGCTTAAGGCCATATAAGGATTTCTTAAGGCGGCAGACAAGGCTAGAGTTATTCTGAACATAGCCAGGAGGTTGTTCCATGTAAATTTCCTCCTGTAAATCACCATGTAAGAAGGCAGACTTGACATCCATTTGATGGACTTCCCAGTTGTGTAAGGCTGCAAGGGAAAGAACAAGGCGGATGGAGTTCATTTTTGCGACAGGAGCAAAGGTTTCATTGTAGTCAATCCCTTCAACTTGGGAAAAACCTTTGGCAACTAACCTTGCCTTAAGTCTTTCAACACTTCCATCTGATGCATACTTAGTTCTGTAGACCCATTTACATCTGACAAGTTTTCTTCCTTTTGGAAGAGGTACAAGATCCCAAGTATCGTTCGCCATTAAGGAACGATATTCTTCATCCATAGCTGCATCCCAATCTGGATTCCCTGAAGCTTCTGCAAAAGTTTCTGGATCATGATTCTCGGAAACTTGAGCCAAAAGAGAAGAGGCTCGCTGAAACTGAGAACGTGTTCGACGTTGATATCTAGGATCACCGGCAAGATCACCAGCTGCTTCACATGTTGAACAGACCCATCGAGGAAGCACTTGTGCTGGTGCAACTGGAGGAACATGAGCAGGCGGAGGTGGATTTTCATCCAAACTGTCATCATCAGAAACTGGAGTTGGAAACCTGTCAAGGAAGTTGGAAGAAGAAGAAGAAGGTACAAACGCCGAATCAGGCTCGCAGGCCAAAGATGGCACACTCGCCGAGTTAGGCTCGCAGGCCAAGATATTTTCATCAAATTTAACATCTCTTCTAATGATTATAGCATGAGAATGTGGTTGAATAAGTCTATAACCTTTTACATCTTCAGAATATCCAACAAATATGCACTTTTCACTTTTAGGCTGCAATGCTTTCCGTTTTTCATCCGGAATGTGAGCCCATGCTTCACTACCAAACACACGAAAGTGACTTACATCAAGTTTAATTTTACTCCATGCTTCTTCCAGTGTTATACCTTGTAATGCTTTTGTGGGGGTGCAATTAATTATGTAATTTGCACAATTTATGGCTTCAGCCCAAAATTGAAGACTTAGTCCCTTAGATTGGATCATACAATTAGCCATTTCTTTTAAAGTGCGGTTCTTCCGCTCAGCTACACCATTTTGTTGTGGTGTATATGGAACAGTGTGCTGTTGTTGGATGCCTTGTTCAGTGCAGAAAGTAGTGAACTGTTTGTTAACATATTCTCCTCCATTGTCAGATCTTAACTTAATAATTTGATGACCAGATTGTTTTTCAACAAGGGCCTTGTAGGCCAAGAACATGTTAAATACTTCGCTCTTAAGTTTTAGGAAATAAACCCAAGTGCGTCTGGTGTAATCATCAATGAAAGTTAAGAAATACTTGAAACCAGAAAAGGAAGCAGATGGAAGAGGACCACACAAGTCACTATGCACAAGCTCCAAGGGAACCGAGGCGTGCCAAGAGCCACGTTTGTCAAAACTGTCCCGATGATGTTTTCCAAGTACACAACCGGAACAAACACCATCTCTGCAAGATACCATCGAAAAACCTGTCACCATATTTTCTTTACATAGTTGTTGCAATGAGCGATAATTTAAGTGACCAAATCGCTCATGCCAAAGTTTGCTCAAGTTATCACTATGAGCAACAAAAACTGAAGGGAAAGGTGATGACCCAAAGTTGTTAAACTTGTACAACCTGGTAATATCATCAACAATTCCGGTAGCTAGAACCTGTTGAGGATCTTTAAAATCCTTGATTACAACTTGGTGAGGTGTAAAGGTCACAGTTTTACCTTCACCAGAATGAGTGATCTGATAGACTGATAACAAATTGCAGGAAATTCTTGGAACACATAGTACATCACTAAAATGACCATTATCTACTGGAACTGTTCCAGCTCCTACAACACTTAGAGATCTATCATCACCAACAAATATTTGTTTGGTGTTACATTCATGCATAGTAGAAAAGATGGCTTGATCCTTAGCCATATGATAAGATGCTCCAGAATCAATGAGCCATTCATTTGAAGTAGAAGAAGAAGATGCATTATAAGAATAACCAGAAGCACAAAGTGCATGTCCATGAGAGGTATATTCTGAAGGCGAATCTAGGCTGATGTGGTGCTTCTTCATTGCTGCTTCCAAGGCTGCCATCTTCTTGAAACACTTAGATTCATCATGATTATCTTTCCCGCAATAGTTGCAATGACGCTCAGTCTTCTTTCCCTTTGGCTTGGATCCTTTGTCATTTTTTAAAGAAGGAGCTGGCTGAGAGGGTTTTGGACCCTTGTTTGACTTATTATTGCGAAAATTTTGTTTCTTGGGAGGCTTGGACTTTTCTTTCTGTTGGGACAATAAGGCTTTCCCAGATGTATCTGCATTGTTGATTATTCCAATATGAATGAGTTTATCTTGTTCCCTAATCAAGGAATCACAAAAGGATTCAAGACTAGGCCCTTGATAGCTAGCTGCATTCAATGATGCTTTCATGGAGTAAAATGTAGATACAAAAACAGAATATGCAGGTCCAAGTTTGGAAAGAATATGATAAATGCATTGTTTGTCTTCCCTCTCAATCTTACATTCTGCACATAAGAGCTTAAGAGTTTTGTACTTAGATAAATAATCTTGAATGCATGAAAAGTCACTTGGATTTAAAGAAATCAACTCATTTTCGAGTTGGTGATCTCGAATTTCATTGTGTTTACCAAACACAGTTTCCAACTTGTCCCAAGCAGTATTAGGTTCATCAATTCCAGATATGTGGAATCGCAAATCAGTAGAGATTGACATCCCAATCAATCCACGAGCTTCATCACATCTATTTGCCCATTTTATTTTCTTATCATCATCAGTGGGTTCTTTTTCTTTCCCTGTGGTAATTCTGAAAAGTCCCCTACTTCGTAGAACATCCTCCATACGAGATTTCCATGAGAAATAGTTGGAACTGTTAAGTAGAATATCACAATGGGCGGTCATATTTGTAAAGTAATGGCTGTAAAAGTAGAAACCAATAGTCTGGATGTGAAGAGCTCGAAAAAATAGGCGGTTTCAAAAAAAACGGCACTGAAAACTGACTTTGTATGATGAAGTTATGCTTGAACAAAGAAACTGTTGAAGATGTCCCCAATAGTGACGTGGCAGCTAGAGAATGTCCAGCAAAAAAAGAACCCCCCCTCTTCCCAAGATGAACCTTTTGACAATCACTTTACAAAAAAGTTGCTTTAAGTGAATCACTTTTGTAAAATAAGTGATTTCACTTTTACAATGATATTACTTTTTAAATAGTGCAACAATAAATAAAAAACTTAAGTGACTCACTTGTATTTTTATTTTTTATTATTTAAGTGAGATGCACTTTTACAATAAAGTAACTTGAAAATAGAAATTGCATGCACTTTTCTTTTTAAAAGTAACTTCCTAAGACTTGAACTCAAGACCTATTAAGGAATAAAGCAACTTTGAACCAAGTGAGCTAGATTAAAAGGTATGTAAAATATGGGAATGAGGAAGGGGGCTTTTTTTTTTTTTTTTTTACTCTTCTTGCTCGGTTTGCGTGCTTGCCCTTTTTCCTGCAAAACAGACCACAAAACGAAACAAAAAAAACTTTTCCACACTTGTGTAGTTAGATCTTGTTAGCTTGCCCGGAAAGTCTACGTTTTCTCTCTGTTTCTGATTTGCCGAGATCGCGCAAGGTGCACGGCAAAGAGCATACGCAGCCGAGAAAAACCCTTTCCCTTTCTGTTTCTGATTTGCCGAGATCGCTCAAGGTGCACGGCAAAGAGCATACGCAGACGGGAAAGCAACAATCCGAACCCAAAAAAAAATCTAACAGTAAAAAAAATGAAATATGAGATTTTTTCTTATTAAAAAACGAAATAAAAAAAATGCGTCACTGTAACATTATACCTTCAGATCTGATGAAATACGCGTTTCTGGAGCAACCGGGAACCGTTTTCGATCAAACGAAAACTATTTCCCAATGGAAACGACGCTCCGGACGCAATGGAACACCTCCCACAGCCCAGAAATGCACAGAAATACCAGAACTAGAAACCCTTACGAGTTTCGGCAACAGCAGTTCAAGATCTAGATCATAACCGGAAGCGGCACTTCATAAAAGCTCTGATACCATGTTCGGGTACACAGAGTACTACCAAAGGACCGAACACCAAGAGCAACCACTTCACACAAACAGATCACAGATCAACACACCGATGTTTTGACGTGGTTTAAACCCTCTTGAGGGAAACATTCCACGGCCCCGGCCAAATAGCTTCTACGGGACAATTTATTATGCAAAGAAAGAAAGTTACAAATGAGCTTCTCATAATCGATCAACTAAACAATGACCCTCCATGCTCTTTAAATAGAGATCATGGACCAATCGGGTGTTAAGCCACGGATCAAGGTTAGGTTTGATCTAAGAGAAGTTGAGCCGTCGGATCACTCTATGTCGGAAACATATCGTGACCGTCGGATTAAGTATTTACAAATGCATACTAATGCATACTAAAGAAACACACTGTCCCTAACGGATATATTACACAAGTTGATCTTAACTAACTCCTAAGTGTCTAAATATCCTAACAACCGGTACATAAAAGCAGACATCAAATGAGGGCAGGATCACTTCCCCTCTAAATACAAATCAAGTATTCCAATTTCCAATAATACAATCAAAAGGAAGTCAAAGATTTTACTGTCAAACATAAGAAAGTAAAAAGGATGAGCGAATACGAATAATTGTGAACCAACTATACATTAAAGCAGCCATCAAATAAGGGCAGGATCACTTCACCTCTGAATGCAAATCAAGTATTGCAAGAATCCAATCAGAAAGAAAGATTTTATAGTCAAACACAAATAAAAAAGAGGAGTGGAGACAAACCATTGTATCAAGTAGTGAATTATACAGGGAAGATCCCTACAATAGGCAAGAAGAACCTAAATCACTAGACCTTGAGTCAACAACACAAAGGGACAAAGCTCAACAAGAAAAGACCAGAATTATCTACAGTTACTCTTTGCAAAACATGATGAATTTATGAAACTTGCATTCTAAATCATCAAATTCAGTGCATCCAATTTCAGATTATGTTCCAATATATCACATAATTCGAAGAGGTTACTCCATAAATGTTTCATAGCTTCAATAAAGTAAGCATGGTGAATCTCGTACAAGTGGTCTTACCAGCAATGTGATGATTCTTGTTGGCCTCAAAGCTCACCAAGCCCTACTTCACACTAAGGGTAATGCACATTGTTTAAGCATTTTACAAATATAATAAAAATGATTTACAAACATTTTAAAAGAGTAACTGTTGTTCCTTTTAACACACAATCTACAAACACATAAGCAATCAATTTAGATATTTAAGTAGCGTACTAGAAGCATTTTAGTGTAACTTACTAAACTGTGGATACTATTAACACACAAAATCAGACTTAGCACGTGGTCATAGATCTTTGTTGCTTAAGGATGAAGGATTGAACAGGATCTTAGCAAGTACATTCAGAGGACATATCATGCTCATTTCAATACACAGATGGACAGGTTTTCAGCATATTCAATGCTATTTTTAGCACTTTCCTTTAAATCTAGTTTTAGTAGGTTGCCCCATGCATACAATTGACATGCATCTTTTGGAGTGTGCATGGGAGGATGAAGACAGTCAGATGGGCACTCTCAAATTCCTTAATTGGTTAGTTTTAGAAAGACTGTATTTTTAGAAACTTATTCTTTGCAGCAGCTGTCGACAATTTTGGACACCCATTTGATAGTTCTCCAAAATGGCATTTTCAGATTTTCAAGTTTTGCAATCTTCAAATTTTCTATTTTTAGAAATTTTATCTTTATTGAAATCTGATGGTAGATTTGGATACCCGTTTGGGACATGTGCATATTGTCCCGTTTTGGTGGCATTATAAAATGATCAAGGTCTTGATCAAATCTAGTCAAACCATGGTCTAAAAATAGAGATTCTGCATGTATCGAAATATTGACGTTTTTGTTTATTTACCTAATGTTGAGTACAATATACAAAATTTTGGTCTATTTTTTGCCTCAGGTTTGGTCATATTTTTGGCGATCCAATATCGCATACAGCATGGGGATCAAATTTCAAGTCACTCCAAGAATGACTGAAAAACTGGTCAAAATTAGAGTTTATGCACCTTCTAGAACCTTTTAGAAGCATCTGGAAGCAAAAGTGAGTGACCCCAAGCTTTAAAGTTTAAACATGTGATTTTTATGATATTTTGACCATGTGCACCTTAGTTGATGATCTATCACAAGATTTTAGCCAAGTTGACCAATGCGCCCAAGCTGAGAGATTACTTGCAAAGCAAGTTATCTAATGCCCGATGAGTGCCACATGGGACCTAGAGTGGTGTGACATGTGTCCCTATTACCTTCTATTTGACTATGAGATCACCCCAATTGACTTGACTCCCATGTATGTGTAATCTCAATTCATGCCAGCTGCTATTCTTGGAGAAGGTGGGAACACCACTTACGGAGGAAGCTTCCTAGACATGCATACATATCCTTGGGTTATTTATGGCCAAGAGACTAGTGAACCCCACCTTGGGTGGACTTTATATTTCGATATCATTGACTTCAAATCACTTTGGTTCAAATGAGTTGACCTTCAATTCATTTCTTTTTTTGGAGATTGCTTGCTTGTGAAGCATGACAATTCTTAAGGACCAAGAAACACCACTTGAGGAAGATTCCATGCATCTATTTTTTGTCTAGGTAACTGTGCCCCACTTTACCCTCGTGCATCTTGTCTAGGAAGAGATTTGGTGTATACTTATTACAGGATGACTTGCACTCAAAGCAAGTAAATTTTCAGCTTTGAATGAGAATGCATGGCTTGGAGCATTCTGGGCAGGATTGGTTCTGTTTTCATCTCTACAGGACGAGCAATCTACTTAGGAAGTTATTTTCGGCAAAGCATGACATTTTTGGAGTTCTATTTTAATCCTGGAAGGAGAGCGCACCCCTTGGACCTATTTTGGGCCTTTGCATGAGGAATTTCTAGCCTAGAAGAGAAGCGCTCAGTTGAGGAACTCTTGTTGTTCTATATTCATTTGTTGAGCCTTATTGTATTACTGATATTGTACTTATTTTTAAACCTTTCCTATTCTCGATCCATCTTTATTCTTAGACTTCTCTATCTCTATATATCATTGTTCACCATATGCATGTTCAAAGTGTGTGAGAACTTCTATCTTTAGCAGAAACTCTTGCTTTTGTTTGCAATTCTAAAGAAATTTGAATAAGTAGGATTCAAGCATTATTTTCTTTCCCTATTTATTTTCTATCTTTGACTCACTCATAACTCCATTTCTAGGACAAGGCACCAGTCATTTACTTATTTTAATCACTTTTTAAAGGAAAATTAATTGAATATCTTGCATCTCCAAAGTCACGTTGGACTAGATTACAATGGGATCACTTGGGCTCAACTTTGAAAGTTGAGCCCAAGAGTTTTCTGTAGTTTTTTAGCCAAAGTAGCTCGCTTGTATGCATTTTTTTATGCAAAATTAGGAAGATACTAACATATTTTGGGTTTGTATGCATTGGCAATCTTACTTAATCAACAACGTGTATCTTTCTAGTATTTTCCTAGCAAAATTCAGCAAGACTAGCTTGTTGGTTTTCCTTTTCTTGTGCAGAAATAGGAGGAATCTGTAAAGAAATTTCATAGACTTAGCTTGCACTTAAATACCTAGTTGAAATTTTTTATGTTTAGAGTGTTTTCCTTCAATTTAGGGGTGTAATTCCTTGCTGGTTTTGCCCTTTTTAACAAAAAACAGGGGGAGATTACCGCCGGCACCTACTAGTGACCATAGTTAATGATTTTATCATATAGGATCACTTTGTATGCTTGTTTGCTTGCCGCCCACTCATCATACTTGATAGTTTTTCATCTGATTTTTTTAGGATAGCAGCATTAGTTGATTTGACTCTTGAGGTTATCCTAACCTCCCAGGAACCATAATTGCATACCTTAGATCATTGAGGGAATCCCCCTGTGGTTGACAAAGCACCAACCCATAGAAAGAAAGGATTAGAGTGAGGTGACATTGGCTCTGCTCCTTTGAGTTACCTGGACTCATGCTAGTTTTTTCCGGAATGAATTTTCAGGTGGTAAGTTGGTAACAGATACAATTTCTCAACTGGTGACTTCCCATTACATAAACCAATCGTTGGCATTCATATCGTACTTAAATGGATGCCACGAGTTTTCTTTTTATCCAAGCTGAACATTAACACAATCAAGAACACAAGTTATTCCATTAGCTTGTTACAATTTAATTCCCAAATTACCTCACTGAGAGTAAGTGAAAGACATATTGAAGTTCCAATCACTTATCCATGCCCTTTGACCCAGGTCTTGTGAAAATCTTTACGATGTCAATTTTGGATGATGTGATCCTTGGGAATCCGAATACTTGATAGCATGTCTAAGGATAACATAAGTTCTTGAAATAGGACAGAGACAAGAGAAATTACAATTAACTAGTTGCTTCAACCTTCCTTAATATGAACACCTTGCTCCATAAATCCTTTGTTTCAATTGGCTACAAGAAAAATGTGATGAGGAACATGTGCATAGTCTCTTTGGCATGTCAGATTTCTTCACCATAAAAGATGTCAGATTTATCAAGCAAAGAATCTTGTTCTTCTATTGGAATCAAATGATACAGATTTGTGTCTTATCTCCACCCAGAGCATCTACTGAAAACAACTCAACAACAATTCATCAAATCAATAGCGATATAAGTGTATTTTGAAGATTGTCCATACATTGTCAATATACCCCTTCTAACAGCATCAATTTCAGGCCACAGAGCTACATGGATTAGAAAGTTGACATTTGTGAGTTTAAACCTCCTAACAACAGCAATTTCAAGGCAACAAAACTCCATATATCTAACATGCATTTGCACTGTGCAGCGTCTTGGTCAGGGTATTCACAATTGCTCACAACTTTGATTGCAACTAAGAAATCTAAAAAATGCAAAAGGAAGCATGACCTCATCATGCATCATTCCAGATAAATCATGCAAAGCAGGGATAATTGTTAAGTTCCATGACCTACATCCATAACTGGAACAGGATTAGGCATCTATAAGGTATTGTGTAACAAGATACCACAGGGATATGTAAAAATGAGGTAATATATGCTCAAAAATACAAAGCATTCACAAGCTTGGTTATCTTGGGATTTATGTCAATAGATTATAGGGGAAACCATGCTCTATGCCATTATATTATTGTTTTTAGCTATATATTGTATATACTATATACAACCGTCATTTGTAAACTGGGATTTGACCTGGAAAGTTCTTTAAGGAGATTTCTGCAACAAAGTTATTTCTTCAGAATCTATAACCATTCTTAATTCAGCAATGATAATTGCGCCGAGAAAGAGGAGGAGCATTCTACAGCCAGTAGAGGTGGGGGTGATCCATCAACTCATGTGTCTGTGTAAAAGTGCATTTGGGGTTCTGAATATTTCACTAGCCCAGACTCATCTAAACCCGGGTCTGAAATGTACCTCCATGTTGTGACGTTCAAGTATGTATATCTCAAGTTCACACAGATGACTGACATATCAATTATTGTAACTCGACAGATGCAACTTCGAGGTGCAATATTAAACCCAGATTTAGATGGGTCCAGGCTAGTTATGATGCGTTAGTAATCCTAGCTTTAACATTAATGTACCATATTGTTTCTCATGGTGTCTATGACTTATTTAACTATTGGGTGATTATGCATTAGATTGTTTGAAGCCAAGCTGTGGCCAAAACTGCATATACTCTAATTCAAGGCAAGGCCTCCCTTCCTCTAGGATTCAGGCAAAAGACTGATATCTGTCATATTAAATCAATACTCGTGGAGAATGATGATCTAGCGCATAAAAATGCTACTTTCTACTGAATTCATTGTGAGTCAGAACCCCAACCATTAACAGACCCAGATTCAGACATTTCCAACCTCTCAGTAATTGTACTAAAAATTATTTGAGAAACCACCCATTTCAACAGAACTATGTTAACATGTATATTTATGGGCATTCTAACATTTTGCACTACCACCCATTGTCATTGCCCACAGAACTCTCTCTCTCTCTCTCTCTCACACACACACACACACACACTATAGAGAGATAAGAGATTAAATAAGATAAGATAATTTTATTAATGTCCAACAAATGACCACAGAAGTAAGTCAATGGAACTAAAAGATACATCCAGTGTGAATACAATGTGGCAGTGTGAAAGCAGCTCCTACATAATGCTGAAAGCAAGATAGAGAAAACTAAAGGAAAAAAGTACAACCTAGATAAGTGTCTGACTAAGATAACCAGCATAGATCCATTTTAAACCCAGATCTATCAAGCACAGAGAGGGATCTAATTTCTTGAGGTGTAATTTTTTTTTAATTTAAACTCAAGAAATTTGATCCCTCTTGGTTGATAGATCATGGTTTAAGTTTTAAGTTTTTATTCTATAGACGAACATAGATCTTTTTAATTACTTTTCATAATTTTTTACTTTATGAGCCAACATGGATTTTTTTTAAAATACTTTCCATAATTTTTTATTTTATGAGCCGACATAAAAAATTTTAATTATTTTGTTAGGTAGGAGCGTTATAACATCTCCCCCATACCGGGCTGTAGAGCACCTCGTTCCTCTCGGTGCAATCACTAGGTTTATCCAACACCAAAATCTGTATATAACAGTGTCATAGTTGTGGTGATACAAAGTGAGAATATCCGAGACTGGAACTAGACATCGTGGTGCTAGTAGAGAGAGAGAGAGAGAGAGATGAAAACAATGATGTCAAGCTCTCCTGGGCCTGATGACAGAGGGCGAGGGGGGCAACTGGGACATTGGCTCACAGTCGGAGTCCCCGGGCACCATACTGCGATCTGGCTGTACGATCCAGGAGCACCATAGAGAGATAGAGGTGGGGGCAATAGCAAAGAGGAGAAAAGCTGCTTAGGAATCCATGAAAATCTCAAAGGAAGCTTTGGCTGGAGTGAATCTCCTTCCTACCCAAGAAGATCTGCTAGCTTTCCAGGTAGAAGAGGCCAAGAAATCACTAAACCCAACTCCCCCAGGAAATGCCTGGAGAAAGCCAGTACCAGGTTACCAACTCTGAAATTCAGGTTAATCCCTGCAGATAGCGAGTTCCATGGAGGATGATGGTCCTCTGATTCAAGATTCTGAATCACAAATTCATGTTGATCTGGAAGTCCGAAAATACCTTTAGCAGCTGGATTGTGGCTAGCTGGAAGCCCAAAGGAGGATTCACGGTCTCCCTGCTTGGAAGAGGGTTATGATCAGAAAGTGAAAAGGAAAGGGTTTTCAATTCAGGGCCGTGGTTTCTCAATCAAGCTGGGCTCTTCATGCAATTTTGATCAGCGGGGTTTGATCCACGACTGGAAACTCCAGCCATTGTGCCAGTCCAACATCCCCTTCAAATTTGGGCTTATATGGACTTCCCATCCAAATTTCATTTAAAGGATTCAGGAATGGTGGCAGGAACTCAGAGTTGAAGGCTCCAAATTGTTTTATTTTACATAAGAAACTCCAATTAACAAAGTTGAAGGAGTGGAACGGAGAAATCTTTGGCAATATCTTCAGAGAAACAGAAAGCCTGGAATGGCAATTGCAAGTCCTACAAACAGCAATAAAATCTGAAGGCTTAACAGCAATTTGCTTACCCAAGAAGGCTGTTCATTTCAAAACTATAAGAGAACTGTAAGAAAGAATAACTATTCTGGCAACAAGAATCAAGTGTGCCATGGCTTAAGGAAGGTGACCGAAACTCGAGATTCTTCCATGAGGCATGTCTCAAGAGGAGATACTCAAACCACATAGCAAAATTCATTGACAGATGCGGGAATGTGGTGGAAGGACATTCTAATCTTTGTAATAATGGAATTAGCTATTTCAGTAATCTCCTATCAGGCAATAAACAGAGAGCAAATGATGAAAAAAAGTTGATCCTTAGCTCAATCCCGATGCTGATCTCGAAGGACAAATGAAGATCTGATGAAGCCTATCTCAGAGCAGGAGCTGCTAGACACTATTTCAGCACTGAAAAAAGGGAAAGCCCCTAGACCAGATGGCATTCCCATTGACTTCTTTCAACTGGCATGGGATATCATCAAGAAAAACCTCTTAAGCACAGTAAACAAGTCCCAAGAATCTGGAGTTACGCTCAAGGCGATGAACTCTGCATTCCTGACTTTAATTCCTAAAAAGGAGAATGGTTTATCCTTTGCTATATAGCTTTAAGCCCTTTTCTTTGTGCAATTGAGTATACAAAACCATTACTAAGATTGTCACATCCAGATTAAAACCTTTGTTGTTGGACATCGTATTTGAAAATTTGAAGAACAAGGGGCTTCATCTTGGTGCGTTAAATCTCACACTGTCTAGTCATTGTTCAAGAAGTTATCCACTCTCTCAAATCCAGGAAACGCGATCGGATGCTGCTCAAGTTTGATCATTCCAAGGCATGTGACAAAGTGCAATGGGATTTCCTCCAAGAGATAATTGCCAAATTCGGTTTCTCTGAGTGCTGGATCAAATGGGTAGCCAGTGTTTCTCTACATCATTCTTTGCAGTCCTTATCGATGAGAGCCTTTCCACTCTCTTTAAAGCTTCAAGAGGTTTGAGACGAGGATGCCCACTCTCTCCCTTCCTCTTTATCATCCTCATGGAATCTCTAGGAAGACCTGTGGCAAAGGCTAGACCAAAGGGCTCAATCAAAGGAATAACAAATGCATCTAGCATCCCCCTTCTATATCCCACACTCAATTTGTGGATGATACCTTGATGATCGGTAAAGCTAACAACATTAAGGAAGCAAGAGCTTTCAAGAGAACCCTGGGGATCTTTGAAGCAGTGTCAGGACAGGTGATCAGTCCTGAGAAATCTATTGTCTTCTTCATCAAACCAAATGCCAGAATCCATGGGAGGATCATAAATATTTTAGGCTTCAAGAAAGGGACTTTCCATCAAAATATTTTGGGTGTCCCCTCGCTGCTTTGGGTTATGGGAGACTCTGTTGGATAAATGCTATAGATAAAGATAAAAATCATGGGCCAATAGATACCTCTCTCTGGCTGGGAGGCTAATATGTATTTCTTCTGTTCTATCAGCAATCCCAAACATTACCAGTTCAGTCCTCTTTGCCCCAAAGGGTACCTTGAATGAACTTGAGCACATCTTGAGGAAATGTTTATGCGCTGGAGCACAAATAGACAGGAAATGGAACTTATTGACAACGTAAGATGCAGTTCTTCCTAAATGAGCAGGAGACCTAAGCCTAAAACATGTGGAACTCGTGAATTTGACTCTAACTGCCAAGCTGGTGTGGAGACTACTAATGGAGCCTAAATCTTTTTGGAGCAAGATTCTCAGGCACGAGTATCTAGCTGAACCAAAAGCAGAATCCATATTGGATCACCCGTCACTACCCAAAGGCTCACCTAGTTGGAACATCATGATCAAGTGTGTCCCACTCATCTCACCTCGCCATTTCTGGTGACTCCAAGATGTTAATTGATTGTCTCAAAGGGAAAGCCAAGCCCAAGCAGTGGGATCCGGTATCCTTAGTTCAAGCAGCCATATCCTTTGCAAAAAAAATTGAGAATATCAGATTTAACCACATAAAGAGCAGAAACAACCAGGTGGATGATTGGGCTGCCAACAAAGCTATTCGATCTGAATCAAGTAAGGTGTTGGAACTAGATAGATCAGAAATTTCACATGGATTGGAAGGCTATTATTCCTAAGTTACCAGGATATGGATACGGATTCGGATACGGATCCGGATACGGATTCGCCAAAATTTTTAAAACCCACGATCCGGATACGGCGGGGAAACGGAAAGTACAAAAAAATATAAAAATATTTATATAATAAATAAACACATAGAGTGAAGAATCAAAATTATTCATGAAACAAGAGTAGAACTATATGTTATTGCCAAAAAAGAGAGTTCATGTACCATAACTGATAATTTGATGAGTTGTAACCATGATTGATATTGATAATTTTAAAAACCATTTCAGCATGAACATGAAGCAGGTCATAATAGTGTTTTTGTGAGCCACATCCACATGTCCCTATCAGCAGGGAATAAAGTGGTTTTCTTGAAGGCTATGGCAAGACTACATAACAGTGTAGGTGAAGTGAGCAACAACATAGCACATAAAGATAGATCAGCGCTTGACAGCAAACCTTGACCATAAAGATAAATCAAATAAAAACATTGAAAGCAGAACTTGATATTGATATATCAGAGTTCAAGAGCAGATCTTGACATAAGGATAGATCAGACCTTGAGCAGGAATGGGTTTTACACTTTTAGCCATTAGTTGTTTAGGGTTTTTTAAGTTTTTCATTAAAAAACAATTTTTTGGGGGGATCAATGGGTCATAGAAGCACTGGAAGTTTCGGGATCTGTTTGAAAATTTCAGGAAATGTTTGATTTTTCACAGGATCCGTTTCATGGGACCAGGATACGTTTCCTGCTGCAGCGGATCCGTTTCCATGACAAATCCTAAGTGGATCCGATACGGATCTGCGGATCCTACACACTGGGGTGGCGGATCCGGTAACACAGTATTATTCGTTCTGAACTGGATGTGCCCCAAGGAGCACCTTAGGTACACCGCCAGGCCAATGAGAGCAGGACAGGAACAACATGAAATCATATCCAGATCAGCATGGTCAATTTCTCAGCTCAGAATTAGTCTCGCCCAAAGTCAACTTGCTTCTCTATGGTCCCAACATATCCTAGCCCAACATCTTCCTTTGAAGCTAGATATTCACTATATCTTTATCATTCCAACTCCAGTTCAGATTTCGGAACACGCTATTGGATTCTTTCCATGTCTCGGGACTCTAGCAAAGGGCCTGGAAAACTCTATAAGAAGGATGAAGGTTTAGAGTTTAAACCTTCAGCGTATCCCTCATTGCTATTTCCATCTTCCACTTCATGTGCTTCAGAAAATGAGTCACCATGGCAACTCTTCTTCTAAGCCTGACCACCCCCCACAGCTGGAGAGGATCGAGCAGCACGTAGAGGATATTGCCGACCAAGTCAGAATAAAGCATGTTCTGATATACTATTCCAGGCACCAGCTGGTGCAGAAGCAGGGATAGATCAATAAGAAGATTTCCCAGCTACACCGAGCAGTGGATATCGGTTCTGGTACTCCAGCGGTCGAAGAGTAGCCGGATCCAAAGACCTCATCGAGGAGGCTAAGCTATAAGTTTTGTCATGGTTAATCCTGCATATTTTGTTATATCACCAGTTCCCTGGTTTATTGTTCAAAATGTGATTTAGTAGTGTTTCCTGTTATGACTTCATGTACACCTGTGTGTATAGTACTGGTATAGTTTCCTTTCTATTTAGTAGCAAGAGCTGGTGGGCATCTAGGGAAAGCTCGGTTGGTTTGATAGGCGCAATGCCGATGGGAGGTCGTCGCTGGATCCAATCCTATCGAGACTTTTGGGTTTTTTGTGGTTATTCTCCTTTAATCTATCCGGCATTATCCAAGGATTATCTAAGGAAATTCACTTGGGGTATCAAATAAACCCGAAACAGCCATTCCAAATACTTTGTTTAATAGGTCTATTCAACAAAACAGCGATATACAATTTGAAGTGAGAAGACAACAGCTACCTTACTGTCATGTCATAAGACTATCAAGACCAATGAAATTCAGAATGCCCACTTACAATTTCCCAAACACTCATCCTCAACATAGAACAGAACACAGACCTTACAACACACCAGAAAACCAGAGCCAGCAAGCCAAGGGCTGAGGAGGTCAAAGCGCACCCAAAATCAGCCACACATTTCACATCATGAAATATAAAATCCATCACCATTGCAATACAATGGAGACACGGCATTGATATGGATATATGTATAATAATGTACCTTTGGAAAAGCCCATGAATCAGGTCCAAACAGCTCCTTGATCTCTGGATGGGTGTCCAATATTTGTCTCCTGCGACTCGCGTGGGGTTCATCAGTCTCTGCCCAGAAAAAATCATTCCCCATTGCAGCCATTGTCATGCGATTCAGATATCACAATTCAGATCTGAAAATGAATGCAAATGCTGCACAAAGATTTCTAACGAGACTGCTCGTTGCATGTTGCAAGTTCCATTCTTGTTAGCCCAAGTTTGTTTGCTTTCTTGCTGTGGTGGCAGTCAAAAACCGAACCAGGCCTCTGTACCATAAAATACGGATGTCCTGGCTCTGCTTTGCAACTGTATCGACCGGTTTCAATGCACAACAAGGCAAATTAATTCAAAAATATTCCATGAGCATTAAATAATAGTAGTTAACTAATTCAAATATGAATGATAGAGACTGGCATGTGATTAAATATATATTCCATGGCAAATGCGGGAAGCGGTCCTTGAAGCCCTCAACGAATGGAGTTAGGTTTGACTCAATCCCATGAACGTCTAGACGATCCCTTATAAAAAAACCAGACAATTGAATATTGGCTTGTGGCCCAATGGGGTCGTTAGGGGATATGATGGTGATGTGTCGAGCCAGGTTGACTCTTTGTGTATTTATAAAAACATAGGTTGGTCCACACGTGCATGTGATTTATGAAGTAGAGTCGTTATCCGCATGGTGGTGTAGGCATTAACAAAGATTCTTCTGACTCTTTGGTTATCAATGTAAAAGCATTCATTAAAATGTAAGGTTGTATAAAAATAAAAAGGTGTGGATAAATGTGAACGAGGTAGGTTTACTAGTAATTGTCCGAGAGGAGTATAATTTTTTTTGAAAGTTAAAGTGATATGAATTTGCATTATTTTTCATATTTTAATTTTTATAAAAGAAATTAACGTTTTAAAAAAAATTATTAAATTGAAATTTTTGAAAAATAAAAATTTATTTTATTTTTTGATTGGTCAAAAATTATATAATTATGATTGTTGTTAACATTTACTTAGACCAAGTGAGGAGATGCGGCATCAGGCGTTGAGTCAGGAGACAAGTGGCGGATTGGGCTTAACATGTGGCTCAGAATAAAGGCTATTAATCTGGCAGGTGGGAAAGTTGTGGTATGCGGTGGTGTTATGATGAAGGAGATCCAGAATCGAAGTGAGCTCATGCGAATTGCTTTGCGGAGGATGGTTGAGGTAAGGCTTTGTACGAGCAGCAGGCCAGACGGTACTGTGCCCATTATGGAAATTAATGGGGGGAAGGTTGTTAAACAGGGCGATAGGCGGCTGGGTCTTTCTGTGTTTGGCATTTTCTTTCTCGACGGAGTGGTAACTTCCTCCGGGTGGTGTGGTTTTGTTTGCACTCAACGTGGGGTGGTGTTATTCTGCACTGTTCAGGGTGGCGGGGAGGAACCTTGGAGTAAGGCTGGGAGGGAGGGAGAGCCGAAGGCGGGAATGAGCAAAAGCATGGCGACAGAGGGGAGTAGGGAGGCAATGGAGGGCAGAGGGGGACAAAGAGCGACTCGGGAGCAATTGCGCGTGGCTCAAGTCTACTAGACCTATCGCTCATCGATTCCTGCGGCCATTCGGGCGAATGTTAAGATGTTGGAGCATGGTGTCTGGAGGGAGGTGGAGGGTTCCAGCCCTTCGTTGGATGAAGCTGTGCAGGAACCATGGATTCAAGACCCAAGTTCCTCGCGTGGTCGCCAAGGTTTATACAAGTGCACTGTTACACTGTACTGGGTGGTCAAGAGCATGTTGTCTCGCGTTCTGCTCAAGCACAAGGAGAAAGCCAGGGTGGACGACATGTCGGTAGCTTTATGGAAGGAACTTTGCGTCGATACCCGCCTGCTACATATGAAAATCGATGCGGTTGGTAAGCAACTGGGACTCCCATTCCTTCTGAAAATGGGGTACTTTGAGCCGACGGAGGACAGTAGTAAGGTTTCGGAGGCATAGTTGGCTGATGGCGAGCATCCTGGAGGCTCCTTCATGCCCACTCCAGGTAATTCGTCTACCTGAGCCTACGGTTCTTGTTCTGTTTTTTTTCTAGTAATGTTTTGGGAAGGGATAGTATATGACTGTGTTATGTCCTGGATAGCCCTGAGATGTTTTGGTTTAGAGGGTATTGGCATGGGTAGGTTTGCTTTTTTTGTTGTCATCGGTCTGGATTGAAATAATTGGGTTAGCATTTATGTAGGCTTTGTTTCCCCCCCCCGACGGAGGGGACAATTTTGGGAAAACTTGTTATATGTCACACATACTCTAGAAGTTGATGGTAGTTTCAAACTGCTATGAACAACTCTCAGGCTGGTGATATTTGTAAATATTTATGTATATTCTGTTAATATGAAATAGCTAACTTACAAAAAAAAAGCATTTACTTAGACCAACTTTGGTTTATCAAACCTTAAGCAAAAAGAAAGGATTTATTTGGATTGCTATAAAGTTTTATTTCTATGTTGAACAAGCGTAGAATGAAACTTCCTAAGTTGCGATAGTTTTGACATGTTAGAAGTTATCTATGAAACATAAATACTTAGAGTGTGACTTTTTTTTAAAACATAGAAAATATAATTAAAAATATTTGATGTGGAATTTTCCAAAGGTATCACGTGACAACCTCCGCATGTCATTATTGTTTTTGTTTATTACAAAATAAATGTTGTTGTCACTTTTCATGTGATGTTTTGATTTTGATGACATCACTTCTATATATTTTTACGTTAATATTCTTATCAAAACAATTATTTATTGATATGATGAATTTTATAAATTATTTTTATGTTCTTATGATTTCACATTTGCTAATTTGTATATTCAACTTAGAGCTTATTTCCTATGTCAATTTCTACATTTGGTGGGGGCTAGCCACTTTGTGGCATATTCACTTGTATTATATATGGGTAGGGACAGTATTTAGGTTTGAAAATTTCACTACAAATTCAAATTTATGAATTTATATTTTTGGAGTTCATTGATTCATCAAATTAAGATAGTGGAAATAAATATGCATAGATTTATTAAAATTAGGGATTTTATTTCCATTTCAAATATAAATAAATATTAAATTTAAATTATGGAGTTAAAAGCAAAGAATGAAGAGTGGAGCGGAATACTTATCTTTTAACTAAGATGCTCTATGAAACTAGCTAAGTATGAGCATTTTTCCAACAAATTCTAGGCATCTAGTGCAGATGTCACACACAACCCAGACTATGAGGCCACCAGGGTGAAGGAAAGTGGTTATAGACTCACAAGGCATTCAACCAAACTCAATTTCTCTTAAGCCTAGCCAATTTGTTCACGATTGAGCACACTAGGTAAGGTTGTAACCATCCAACCATCATGCAAGCATGGCATTCTCATCCACTACCCACATAGGAAAGATATCTCCCTTTTTTTAATTCAATGGTCCCTCGAGAGTATTATCCCTTATATTGCTCTTATGTAGGCAAGAATAATTCATCTTGTTGTGTGTCTCAAGAATAACATAGCGGAAAAATGTGTGGGCTTCAAGGCACCTATTGAGCAACAATTAATAACAAAAAGGGAGTTTTTATAAACAACCCAGCCTCTATGCTCCTTCACAACCATCCATCTCTCTCCATGGGTCCATGAAATTATTCTCCCATTGTTGATTTAGTCATTTTCAAGATTGTATATCAATCTAAAATATGAGAGTGCAATTTCAAAAACTTGGGTGGTGCTTGAACATGAAAGTGGTAAAAGGGTGAAACAGTGAATGAATGAAAGTGAAAAGTGCGTGCATGAGAATAGAGGAGAAAAAATTTTCCATGAGGATGGGGGACTCTTACACTTCCCGATGATGATTGTACCCAATCACATCCCACCATAACTATGTGAAGTAGACTTCCTCACCAACCACCACATATATTTAATGATCGACTTATAAGTCAAATATGCTGGGTGAGATTTAAACAAGGTACGTGATAAAAGGTAGGAATTAGAAAACATAGGATTATTTGTGTCACCCACCTTTGGTTCCTCATTCCTCTTCCCATGTAGTATACTCATAGTGTCTCTTATGTTCTCTATAGCAATCTTAGACCTTTATATTAATCTTCAATAAAATATTTACATATCTTGAATGTACCATGGAAGGTCTATCACACAGTGCATGGAAAACATATATGTCATGATTACACGCTTAGTGATTCATGAGTTGAGCCTTGGACGTGAGCTCCACACTAGAAATGCATACAACATATTTACATCATTTTACAGATAGGGTTATTTATCGAAGCTTAGATTGCTCAACTCCCAACATCATAAACACGTATTTACAGTTAATACACATTTTGATCTAATATGTCCAAAAAGTCAAAACCAAGGTATTACATTCCCTCCCCCTTGGAATAGCATCAACCTCAATGCAACCTGATAACAACACAAAAATTGGTATGCATATTTCATGTCATTCTCCACCTTCCACATAGCCTCATCAAGACCAAAGTGTTTCATTCCACATTTACTTGTCTAATGGATTTGTTCCATAGCAATATTACTTTCATGTTGAAGATGTGTAGTGGTTCTATTTAAAACTCCCCCTTTGGTTCCACCTAGATCACAACCCAATCAATCGTGTAGTTAGGATCATGTATATGTTTACTAAGCAAGAAAACATGGAAAACATTGTGAGCTCCAACGTTATCGTGCAGTGCAATTCTACATGCAACTAACCTTATCCTTGCAATATCTTGGCGCTAGATTGGCACAACTTCCAATATTCAAAGAGCTCTTCCTTGACTTCACTCTAAGAAAAACATTATCCCCAACATTGAATTCTCTGCTCACCCCATTCTTATTTATATAACTATTCTACTTGTATTGTGTTGCCTTCAAATTCTACCTAATGCTAGCAACTTCTTGCTCCATTCCCTTAAGCATTTTTGGCTCAAGTAGGATTATGTTTACTAGGTTATCCAAGCTTATTAGAGTGCTACCTCATTGACTCATTTTTGCACGATGCCCATTGTTATATGCAAACTTCACCATGTGTAAATGATATTTCCACTTAGACAAGTTATACATCACACACATACGAAGCATGCCTTCAATTACTTGATTCACTCTTTTAATCTACCAATCTATTTGTGGATGGTAAGTAGTACTAAAATTCAGCTTTGTGTCCAAGTCAACAAAAATACTCTTCCAAAAATTGGCAGTAAACTTTGTATCCTTGTATAAAACAATTGTCATGGACACTCTGTGCAACTTGAAAATTTCTCTAATGAATATTCTTGCAATGTATGATGCCTTGCGAGTAGTATGCACAAGGATAAAATGAGTTGCATTGGTTAATTTATCAACTACAACCATGATGCAAGCATATTGCTCTATTGTTCTTGGTAATCTAGTATTAAAATCCATTGTTATTACCTCCTATTTACATTCTGGAAGTGGAAAGGGTTGTAATAAACCTGCCATGTATTGATGCTTACACTATTACAATACAAGGCTATGATGTCATGATTAGCGTCGAATCTCAATGTTGTTTTCCATGAAAAATAAATATAGTTACCATGATGCAAGCATATTGCTCTATTGTTCTTGGCAATCTAGTATTGAAATCCATTGTTATTACCTCCTATTTACATTCTGGAAGTGGAAAGGGTTGTAATAAACCTGCCATGTATTGATGCTTACACTATTACAATACAAGGCTATGATGTCATGATTAGCGTCGAATCTCAATGTTGTTTTCCATGAAAAATAAATATAGTTATGATTATGTAAAACACAATGCTATTGGGGTTGTTGTGTTTTGTGTCAATCTTGCATCATCATTATATTGAAGCTACATCGTGGTTTTGGATGTGTGTTTTACAAAGTGTTGTACTAGTGAAAATAAAACAAAAAAAATAAAAATAAAAAACAGGATGCAAAAATATTTCCTATGTCATGTAGCATCACATGTTACTGCAGAAATACATTTATAGAGTCACTTTTGCATCGCATTTGCACCATAAACATGTTTTTGCATTGTGTTAGCATCATGGTGCATTGATATGGATGTTGATATTTCCAATGGAGCATCATAGTTGTGTATCATCAACGTCATAGTGGCATCAAATTAACGAACGTTTTTAGTCATTTCATGTCATATTTACATATTATTAATGTCATTGTACAACAATCTTGTGTTGTATTAATGCCATGTATGCATTATCATTATTAATTTTTGCATCATATAGCATCATTCATACATCATGTTAACATCAATTATGCATCGTTATTATTTATTTTGTGTCTTGTTAATATCATAGTTACTACTTTTGTGTCAAAGTATTATAACTTGCTAACCATAATCAACCGTTAGTTCAAGAAAAACATAAATCAACAATTGTCTCAAAAAGAGAGAACATGTTACAAGTGAGATTTTAACTGTGGTCTAGAGGATAACAACTTATCCTCTCTATCACTCAAGCTAGACCCAATTGACATTATTATTATTATTTAAATATTGACGAGATTGATTATTAGTACAAGTCTATTTTTAAATGTATTAATCATGAGAGGAAAAACCATGCATGTATATATAATCACAATACCACACTAACATTCAGTGAATTTCACATTGTGAGAATAAAAAACCATGTATTTGTAAATGCAATTATGAAATTTTACCACACTGACATTCAATCAATTCCTCCCAGCATCAGGTGTAAGGAGCATGAGGTAAGGGAGGACCTTACACGCATCCCCTCAATCTGCATTTGGCACCTATACTATACAATGGAAACACATGTGAGGAGGGGGAGAAGGATGAGAGGGTGTACCTCAACCTGGCCCCTAAATCCTTCAAACTGATTTGCATTTATGCCACTACCAAAGGATATCATGGCTTTATGTGGAAAAGGATGGGATTACATGAACTGATATGTTTTATGAACCACATAGCTTACCTGCATATTTATTCTTCTAGGCTCTTCAAATAACACCAAGAGCACCTATGTGGTTGGATAGAACGAATTTACCTTAGATTTATATATAATCCTCTCATTTAGTCATGGTACAACCTATGAGAAGGATAGAAAGATGGTCTATGCTTCTTGTTAATCAATGGGCATAAGGAACGAGGGGTTCTATCTGTTGTGGAAATTCAACACTCTCTAAATTTCTTGAATTTTTTTTATCTCTAGTCTTTTATTCGTGGCATTGGGAATGTGCAACCTCAATTTTGAATAATGAACAATACATTGTACGAAGGGAAAAGGAAAATGGGAGACAACCATCCCTCTAATACTAGTACAATAGGTTGACCCAGGACTAGCAGATACCCCTGCAAAAGCAACTCCTCCAACATTCCCACTAAAGTGGAACTAGAGGTAAAGGAAGAAACAATGTGTATCAAATGAGGTTTCCTCCTCATATTAAAGCCAAGATGGAGAGAAGGGAAAAAATTCAAGAGAGATGACGCAATACCCCTTTAGAGGAAATTGATGTTGAGCTTGTGAAGTGGATTCCAAATACTTGCTTCTCTTGAAGTAGGGATACTAAGTATTTTAAGAAAATTAATGTTTATATCAAACCAAATCTATTGTTGCACGGGTCATTGAAGAGACAAGATTTCAATATAAATCCATTCTTGACAAGTTGGACTTTCTATGTCATAAATAAAGGTTTAGTAAAATTTATATGAGACATGGAGATAGTGAGATAGGGGCAAGTGCAAAAACACATCTCAGAGACTGCCACTGATGATAAACCATAATTTATCTATAGGGATTTGGAGTTTGAACCAAAATACTAGGTGTTATAAGTATGATCTTAGTTCCCCTTTTGTATCTCCCTTTATGATAATTGATAGGAGAAAAATAAGCTCTCAAAGGCTAAGTAGCAGGAGGAGAACATCGTACGTTAAATCTCATCTATTCTCTACTAATAATCTAGTTATCTTCTTGGATAGAACTCCACCTTCTGATAATGTTTATAATATGGATGTAAGATCACAATAACATAGGATAACTTTGAACATCACTGGAACTTTTGTTAGGTTCATGAACATCAATGCTATTTATTCGTTTTTACATGTTGTAGACCTAGTTTCCCCTGTAGTAGGATACAATGGGGATGGTTGTATCTATTGGATAATGTTAATAGAATAGTCTTGATAGCTTTAAAATAGCATTCAATCAATTTCATACCAAAAAATAAAATAAAAACATGTATATAAACACAACGATGAAATTAAATCATAAAGTAACCATGTAATTTTTTTCTACATGTAAACAAGTCGTACACTACCACCCCAAGGATATGTCAACGTTCTATATAATATTGCATGGAAAAAGATATACACATAGAAAGAAATGAGATGAACTTGACACAAAAGTTGATTGAATTGTTTTCACTTCTCAAATATTTTATAAGCCCCCTCCTTTTCACTCTAGAGAAACATAATAAATGAACATAAATTCAATAAAATAAAATAAAATAATATTAACATTTAAATATGTGATATATGTTAATTTTTTAGCAAATATGACGAGCTTTGAACTTTAAAAATTTAAGTGCGGAAATACTGAATACTTAAATCAATGAACCATTCAATCACATGAAACATTCAACCATAACAAAAGATGTACCCTGGGTAAAACCCTCAAAACAATGAGGATGAAAAACCCTAGCAAATCTTCAGAATATAATTATGATAGATAGCAGAGAATATATTTTACAAAATAGCAGACTGCTTTCAGCACCCCATGTGCTAGATAAGAGAGAATACTGAGCAATATAGAATAGAGATCAACAGTATCAACTTGCCATGTGCCCAACACATTAATAACAAGCAAGAATAATATCATGCACAAAGAGAAGCACCTTGCCTTCAAGGGAGAAGAGAATTCACTTCACATTGAATTCATCAATCCTGTATAACATATTTATATATTCTTCACATGCATCGGATTCTATTTTTATCTTCTGACTTCATGATGATCAACTCGCCCTCCATCTAGATGTATCAATCTTGCCTGAAGAAGAGTGCCCCACTTCTCATGTAGTGCATTAATTCACTGAACAGAGTCTTAGGAGTAACTCGCCCCTTAATTGAAAGCTTGCCCACTTAGTTAGGTGGCTAACTTAAGTGTCGTCATGCAAGTGTCACAACTCAAGTGTTGTCTTTTAGTTTAACTAAAGTGTAACACTTTAGTTAACTACTCCTTCTTTATTACCACTTAGTTAACTATATCTTCTTTGTTATCACTTAGTTAACTCTCTTTAACATAAGTGTCATTTTTTAGTTTAACATAAGTGTCGTCACGCAATAACACTTAGTTAACTAGATCTTCTTTGTTATCACTTAGTTAACTCTCTTTAACTGAAATCATATTGATTGATTTACTTGTAGTGACCACTGTGAGTCCTTTAATTAACTGAGGCATACATTGTGGCTTTAACTGAAGCTTAACAATTCGAGTTCTCTTAGTCATCTCATGAACAATTTGAATTCTCTTTTCCTCTATGCATTTATCTTTATCTCTTATATTTATTGCATGGTCAATATGTGTTAACTTTAATTATCTATCATATCAGATTATACTCAGAAGATTTGTCAGATGTTGTGATCATATTATATTACTCTTGGACCCAATGATCATATGCTAGATTAATTCACTCTAGAGGTGGCCAGTCTCTAAAGGATAATTAATAGCAATCGGTGACCATGGTTAGTAATACATCACACAACATTATTGCATCAACATGCAAAGCATATACCTCTATAAATAGAGTTCCACCCCATGGGTACCTACTATAACTAGAGGTCCACATGAGAATCTGAATTGACACACGAGTCTTGAGCCCTATCCAACAAGACTTTACAACATCATCACTTTGATACATCAAATAATTCACCTCAACACACAAGGAATAACCTTTTAGTCATTCTTGAGTCCAACTCAAGAATCTACTCCAAGTTCTTGAGTCCAACTCAGGCTCCCTACCTCAACACATGAGGCCCAATCCTGGCTGCACAAGATTGTCTTGGAGAATGACTCATGATGCTGTACATTTAACAATATAAGCATATAGGTTAAACAATTGTCAATACCCTTTGACCCCTTCAAGTCACCCTCGTATTATCATTGTGGAAAACTATAATACATTTAAATGAATGAATGAATAATTCCAACTATTTATAAGATACAAAATAAAGATTCAATCAACAATTTATTAAATCGGGCATGGGCTCCATATCTACCACCATTATTTCATAACTGCATACTTTAATTCTTCGTCACTGGGCTTATGATTTGAATAATTTAATTGTATGCAATAAGAGAAATCCATATTTAATAATGACATATATTAAGTTACTATATCAACATAATAAAAGAGATTATTTTGATAAACTTACAAAGTTCCCTCAAACCATTGACCTCCCAACTAGACCCTAAGAGTGTAATTTATTTGCACCTAATTGTGCCTTTACATAAGATAAGATAAGATGATTCATGTTTACCAATGTCTGAAAAATGACCATGAAAGTAGGTCAATTGTACTAAAAGATTACATTAGAGAAATAAAACAAGTTAAAATCATATTAAAAATAAATCACTACACACATATCGAAATCAATAACTACAAGCATATATTATTCATTGCTTTTGTAGATTTTTGTTGTGATGTCTTAGGGTTCACTCCTTATGTCTTCTTCTCATCAACAAACCTCTTAGCCTCTAAGAAAATACTATGGATTTTTTAAACGTAGTTTTTTCAACATTAGATAGTCTTTGTACTATGTCTATAACTTTTCCCTCCCTATTGAGTTTGTTGATGTGCTCATTGAATTTGTTTCAACCATAGAAAATGGCATAACCTATAAAATTAAATGACAATATATAATGCAATATGAAAGGTGAAGGACTAGAAAAATGAGTAAGTGCATTGAAGATGAATTCAAACATATTTCATCTAATATTGTTTCTCCTCCTCCTATTAGTTTTACAGAATCTATGAAGGGCCCATTTATCACTAAATTGTATATTTGAGAATCTTCTATGTAGATGTTGTAAATCTCTTTGTTTGCTAGCACTATTTACATCAACCCAATATTTATGGTATTCTTTTGACCACTCCCTCATGATAGTGTCCAAAATATCATTATGAAAAACACACCATTGCCAACATCAAAACCTTTCCTTTATCATGAACTTGGATATCAACATAAAGGGTTGCATCTTCTCCTAGTTCTATCGAGAGATATCTTCATCTTTCGTCACCCTAATCTCTACACCTCGTGTTCAAATATTAATATGCATGTCGTAAAACAAATAAGTCTCTTACATCTTGGGTAACTATGGACTTGGTAGTTTTGAAATTTGACATATCTAAGACATGGAAAATGTCATTTTCATTTATCTCCTTGTAATAAGGAGTTTATCTTCAAACATATTAAACTATTTTAAATTTTAATTTACAAAACATTACAAACTAGCTCTTCTTGGTTTATGGTGAGCGTATTGAATTCAACATCTTTAGATAGGAAGTAATTCCTGACAACATTTGTTGGGCCTGGCCCAAGTAAGGCAGTTTTGGCAAGACAGTTTTGGGGAGCTGCGAAGTTAAGCGCAGCGCAGTATCGATAGGGTAGGAACCCCGCGGTTAAGTGCCATCTCCGCGAAGTGGTAGCACCGCGCAGTGCCAGTAGAGCACCTATTTTGGGTAAAGAATGTAAGGGGAGGTCGAGCTGCGAAAGCAACCTATTTTGAGTAAGAAACTACAGGATTTCGGGGAATGGGTATGGAGCAGCGTGAAGGCAGATGAAAGCGACCTGTCGAGAGAGTGGCGGAAAACAGTTGGAAGCTAAGCCACGAAGTCGACAGCGATAGGCAGGCCAGAGGGGCAGCAAGCAACACGCCACGATGCAGTATAACCGTTTTGTGAAGACTGCAGATGTCAGAAGGGCGTGCGAGCTGCGAGTGGTCCAGCAGAATGGCCAGAAGCATGTGGAGCAGTTGTCAACCATGACAGGCCGAGTCGGCGGGTAACCGCACCAATTTTTACCCTTAGGGTTTTGCCTATGCATTGTAATAGATGTGACCTACGGGCACGATCTCTATATAAAGGGAAATGTTGTAAGAGAAAGGGTTAATCTCTAATATTCGATAAGTTGTTGATTGTTGTTTGATCTCTGTTGAAAGAAGATTGTAAAAGGCTCTGCAAGCTGCGTGCGCAGAGATCTACTGAGAGAGAAGAGAGTATGCAGCTGAGTGCGCAGACTGGAACTATTGTACCCTTCCCATAAATAATATAACAACAGTTCCTATGGACATAGTGTTAAATTTTCAGTATTAAATCACAATACTATAGGATCTTTGCTGAGAGAACAACATCTACAGTATATCAATGCATGACAATCATAATATGACAAGCATCACAAGCATCACAAGAATCAAAAGCATAGAGACAAGAGACACAGAGTTTCCGTGGGGAAAACCCTAAGGTGAAAAACCCCACAACTTCCTCAGAGATAGAGAGAGCAATGGCTCAACCAAAATACAACCAAATAATACAGAGATAGTCTCCTAGCAGATGATCCTCCTCCTCCTCACTAGTGCGCCACTTTTCAGAGAGAGAGATAGATACTTTTCCGAGTGAGTAAAATAGAGATCTCCTATCTCTATTTATACTCACCTTTTTGCCCAGTGACCTACTGGGGCCGACTTGTCTACTTGAGTACATCCACATTATATTATATATTAATTAGGGCCGACCCCATAAGGTGGTCTAATAACCCATCGGCAAGTACACACACTTGCGACACTTGTCAATCCACATGACGACACTTCCTTATAGAGGAATAACACATCTCTTATAAGGGTACAATAAATATATATATAATATACTGATGAAATACATTCCGAAGTTACATATACATCAACACTCCCTCTTAACTAGGAAGGTATTTCTTCGACACAGATTTGCTAGACAAGTCTTCTTCTCTGGATCATCGTCATCGATGCATCGTCATCGTCATCGTCACTGCTGCTTCTATCTCGTCCAATCTCTATCTCTACTCGTCATAGGAAGTTCTACAGAGCCAGTCCTTTTTCATACTGGATGTAGGCCCACCACCTGCAGGTCTTCATCATCACTGGCCATACTGTGGAATCCTCAGGACTTTTACGTGCGTCACAAAACCTCGAAAGAGCATCCCAGGCTATTACGAGCACACAGCTCTACCTATAGGATCTCCCAGGGCACCGAATTACATGTGACCTCACCACAAAACCTCGCAAGAGCATCTGCCAGATATCCCAGGGAACCGAATTACATGCCATAGGCAAAACCTCGAAAGACTATCTGCAGATCTCCCAGGGCACCGAATTACATGTGGTCATGGCAAAACCTCGCAAGAGCATCTGCCAGATATCCCAGGGAACCGAATTACATGCCATAAGACAAAACCTCGAAAGAGCATCTGCCAGATATCCCAGGGAACCGAATTACATGCCATAGGCAAAACCTCGAAAGACTATCTGCAGATCTCCCAGGGCACCGAATTACATGTCCTCCCAGAGCAAAACCTCGAAAGAGCATTTGCCAGATGTCCCAGGACACCGAATTACATGCCATAGGCAAAACCTCGAAAGACCATCTGCAAATCTCCCAGGGCACCGAATTACATGCTCATCTGCACAACCTGATCCACGGCCATAGAGTATCAACCTGATACTCACCATACATCATCCTGATGTATCCATGATCATCCTGATCATCATCACTGCAACGTCCTGCTGCATGTCATCTGGAGCAACATCCTGAAGCTCGTCATCTATGATCATCCTGATCATCGCTGCAACATCCTGCTGCATGTCATCTGGAGCAACATCCTGAAGCTCGTCATCTATGATCATCCTGATCATCAATGCATCTACCTGATGCATACCAAGTATCTACTTGATACATATCATCATACATGATCCTCCTGATCATACAATGTATCCACCTGATACAAATACATGATACATATCATCATACATGATCCTCCTGATCATCAATGCATCTACCTGATGCATACCAAGTATCTACCTGATACATATCATCATACATGATCCTCCTGATCATCAATGTATCCACCTGATACAAATACAAATACATGATACATATCACCATACATGATCCACCTGATCATACAATGTATCCACCTTATACATATACAGATACATGGTCCAAGCATCCAACATGATGCATATACAAAATACGTATACATGATCCAACTGATCATATCCAGCATCAACATGATGCGTACATACAAACAAAATGATCCAACTGATCATATCCAGCATCCAACATGATGCGTACATACATACATAAAAATGATCCAACTGATCATATCCAAGCATCCAACATGATGCGTACATACATACAAAAATGATCCAACTGATCATATCCAAGCAGAAACCAGAACATCATCCTGATGTTCATCATCCAGCGCTTACATCCACAGCCATGTGAAGGGTCCTCCTTCCAACATGCTTGGAATGGCTTCATCAAATGTGTCCATCACTTCTTCCTCGAAGTGTCCTCAATCTGAAGAACGCCAAGCCTCTCTCTGAAGTACTCGAACTTCACCCTGGCTATTGGCTTCGTCAGCACATCTGCAATTTGCTCGTCCGTCACAACATACAGGAGCTTCACAGCTCCTCTCTGCACCATATCCCTGATATAGTGATATTTGATCTCTATGTGTTTCGACCTGTCATGAAACACTGGGTTCTCGGACAGCTTCACACAACTCTGGTTATTACAGAAGATACCAGTAGCCTCCAACGGGAGATCAAATAACTCAGACAGTAGCTTCCGTAGCCATACTGCCTCACAACTAGCTGAACAGGCTGCAACATACTCTGCCTCAGCTGTACTCAATGCTACGCAGGACTGCTTCCTGCTAAACCAGGAGATCACACCTGATCCCATACTGAAGCAACACCCAGATGTGCTCTTCCTATCTGCAGCACTGCCAGCCCAATCTGAATCAACATAACCCTGCAGGTTAAACTTTTGATTCGCCTCATACCTGAGCCCATAATCCACTGTACCCTTCAGGTACCTCAGAACATGCTTTACAGCAACCAGGTGAACACTCCTCGGATCCGTCAGGAACTGGCTCAATGTGTTCACAGCAAAGCAAATGTCTGGTCTCGTGTTCGTCAGGTACATCAAGGACCCAATAATCTGACGATACTTAGAAACATCAACTGGCTCAGATGAAGCATCGCAAAGAAGCTTCAGATTCGATGCCATAGGTGTGGCCATGGCTTTGCAATCCATCATCCCAAATCTCTTCAGGATATCTACTGTGTACTTCCCTTGACCAAGGAAGATCCCATCTGCATTCTGCCACACCTCCATACCTAGGAAATAGTGCATCATTCCCAAATCTTTCATATCGAATTCAGCTGCGAGCTTCCGTTTGGTATCTGCAATCATTCTGTCATCTCCTGTCACAAATAGGTCATCCACATATAGTAGTAGAATCACAGGATTCCCTTCCTCAACCTTGTAGTAAAGGTTGGAATCCGCTTTACTCTTGGTAAAGCCCAAACTAGATAGGAAATTGTCCATCCTACCATACCAGGTTCTGGGAGCTTGCTTCAAGCCATACAAGGCTTTCTTCAATCTGCATACATAAGATTCCCTGTCATGTATTTCAAAGCCGAGAGGCTGTTCCACATATACTTCCTCTTCTACTACACCGTTCAGGAAAGCAGTCTTGACATCCATCTGGTGTATCTTCCATTTCATTGCTGCAGCCAGGGCAAGTACTGTTCTGATGGAAGTATATCTGGCTACAGGTGCAAAGGTTTCTTCATAGTCTATTCCTTCCTTCTGAGAGAAACCACGAGCTACGAATCTTGCTTTATATTTTTCCACACTGCCATCTGCAGCATGCTTGATTTTGTAGATCCACTTGGAAGTCACAACAGACTTCCCTTTAGGTCTTGGGACAACATCCCAAACATCATTCTTCATAATTGATTGGTATTCCTCAACCATAGCATCCTTCCATTCTTTCTTTTCTGCTGCCTCCTCATAACTGGAAGGTTCTTTGTTCATAATGTCACAGAGTAAAGCAACATAACTGGTGTGTGATTTGGTTCTCTTCTTTGCTCTGTGCTCTTCTTCTGGAATGCCAAATCTTTCTGCATCATGAATGAGCTCTCTAGCCCATACAGGTTTCCTCTTGTGAGAGTTATCCTCACGGGGTGGATCTATAGGCTCTTGTGGATCTTCAAACTCACGAGCAGTTTCTGGAACTGCATCAGTCATGGTAGTGTCCTGAAATCTTGTTTCCTTAGGTTCTTCATAAACTTCAGTAGGTGCCTTTCTTGATTTGATGAATGCTGAATTTTCATCAAATGTTACATCCCTGCTGACATCAATCTTCTTGAACCCTGGAAAATATATTCTGTAAGCCTTCGAGTTTTCACTATAACCCACAAAGATGCCCTTCTTTCCTGAAGGATCTAGTTTGGTCCTCTTCTCCTTCAGAACATGAGTGTATACTGGACAACCAAATATTCTGAGATGGCTGACTTCAGGTTTCTTACCAGAAAAGACTTCTTCTGGTGTCTTGTTGTCCAATATCTTGTGGGGTGTTCTGTTCTGCACATATACAGCTGTTCTAGCTGCTTCTGCCCATAGATGCATAGGAAGATCCTGGTCATGCAACATTGCCCTTGCTGCTTCCATGATAGTTCTGTTCTTTCTTTCTGCAACTCCATTCTGTTGAGGATTATAAGGATCAGTCAACTCCCTCTTAATCCCTGAATCACTGCAAAGCTTCTTGAAGTCATTTGAGGTGAATTCTCCACCATTGTCAGATCTGAATGTTTTGATTTTCTTGTCAGTTTGATTCTCCATCAAGGTTTTGAATTCCTTGAATTTATCAAACACCTCATCTTTGCCCTTCAAGAAGTATACCCAAGTCTTCCTGGAGAAGTCATCAATAAATGATACATAGTAAACATACCCACTCAGAGAGCTGGATGACATAGGGCCACATACATCTGAGTGGATGATTTCTAGGATATCTTTTGCCTTGCTTTCACTGCTTGGGAAAGCCTTCTTAATGTTCTTACCTTTTGCACATCCTTTGCAAACACCTTCATGTTTGGTCTTGATTTCAGGAAGACCCTCTACAGCCTTGCTTGCAATTGGAAGTGCTCTATAGTGCATGTGAGCAAGTCTTCTATGCCAAAGTTCACTTGGCTCCATGGATTCATGTACCATGGCATGTTCAGGTTGACCCTTTAATTTATACAAGCCTCCCTCTTGCTCTCCAATCACTACCGCATCATCCATGGTCTTTCCCTTTGGCCACATTAGTACTTGGCCATCAAAAAATGCAACCCTCATACCTTTTGCATCTAAAGCAGAGATGGAGAGTAAGTTCTTCTTGAGTCCAGGTACATAGAGGACTTCCTTCATCTTCAGAGATTTTCCAGAATCTAGGTTGTAAGAAGCTTCACCACTTCCTTTGATTGGGTATTGATAATCATCCCCAAGTTTCACCTTATGGGGTGATTCATGTTCAGAAAGGTTCACAAAAGATTCCTTGAACCCAGTCATGTGTTTGGAAGCCCCACTATCAATCAACCAATCATTACAACCATGTGAGATGGTACCAGTGAGTGCAGAGATCAGAACATACTCTTCTTCACTTGATGAATCATCATCACTACTACTTTCTGCCTTAGCCTTCTTCTTTGGGGGTTCATCATCTTCAGCAGCATGAGCATGAAACCTTCTTTTGCTGCCCTTCTTCTTCTTACTAGGATTTTTGTTATTATCCCTTTTGTTCTTAGGACAATCTGAAGCAAAGTGACCCTTCTCATTGCATGTGAAGCATCTTAGGTCTTTCTTATTCTTTTGATAGGATCTATTGTGGCGAGGGTGATCCTTCTTGGTTTTGCTTCTTTTGGTGTGAGCTGCAAGAGCTTGATCTTCTCCTCCCATCTTTTCCTCACGAGCTATAAGTCTAGCTTCTTCTTGAGAACATTCTTCCCGAAGTCTACTGAAGGAGATCAACTTCTTCCTTGCACAAATTCCTTGGATAAAGGAATCCCATGACCTGGGTAGGCCATTTAGAGTAGTCATCACCACCTCACCATTCTCCACCATTTCATCTACTGCTTCTAATTGTTCCTTGATCTGAGAGACCCTTGAAAAGTAAGATTGAATGGTTTCTCCATTCTGAAACTTCACTGCTTTCAATTGGTTCCGCAGGGTCATCTTCCGATTTATGTTCTTTCCTTCAAATAGCTTGGTCAAAGATTCAAACATCTCTTTGGGTGTCTTGAGAGAAGACACATGGGGTATGAGATGGTCTTTGATGGAATCAACAATGATTCTCTTTGCCTTGACCAAGTTCTTCTTGTGCAATACCTTGGCCTCTTCATCCTCTGGGATAGGGATGTCTTCTTTCACATATGAGTCCAACTCATTCTCTTCCAGGATTAGCCCAATCCTATACTTCCAGGCTCGGAAGTTATCAGCCCCTTCAAGCTTATCCTCAAGCTTGGTGTGAAGAGACATCTTTAAGAGTACTTCAAATGGAAATAGAAAAGATTTAGAACTTACCACTTGAAGTGCTGAAAACTGGATCTGGTCCCGGATTGGGGTTTGTCAGAGAAACCCTAAAAATTCAAAATGTGAATTTCAAAATTCCGAAAGGATAGAAAGATGCACCTTGGAGAGCTGATCAGCCTAGTACATTCAGAATTTGAGATCAGCAAAGTCTTGCCCTTCAGAATTGCCTTTTTGTCCTCCCGGGTTCACTAGGGAGAGCCCTGAATTAGGGTTTGAGTTTCCCGGAGATCTACCCAGCCAAAAATCTCGATCCAAAGCTCAAACCTTCGATTTTTGCAAGGAGCTTCCAGCTGTACCTTCCGTTTCCAGAAATTCCTATTTTTGTGGAAACCCTAATTTTTAGGGCCAAAACTGAAAATGCTCGGAACTGAAATCTGATTGGACAGAAAGATGCGCCTTGATGAGTAGATCCAATCTACTATACTGAATTTCAAAAATCTGTGGAGAGAAACCCAATAAACAAGCAATACAAGCTTCCGTCACTGCAAAATGTCTTCTTCTCAGTTAAGCTCTAATACCATGTTAAATTTTCAGTATTAAATCACAATACTATAGGATCTTTGCTGAGAGAACAACATCTACAGTATATCAATGCATGACAATCATAATATGACAAGCATCACAAGCATCACAAGAATCAAAAGCATAGAGACAAGAGACACAGAGTTTCCGTGGGGAAAACCCTAAGGTGAAAAAACCCACAACTTCCTCAGAGATAGAGAGAGCAATGGCTCAACCAAAATACAACCAAATAATACAGAGATAGTCTCCTAGCAGATGATCCTCCTCCTCCTCACTAGTGCGCCACTTTTCAGAGAGAGAGATAGATACTTTTCCGAGTGAGTAAAATAGAGATCTCCTATCTCTATTTATACTCACCTTTTTGCCCAGTGACCTACTGGGGCCGACTTGTCTACTTGAGTACATCCACATTATATTATATATTAATTAGGGCCGACCCCATAAGGTGGTCTAATAACCCATCGGCAAGTACACACACTTGCGACACTTGTCAATCCACATGACGACACTTCCTTATAGAGGAATAACACATCTCTTATAAGGGTACAATAAATATATATATAATATACTGATGAAATACATTCCGAAGTTACATATACATCAACACATAGCTCCCATCCTGGGGGTGAACCACGTTAAATTCTGTGTTATGTGATTGATTATGCATTGATATCTGTGTATTTGCTTATGTGAATGGTTAAGATTCTGTTTATGAATGCATGTGTTCTTGTTTTTATATGTATTCACCATAAGGATAAAAGATGGGGATGATATGTTAAGTAACAACATGTGTGATTGAATGTCAAATGCACCAGTATTTCTAAGTCAAATGAATGCATAAGTTAATCGAGTAAACACTTAGCCAGCGAAGTCTGTATAGTGCGATTCCCTGAGCGCAGCACCAGAAGTGCGCAATTATAGTGTTGTTGTTATAGTGTATAAGTTAGCAAGGCTTGCAATCCATTATGTTGTTGAATGCATAACTTACACTAGGTAAAATCCATTAAAGTGGTTAAGTACCACAGAGGAAGCACAGTCTCTATGGCATTGTCTTGTTGTTGAAGAACCATCCTGAGCCGCGCAGTACTTTGGATGCGCCATTGTATAAGCATTACCTATGAAGAAGTGAACTTCGTGCAGTCCCTAGTTTGCAGCGTGAGTCCTGTAGCGCGCTTCTCACCAGTCTGTTAAGCGCTCATCACCTGATTGTGGAAACCTGATTCTACAACCTCCCCATCAACTTTGCCTCGGGTGAGAACTCAGTCTGCTCATAGACTGTTGCCGAAAGGGCCGGTGAAAAGGGGGTTTTGTTGGTTCCCTGAACTGCGTAGAACCCGGGTCTTTCTAGAAAACCTCAAGAACAGTATAAGCAGCCAACAAATGGTTATGTTGTCGCGCTTGAACTGGTGATGAGTACCAAAAACTGGCATCCAGACAAGAAAGAAATATGGAACTGGGTGGACAAGACAGAAAGAGATTTTGCAAGAAAGGAGAATAGACGTCCGCATCTCTCTGACGTAGATTGGTTAAATAAATACCTGTGGAAGGATATTCATGAAATTTTCTGGGCAAGTTTTGGAAACGAGTTTCACGAGTGGTTGTCAAGACTCGCAGAGCGAAAGAATTGTTTCCAAGAAGGAGCACCTACCGAGTGGAATCCAGAGCTTATTCAAAGGCTTAAAGCGGTAGATAGTCCACTCTCGCGAGCAGTTGACTTTTGGGTTGACAGTATACTAGAAGGATTCGTGACAGAATTCGTTGTGGACACCCTGAAGTCCTACAACGTAGCAGAGGTAGAGTTCTTCAAAGGATTCAGAGGTAAGTACCTCAACAATATGAGTTTATATATTAAAATGATTTTAGCTGAGAAAGGAGTTTTAAGAATGCAGTAAGATTCCTAGAAGTTTTTTAATCTGTAATGGTAGATAACATATATAGCGACTCTGACGAAGATACACACAATTTGAGAAGTGGAAAAAGATATAAGGTTAATACATAAAAGAACCTAAAAGAACCTGAACTCCATGTAGAGACTGAGTTCCAAGCTAAGCCTGATAGCCAGACAACACCTCCATCAACTACCTATCAGCCTATCACTCTGCAAAACCCACCAATTGAGAATACCGCGCCTCCTATTTCACAGAATCTGCTAGTTCAGAATCCTCCAGTTGTTAATATTCCCAATACTCAGAATATCAATACCAGTAACACCGCAGGAGTGAGTACTCAGACCATCCCGACTCAAAATATTCCGACTCAGAACATCCCGCGCAGTAGTATCCCTAACACCACTCAGAACACTGCACCACCAAGAAGGAGAATGACTGGCGATATTTAAAGGAACGGGTCTAGAAGACCCTGAGAAACACTAGTTTCTGTGTGAATCTGTGTGGAATGTCAAGCAAGTTCATGATGATACTGTTAAGCAAGCGTAGCTCATCACTACATTCATAGATAGAGCCTTGAACTGGTTCATGAAGTATTCTGTAGGACAGAATAAAACCTTAGTGGATATTAAGGCTGCACTCTTAAGAGAGTTTAAGAAACCAAATTCAGAATCACAATGTATAACAAAATTAAAGGAGATTAAGCAAAAACCTAATGAAACAGTCTGGGAATTCGACCAGAAGTTTAAAACATTGTTAGACCAGGTCAATTTTGACATCGCACCACAACAACACCAAGAATGGTTCATAGTCGCGATGTTGCCCCATATTAGACTACCGTTGATGCAGCAGAAGGTTGCTTCGCAGGAAGAAGCCTTGGAGATCGCGATGAAATTAGAAGCTTCACCTATTGGAGAGACTAGCACAGGAATGGTCCAGATCCAGAACCAGCTAGCTACCATGAAGCTACAGTTACATGATATTAAGAAGGGAAAATAACAAAGAGAAGAGATCTGGTGTACCCGATGTAAGGGAGAAGGACACCTGAAGGAACGATGTCCTTTGTTTCAAGTTTACCTATAAAGTGGAGCACCAAATCCACTAAATCAGAACCAAGGGCCATGGTGTGAGATCTGTAGAACTAGAGGACACCGGCCATAAGATTGTTACTTAATCCAGAAGTATGTGCGAACACCTAAGAATTTATATTGCACATTCTGTAAATCTATTGGACATGATGATTCCAACTGTAGAGCATGTGAGCTCATGATGGAAAGAAAGCAAGACGTAGAGCATATGCGTGGTGGAGTATACAGAGTTCAAGAAGAAACACCACAGAACAAGGATAATGCGCAGTATGATCACAGCGCATATAGAGGCCGTGGAGGATTCCGCGGAAGAGGAAGAGGCCAGATGATCTGTTATAACTATGAACAACCAGGTCACTTATCTAGAGACTGTACCAATGCATGCACTACCTGTAGTTATTGTAAATATTTTGACCATGTCATTGAGGCATGCCTAGTGTTAGCAGCAGAAATGCAAAAGAGAAAGCAAGAAGCACCTAATCTGAACATACAGATGATCGCAGCAGAGAAAAGGACTAGAGATCCACATATTAATGTTGTGATGCGAAGTGGAACTGCCACAGGAAAAGACAAAGAACCAGAAGCTTCGACTTCTGGAGATCACCAAACTAAGTAGACCCCTGCTGAAGCAGTCTAGATCAGAAAAGCTACTGGGAAAACACCTATTTTCAATCTAGAGACAAACAAAGAATCCTTTGAAGAAGCAGGGGATATCTTCAAAGAACCAGCACCTATATCGCCAAGAATCCCTTTGCGAAGTGAAACAATGCACATACAGGATATGCCAGTAGCGTATGATCAAACCAGTACCGTAGCTGAAACATGCACTTCTGTTGCGTAGTTCCTACAGAGCTGCATGAAATTATTGAAGAGCGCAGATGTTGTAGTGGAGTTGCAGAATTCACTAAACCAATATGAACCACGCAGTAAGACAGATACTGCCGAGAGCGAAGTTCACCATATCAAGAGCCATAAAAGAACAAGCCGAGAAATGAGGCTTAGTGCGCAGATTGGAGATTATGAGATGGATGAGATAATCCTTGATTTAGGATCAGAGATAAATTTCTTGAGCAAGCAAACATGGCAACAGATGGGGAAACCAAGGTTAACATGGTCACCTATCCAGTTGAGATTAGTGAATCAGAAGAAAGTGATTCCCTTTGAAAGACTCACGAATGTACTTGTGGACATCGATGGAGTCAGAAGTTCCGCAGACTTCGAGGTTATCGAGATGAATAACGACAGTAACCCATATCCAGCATTATTGGGGATAGACTGGGCAATGGATAAACTCACGATCATCAACCTGAAAACCAAAAAGATGATCTTTGAAGGGTAGGATATCAGGGTCATCGTACCCTTGGACCCTTCGCAAGGAGAAAGATACAGTGAGTCGATTCAGGAAGAATCCAAAGCACAAGATCTTGATCGCATCTACAAGATGACTACGAATTAGGATGACTACATTAATCCTACGGTAGATGGAGCACTTAGTTGGCGATGTGACAGTTCTTGCGTATCAGACTCCGACGCAAGACTGGATAATTGGAAAGGCCGATTGCATGAAGTATCTACAAGAAGATGCACGCAGATCACGAAGTCACTGCGCTGGATTGGCACAAAGGTAAGCCCAATCCCCACTTATGATGGTTCAACTAACGTCTATGCATTTATTCAAGAATATATTGTATCAGTTGTAGCTGAACATAGGATACCAGCATTGGATATAGCACTGTGTGAGACACTTGACAGATGGTGGGCCGCGCATAAGAAGACTTTGACCACATGGGAATAGTGCAGACACATGATGCAAATCAGATTCACAGAGAAATTCGCACTGGCAATGGAAAAGTATAATGGACAAATGGATCAGAGGGATCACATAGAAATTTGTTCAGAAGCATGGATAAACAAACCACAGACATAATGGGTTCATCTGTTTGTGCACACATTAGAGCAGATTCTAGGAGATTGGTACATAGACGCCGAACTTCGCAGAGGAACCACAGATTGGTCTATGTTGACTACGAATTTCCAGAGAAATTTTAGTTTTGAAGATGAATATCCAAGTATAAATGAAGCTCTGCAGATTATTAAAGAAAGGATATTCAAAGAAGAATGCCCAAGTATAAACGAGAAATTAGAGGAAATCAAAGAAAAGATATTTGAAGATGTAAAGGTACCTGTAAACCTACAACCAGAATGGGCAAGACAGATAGAACATGCCCTTGAATGTTATAATCTCGCTGAAAATGAAGAAGAACAAGAAGAAAGCGATGAGGAGGATCCGTGCAACATTAATATACTTGAATCTAAAGGAGCGCGCGATGTAGAGGGACCTCCACTAGAAATTCCAGATATGAGCGGCCCTGTTAAGACAAGAAAAGTGAACATTGGCACAAGCGAAGAGCCGAAGTTCGCATCCATTGGAGATTACTGGGATGATGAAACAGTTGCGCATATCGCAGACCTTCTAGATGAGTATGAGGAATTGTTTCCAACGAAGTTCACGGAAATGAAAGGCATTTTGGGTGACTTGGGGGTTATGAAGATGCCTCTCAAGCCATGCGCGAAGCCCGTAAAGCAAAGGCCTTACAGATTGAATCCCAGATATAAAGAGAGAGTGAAGGCGGAGATTGATAAGATGCTTGATGTAGGGATCATTGAGCCAGTTGAAGAATCTGAGTGGTTAATCCCGATGGTTATCCAAGGTTAAAAGACAAAAGGTGAAATCAAGATCTGCGTAGATCTGAGGAAGCTGAATGATGCTTCGGTACATGACCCATTTCCTACTCCATTTACAGATGAAGTATTAAACAATGTTGGAGGAAATGAGGCCTACTCATTTACTGATGGATTTTCTGGATACCATCAAATTAGGATTGATGAAGGAGACAGACATAAGACAACATTTGTTACTGAATGGGGATCATATCAGTACACAGTTATGCCATTTGGGTTAAATAATGCACTTGCCATATTTTCTAGAGTTGTTGTGGCTACATTCAAGGACTTTACCCATAAGTTCTTAGAAGTCTATTTTGATGATTGGATTGTCTTTGGTTTACTGAAGAACCACTATGAGAATCTGAGAATGATGTTCGCAAAATGTAGACAACATCAGATTTCTTTAAATTTGAAGAAATGTATCTTTTGTGTGCCCTATGGAATTCTATTGGGACACATTGTCTGTAAACAAGGTTTGATGGTTGACCCTGTGAATATCGCAGTTATTGTGAACTTGCCAGCACCGAATTCAGTGAAAAAACTTCGCACCACGTTGGGACATACAGGGTACTATAGAAAATTTATCAAGGGTAATGCATAGATAACTACACCAATGGAGAAGCTGTTGAAGAAAGAATCACAGTTCATCTGGAATGCAGAATGTGAGCAAGTCCTAGAAACACTAAAGGAGAAAATGGTAACTACGCCTATCCTTGTCTTTCCGGATTGGGACAAGCAATTCCATGTACACGTTGATGCTTCGTCCATTGCACTTGGTGTGGTGCTCGCACAGCCAAGTGAGGGAGGCATTGACCATCCCATTGCATTCTCGAGTAGAAAGCGCTCATCAACTGAAAAGAACTATACGACCACAAAAAGAGAACGTCTAGCTATGGTGTATGCACTGTAGAAATTTAGACACTATTTTCTCGGTGCACACTTCTCAATGTTTACTGACCATTCCACTTTAAAGTATCTGTTCAATAAACTAGTGTTAGGGGGGAGAATATGAAAATGGCTACTACTCTTCCAAGAGTATGATTTTGAAATTGTGGTTAAGCTAGGCAGACTGAACTTAGGACCTGACCATCTATCAAGGATCGAGTGAGGAGAAGAACCTACCAATCTTGAAGACAGTCTGCCTGACGCACAGTTATTTTCCATATAGGTCGCTGAGGATTATTACAAAGATATTGTAGATTTTTTGACTACAGGATTGGCACCTACAGAGTTCACTATGCAACAGAAGAAGCAGCTGGTAGTCAGAGCAGCAGACTTCACTATCATAGCAGGACAACTATGCAAGTTGGGACCAGATGAAGTGTTGCGCAGATGTGTATTGGAGCATGAGAAGCCAGTTATATTGGCTGATGCACATTCCGGTGCATCTGGAGGTCACTACGCAGGAAGAACTACTACGCAGAAGATATTGAGAGCAGGGCTATGGTGGCCTACAATTCATAAAGATTCAAAGGAACATTGCCAGAGCAGCGATGTTTGTTAGAGGACTGGAAAGCCGTCACAAAGAGATGAAACTTCGTTAAAACTGCAGTTGACATTACAAGCATTTGACAAATGGGATATTGATTTCGTGGAGCCCATTAACCCACCAGGGAAGAGGATTGGTGCGAGATACATTATCACCGTGACTGATTATCTCACTAGATGGGCAAAGGCTAAACCAGTGAAGGACTGTAGCACAACTACTACCGCGCAATTCATCTTTGAGAACATCCTTACCAGATTTGGATGCCCGAAGATTTTAATGAGTGATCAAGGGACTCACTTTTTGAACAGAAGTATTGAATGCCTGACTGAAGAGTTCCACATTTATCATCAGAGGAGTACACCGTACCATCCTCAAGCCAATGGAATTGTTGAAGCTTTCAACAAGGTATTGGAGAATGTGCTGACAAAGGTATGCAATGTAAACATGCATGATTGGGATCTGCATATTTCAGTTGTGTTATGGGCATATAGAACCACTTGCAAGAAGTTGACAGGCCATACACCTTTCAGATTGGCCTATGGACAAGAAGCTGTGATGCCGATGGAGTATATTGTACCAAGCTTAAGGATTGATGCATTCACATGCATAGAGGATGAACAAACAATAGAAGAAATTCTTCTAGACTTGGTTGGATTGGAGGAGGATCACTTCATTACAGGATTTCACCAACAAGTGCAAAAAGACAGATAAAAAGCATGGCATGATCGCCATATCAAAAACAATTCCTTTCCGGTAGGTGACCTAGTACTCCTGTATGATAGTAAGTTTATGAAATTTCCTGAAAAATTTAAAATGCACTGGCTTGGGCCATATACTGTTATGCATGTTACTAACGGGGGCACAGTTCAGTTAGCCACGTTAGCCAGAGATAACTTACCAGGTTTGGTGAATGGAAGTAGACTAAAACCCTATCGGGATAGTCCTACTTCATAGGGCCCTCAGTGATCAAAAGAGAAGGAAATTTCTAAGCGTCAAGTACAGTTGAAAGTGGGCACTAGAAATTCAAATGAGTTTGTACACATTTTTGGTCCGATACGCGAAATTTGATGAAAAGGAAAGAAAAAGCACGCAGTTGCGAAGCTCAAAATGTAGCTGCGCAGATCAAATAGAACAACAAAGATACAAAGTTCAGAAGGAATAAGCACAACACCACGATAACCATGCTGGGATAGTGACGACCCACCGTGTAGTTCGACGCAACACTCCAAGAAGCTATCCCTTAAAATGTTGGTCGGAAAACTAGCCGTTATATAGTAATTTCATCGACGACCGCTTGAGCATTTAGCGCAAAAATAGTCGTTCTGAAGCAGTTAATGAAGGAAAGGACCTGAATCCTTAGCGGATTTGGAAAACAGACATGCCATTTAATGCTTTTCTAGCCGTTGATGGGCATGGCGAGGCTCAACTGCACCTATAAATACCACTATGTTTGGACTCGCGAGTGTTACCGAAACTCTGAAATTTTTCTGCACACCATAGTTAAATCTGTTTCCAGTAAGTGCTCAGTTATCCTGTGAGTTTGCAGAGAACAGTCCAATCAATGTCTGACGATTCTATAGTTGAGCAAGAGCCCATAGTCGAGCAGGCTGTGAGAGTGTTTAAGCAAACCGAGCTTGAAGGGTTGATGAGAACCCCTGCAAAGAAGGTTGTTACAGAACAAGGACAAGGTTCACGCCATTCACCACGACACTCTACACAAATGCAAAGCAAGGGTAAGGAACCCATAGTTGAGAAAGTCAAGGTGAAAGTAATGGGCTCCAAGCTACCAGAAGTTCCACCAGGGGATAAGGAGCTACCATTAACCTTGACGCCAGAATATATCTCTTCGCGCGCACAGGATGCACCGGCCATTAATATCTCCAGAAATGCCAAGTATGAGATACAACTTCCACCCATATCCAAACATGTAAAACTAGAAGAAGATCTGTTGGGTAAGATCGCAGACTGTAAGTTCGAAGATTACGACTTGCTGCAGCAGCAGAAGGATCCAGACGAGCTGAAATACCCACAATTTCAACCAGATAGATATATGTGCCGGAAGGAGGACGTCAAGAACAACCCATTGTTGGTTGCACAAAGCTAGATGTCTGAAGTTGTCGAATCAGGGTTGTTGAACCTATTGCGGCTTCCACACTTCGACTGAAGCCCAGAACTTAACGTGGTGGTGCGCACACTCATATCATGCACACAACAGGCTACCTTTGGTTGGACAGAAACATCAACCTCAACATTGACCTGATCCATCGGATCACAGGGTTAAGCAAGCGGCGACAAACCAAAGAAGTTCTTTGTCGGCAAAACCAGGGATAAGGAGATTGCCGCGCAGATGAAAGAATCTTACAGTATCCCAAAGGTAAAAGAGGATTCATCACAGATGATATAAATGATGATGCTACGTGGTTTGTAGTACAACTGCTAGTAGGAAAAATTGTGCGGAAGGCTAGACCTACAGAAGTACCAGCCGACGCAGTGCTCCTTGGGGCGACGGCAGCGCATGGCAGAAGATTTAACTGGTGCCAATATTTACTGAATGAGTTTCTGGAAGATGTCCGTGAAACTTAGGTCAACGGCGCCGCGTTCCATTACACCTGGTTGATGGTACTAATTTCCTTTGTAGGCTAGAAGGACCGAAGGCACTATATTGGCCTCACCTCTTTGAGGCACCTGCAACAATTAATTAACAAGAATACGCGAAATAGTAGAAATGACAGAACTCAGAATCACTTTTGTATTGATCACAGGCCACTTCGAGGGGGCAACCTCCTTTGAGCAAGCTCAATACAAATAACTTCACGGTGCCTTCATAGGTCTCAACACACACTTATATACTAATTCTAGGCGCCAATACTATGGGTCGAAACCATGGGCCGTTACAAACTATGGATTAACAATACTACGGGCGGCTTACAAAGCATATGCGCCAACAACAATAACACAACTATTGATTAACAAATACTACGGGACGACTTACAAAGCATATGCGTCCAACAACAACATACTAACAAAGTAAAGACATGGGTTCCTAACAACCTCTGCCAGCAATGACTGTCGAGGAACCATGTATGTGAATCTCTGGGCAAATTTAATGCCAAAAAGACAACGAGCGTCGAATGAAGTTTTCTACACATATTACGAGTAGCTGTGCGATGTCATCGTTCGCACACTGCGCATCTCCAAAGATGTAACATCTAAGTATATTTGCACCTTAAATTTTTACGCTGACATGCATTCCATCTACATTTCAGCGAAGGCACAGAAAAAGAACCTGGAATGGTTCCAAGGGAACTATCACATGGATGAAGCGGACATCGACCTCATTATGAAGGAATGGCTAGATGAATGGAAGGTCGAAGGACCTATGATCATCGAAAGTGACTCGGACGAAAGTAACCCAATACCAACAACGATTGTTGAAGAATCACCATTAGGAAAAAGGAAGGAGCCCGGAAGCTCAGTGCCAGAGAAAGTCCAGAAAAAGAAACAAAAAGTCGTCAGGGATCCATCAGAAGCAAGGCTGCATGATGATGATCATGAGATCATCACGTCCAGGGTTACGGCACACCTAGAAGACATGATGGCCCTCAAAGACAGTAAGAATGAGGAAATTCAAGCAAGTTTGCAACAGAATCTCACCACGCTGCAAGGCATAACAACGAAGTTTGGGTAGGTCTAGCATGACTTGGCCATGCTGTGAGAATCAGAGTTGGAAGGAAGATTAGGGGACACATCGCAGCCAAATAAAACAGCTTTAGCCTTGACCTTGGCACCAAAACCGTGCATCGTCAAAATTGACCCGCTAAGTGTAATGTTACCGCGCAATCAGTTAGCTTCGAGCACGTAGAGCATAGAGCATGTGGAGATTGATATCGCGATGCTACCCCTTGAAGGCCTACATAATATGCACCTGCAGGTTGTGGAGGAAATACATGATCGAGATATGGTCATTTTGAACCAACACCACAAATTACATGAAAATTATAAACAGTTGCAGGAAGCAAGTGCAAAGAAGGCTAAGGCACTTGAAAGTGAATAAGGGCAGTGAAGAAGGATAGAGCAGACTGTCGCTTCAATCTGCACGGAGATACCAGAGTGCGACGAGCAACCAGAGCTTGCAGACACTATAAAGAAGATCGGCTCGGTAGTCAGGGATCTTAAGTCTGAAATGACAGACATGGAGATAGACTATAAGGAAAATATTTCCGCCTTGGAAGCAGAGAATCAACCGAATACACCAACAGATCAGGCAGAGCTTAGAGTAGTAGTAGCAAAAGCAGTCGTAGAGAGCATATACAGCGAAGTAGCGAAGTGTCAAAACTTGCTAGACGAAGCTACGAGAGTGTTTACTGCGCTGCAGGAGGACCTTGAGTTGCTGTAGGTCCAAACCAGTTTGCAGGAAAAGAAGGCAGCTTTAGACGCTCTGAACGTGGAGATGAAGACCCTACTACCTAAAGACAAACTCCGCGGATTTCCAGAAGTCAAACAATTAAAAACAAAACTTCAAGTGTTAAGAGAACAGGAGGCTGAAGCCGGAGATAAGTCATAGCCCCTACAGGAGGAAGTTGTTGATGCCTCAGTTGTGCAGGTGCGTAGACATCAGTACAAGAACAAACTTAGGAAGATCTAACACCATATGTGTTGGAAACAGTCAGAGCAGTTGAGCAGGATGTCAAGGATACAGTTGCGAAGTTGAGCACAACTTACCAAGAATTGGATGCAAAAATAGCTCTGCAAGAGGAAGAGCAGAGTATGGAACTAGAAGTGGAAAGTGGATCGGGGACGAGCCACATGTAAGTGTTAGGGGCCTGTTGGGCCTGGCCCAAGTAAGGCAATTTTGGCAAGACAGTTTTGCGGAGCTGCGAAGTTGAACGCAGCGCAGTATCGACAGGGTACGAACCGTGTGGCTAAGTGCCAGCTCCGTGAAGTGGTAGCACCGCGCAGTGCTAGTAGAGCATCTATTTTGGGTAAAGAATGTAAGGGAAGGCTGAGCTACGAAAGCAACCTATTTTGAGTAAGAAACTCTAGGATTCTCGGGAATGGGTATGGAGCAGCATGAAGGCGAATGAAAGTGACATGTCGAGAGAGTGGCAAAAAATAGTTGGAAGCTAGGCCACAAAGCTGACAATGACAGGAAGGCCAGAAGGGCAGAAAGCGACACGCCACGATGCAGTATAACCGTTTTGTGAAGATTGCGAATGTCAGAAGGGCGTGCAAGCTGCGAGTGGTCCAACAGAACGACCAGAAGCGTGTGGAGAAGCTATCGACTACGACAAGCCGAGTCGAAGGGCAACCGCACCAATTTGTAACCTTAGGGTTTGCCTATGCATTGTAATAGACGTGACCTATGGGCACAATCTCTATATAAAGGAAAATTTTGTAAGGGAAAGGGTTAATCTCTAGTCTTCGATTAGTTGTTTATTATTGTTTTATCTTTGTTGAGAGAAGATTGTAAAAGGCTCTACAAGCTGCGTGCGCAGAGACCTACTGAGAGAGAAGAGAGTCTGCAGCTGAGTGCGCAGACTGGAACTGTTGTACCCTTCCCATAAATAATATAACAACAGTTCCTATGGACGTAGCTCCCATCCTAGGGGTGAACCACGTTAAATTATGTGTTATGTGATTGATTATGCGTTGATATCTGTGTATTTTCTTATGTGAATGGTTAAAATTTTGTTTATGAATGCATGTGTTATTGCTTTTATATGTATTCGCCATAAGGATAAAAGATGGGGATAATATGTTAAGTAACAACATGTGTGAATGAATGTCGAATGCACCAGTATTTCTAAGTCAGATGAATGCATAAGTTAATCGGGTAAACACTTAGCCAGCGAAATCTGTATAGTGCGATTCCCTAAACGCAGCACCGGATGTGCGCAGTTACAATGTTGTTGTTATAGTGTATAAGTTAGCAAGGCTTGCAATCCATTATGTTGTTGAATGCATAACTTACACTAGGTAAAATCCATTAAAGTGGTTAAGTACTGAAGAGGAAGCCCAGTCTCTGTGGCGCTGTCATGTTGTTGAAGAACCATCCCGAGCCGCACAGTCCTTTGAATGTGCCATTGTATAAGCATTACCCGTGAAGAAGTGAACTTCGTGCAGTCCCCAGTGCGAGTCCTGTAGTGCGCTGCTCACCAGTCTGTTAAGCGCTCATCATCTAGTTGTGGAAACCTGATTCCGCAACCTCCCCATCAACTTCACCTCGGGTGAGACCTCAGTCTGTTCACAGACTGTTGCCGAAAGGGCCATTTAAAAGGAGTTTTTTTTGGTTCCCTGAACCGTGCAGAACCTGGGTCTTTCTAGAAAACCTCAAGAACAGTATAAGCAACCAACAACATTTGATATACACGGTATCTTGAGTAGACATAAGGATCTCATCTCGAACAACAATACTTCAATATTCATTGTTACTAATCAATTGCATGGCCAAGAAGAAACCCATAACATTGAACATGTTGTAATAATGGAAACCTTGCTTCAACAAAAGAAACAATTTTAGGCCTTAGAAGCACAATGCAACTAGCTTCATCAATTGTTCACAAATCTAAACAGGGATATTTAGTATGTTGCATCCAACATTATAACACTAGTAGGAAAATTGGAAATTAGTGACTACGTGACCAAAAATGTTAGTCACAATGGGTAATTAATGACTGCACGAACAAAAAAGTTAGTCATGACAATTTTTTTTAAAAATTAAATAATACCAAATTTGAGCAATTTTAAGTGACACAACTAAAGATGACTAACGTAGACTACTAATTTAATTTAGGGGTAAAAAAAATGACTAGATAACAACTATGTGAATACAAATTAGTAGTATTTCTTACTAACTAAATGTGTACAATAGGTTTTAGTGTAGTCATTTTAATGTGCTTTATCATGTTCATGATTAAGATTTTTAATGTTGAATTCAATTTTGCATTATCCTCCATGGATGTGTTGTCCCATCATGCTTTAGTATTCAAATCAATGTTATATAATGTTGATACCCACCCTAATTTCATGACGACGTTGTTTGACATAGATCATTTAGGGATTGCACATATATGAAGACATTAGTATATCTATTATACGTATAAATAACCTAATTTGTGACCAACATATTATGTATGTGAAAGAAATGTATTTTATGAAAGGGGGGATGACTCCTTGCATTATGTATGTGAAATCAATGTAAGAAGATTTACTGAGTAATAATACAATCAAAAGTTGTTGTTTCCCTGTGGTTTTAGTGCATTGTTTGTAACATCCCGTTATTTTCATAAAAAATTAAAATTTTAAAAACAACATTAAATGTAAAATAAATTGCTAATGCGGAAATAATAAATGCTTAACAAGACAACCTTGAATAAATAAGTCATTAATACAGAAAACAATTTAATTACTGAATCTCATACTAAAAATATTTTAATGATAGCGACGCGACATACTTCTTTTAACATACTTACGACATTAGTTCTGCTTGTACTAACTGTAATTCGATTACTATGCGATTATGTTTTCTTGACAATGTACTGACTGTTTTGTTTTTGGATGGTGATGAAAGGGGTCCTATGAGGTCCCTGAGGCTTACTTAGCTATGTTTAGCTAAAGCATTTGTTCCTGTCCTTCTTGTGCAGATTTCAGGTAAGAGAAAGCGACAACCAAGTGTTTAAGAGTAATAAATGTTTTTCGTTAAATTGTCAATGTTTGGTGAAAATGCTATTTACTCCCTTGTTTTAGGTATGGACCTTATCTAATCTAGATGTACTATTTGACTAAATAAATACATAATGCTGAAGTTAGAATGATTGATATTCATAATACATTCATTAGTAAAATCATCAAATAGAAATTACTTGTGCTTAGGAATTTCTTGAGTATAAATACTAGGTTACGAAAGTCAAGTATTAATATGATACTATTTCTATTTTGTCATTTCAATACCACCATATGTATTGACTTGTGAATATTTCGACTTATACAATATTTCCAAACTATAATATCATGATCCGATTTCCATACTTGAATGTCATAAATTAACTATAAAGGCTCTTAAATTTTCTGTCTATAAATGCATATAGAAATTGTATAAACCTAGCACATATATTATAATGTCACCTTCGTACTTCTATTTTAAAAAGTTACAATATAAAATTTAACCCTTTGAATATGATATTATTACCGTTTAATAAAGTGTGATTCTACAAGATATTGGGTTTATAAAAACAATAATACAAGGACCAAGGGATACACCCTAACCAAGTCCTAAGTGTGTAGCCCTTATAAGGAGTGCGACTCTTATCCTATAACATTATCAATGTAACCAAACCTTTGAAAGGCTAAGACTTTAGCAATGAAAATAACTATGTTATGCAACCCTAACTCTTGTTATAAGTATTGATATTGTATGTTTTTGCACTTTATAAAACGAGTTCGTTGTTAAGGTGATGAATTGACAGGTAATAAATTCGCTACTATTATGAAATGGCAGGTTGACAGTGTCCCATTCAGGTATTAATGCTTTGGTCTAAACACTAGGGTGGAATGTACTGCTGTCATTCCACATAATCCACTTCACGTGAAACCTAGTGAATGATACAACTAAGAATCCGAGCTGTGCATAGTTGATATAACGATCCTTCTTCGAGCTGGTTATATTGTTGTATTTTGGCATACTGTGTTGGCATTGTCGTGGTTGTAACATTTAAAGAGGTATTTAATGTAGTGGTTTCCCACTTTCCAACGTGCTTGGTTGGCAACAATCTTCACCGTTGATCTGTGATTATTGAGATTGTAATGGAACCCTAACTACACTATCGTTGAGGAAAGGTCTTTTGTCTTCATTTCATTCTGGTAGAAACTTTGGGTGAGGCCGACAGGCCGAGAGGTTCTAGGGTTGGGTGGTTGAGAGCTTTCCCAAGCTCAAACCCATGACCTATGTGCGTTTAGACTGTGAATGTTTGTCATAAAAAGAAGCCGAGTCTGTAATGAAAGTTGCAGTAGTTTAAACGTTGAAAGATTGAATCTGTAGCTGGTTTTACTGCGTGAGTTGTGAGGGTGTCTGTCCAGAGTTTTGAAATATTCGAACCGGCCTTTGATTTTCTTGCAGTGGTAAAATTTTGACCTTTGAATATGGAAGCTTCTCCTTCATACGTTGGGTGAATAGCTTCATCAGTTACATTTGCAGAAGTGCCCTCGCGAAAACACAGGTAATGACCTTTCTTTACGAACCACTGTTATTTCACGCATTTGAAGAAAATATTTTATAAGTTCTCATTTAACCATTACAGGTTTACTTGTCAGGTTTGCCCTCGTCAAAGGAACCTTATGAGTTTTAATGGAAGAGCACTACGCATCCACCAGTAAGCCTCGGTGGTTCCTTACCTCGTGGTATCTCTTGGTTCGATTGTGGTTGACACTAGATGTTTGGCAAGGTGTTGATGATTGGTTTCTGGCACGGATTTTGTTCATTGTTTAGTAATCCTTTGGGAACCATAGGAGAAAGCCCAGTTGCTAATATTCTTAACTAGCTTGTTACTATAGTGTCTACTGTAAGTTTTGGTTGGAAAAACCTTGTAAAGAGAAAAATGTAATGATAAGGGACAAACCCTCGTTCCTTTGAATGGATCATACAGTTTTTAAAACTGCAATGTTTACTGTTTAATGTTTGGAATCCCAATCGTCGATGTAGAATAAATAGTGATTGTTTTGATAACAAGTTTTATGCTGTTGGTTGACTTAACTGTGAAAGGTAGATATTTCGTGCCATGTAGGTTTTGAATGAAGACGAAGTACTGTAATGTGATTAAGATAGAAACTAGAAGCTGTACGTATTTAAATGGCTACCGTTTTTCGATCTTAGGGTTTGAAAAAATAAAAACTAGGTTTTGATAGTAGAAAGGTTTAACAAGCAAGAATACTGTGATTTTGATGAAAGGTCGAGTGCTGAAATTTAGATGGTTTTCTTGAAACGAAACCTTAAATTTTTAAGTTAGAGTTTGTTTGCAGATGAAAATCGTATTCTGGTTTTTGAGGCATAAAACAAAAATGGTTTAAGAGAATAACAAACTCTTACCTAGCAGACGCCTTGTAATATAGTTAATATATATGTATAGTAGTTTTGAAATGTCTATAGAATAATTCTAGGGTTTTTGAAAGAATTACATATTTCGACTTCATGAAGATGAAAGTTTTAGCAGTAACAATACTGTAAGATATTAGAAATACAGGCTAGAATTTATTTATTTTGCATAAAATAAAAATATAGCAGACTATTACAGTACTGGAAATAATACTAAGTTTAACCCATGGAAATTTTTTTTGAAAGGAATGGAATGAAAAATAAAATGTTTATTTTGATTTGAATAAGAATAATTTTGCAACTGTAAATTTCTAAAAACAATAATGCAGGAAATGAATGAAAACATGACATTTTTATGTTGAAAATCATAATGCAAATAGAAGGAACATTTAGTGAAAGTTTGATGACCTAGACTGATGCAGAGATGGATTATTTTAACTTTATTACTAAGTACAAGAATATATTATGAGTCTAAATTCTGTGATATACTATTATGTATGAAGAATTAATAAATCAAAATTAATAGAAATTATTACAGGATTATTCTATCCAATCATTTGGCAATTTTCCTATCAATCATCTTTCTTAATTTACTTCTCTATACTGGAATACGATGCAAAAACAACATGGGGAAAAATATAGAGATGGTTATCGAATCAATCATTTCATAAATCATTTTCATTCAGAAATCATATTTAGGTCAAAATAAAATAATTTCTTACTGATAAATGCAGAATTTATTTGACTGAAAATAACAACAGAAAAATAGAACCTGATAATTTGTAGGAGAACAAACCACCCAAGGAGCATGTTCCACCCAACCTACTCCTGAAGACAACCAACTTACTTGCCTTAGGACTCCCGAGCCTATTCACTGAACCACCAGGAGGAAGATTCTGTAGAAGCCTTAGTACATCAACTTGCAGTAGAATATAGATTATCCAGTCATCAAGACTCAGCAGTCAAAGAGACATGCACCAGTACCTCTGGATTTCCTTCTCAGTATAACTAGAAGACTCACAATTGCACTCTCACATAGCCTCCCTATTCGAATCTCTCAGTGATCACCTGATGCACTTGAGGAATATTTCTTCAGAAAATATTGTAGGAGCTGCCTACTCAATTCAAATTGCCTTATCTAGGCTTCCTACGCCTTTTAGTGGTTAACTGGTCATTAATGAACTAACTTCTCTCTTCCACCCACCGGGGGGATAATGCCACAAATTTAGGGGTAGTTGTCCCATAACCAACAGCTAGTGGTGGAGTGCAAATGCTGCCATCTGTCCCATACCTTCTAACAGCTTCCATTCCTCCTAGTGGGTCAGTGAACACTCATTTAACAGTTCCCTTGGGTGTTTGTCTCCTATTTTAATCTATTAAATAATAATAATCAGTAATTACAATCATCCTTGACCAAACTTGGTCATAATTACAAAACTTTGTAATTATAATTTAACATAAAGTATTTTGTAAATAAAATAATATTCTCAAAATTTGGGTAGGTGACATTGTTGTTATTGTTTTTTTTTACAGAAACGAGTAATAATCTTATATATATATATATAAAAGAAACAGAGGTTACAAAATTATTCAAGAAGACTGTTCCCAAAGTAGTAGGGATGCTAAGAGTCCATGCTCATCTTTTGCCAGTCTGTAATGTTCATGAAAAATTCATAATCTGTGGAAACTATACCTCCTTACAGACTGTCCTAAAATCAAAATACAGAAGCAGAACATTGCTGAGGAGTAGAACATCTATCGTTAGAAAATTTAGCCTGTTGTTTCTACATGCAAAACCAAAATAGCTTCTAGACTATAATTCTGAAACAACATAAGATGGTTCAAAATTGTTCCTAGAGAACTGGGAAAACCCATACTGATCGAATTACTAATGAAGAATGTCCACCTTGTTCCCTTCGGTTCCTCTCGTCGAGCCTCCAACGCCTCCTTGTAGTTCCATGGTGCATTTTCTGATATCTACTCTCATACAATAAATCTTGGCTTCCACTGTCCTGACGCTGCTATGAACTACCATAATTTTTGTATCCAAATTAATAGAACAAGGACAACTCTTGTCGAGGGTTTCGTCCATATTAGCAACCTGCTCTGTAAACTTATTGCTGCTGCTTTGAACCTCTGAGTTCGTGGCTTGGACAAGAGTGTAGAGGTGAGAGATGGCCCGTTTGAGTTCAAAATTTTCCCCTCAAATCTTGCGAATTTGAATTTCCATTTCCTTCATATAGGTTTGGACCTCATCCAGGAGGTTGTCGAACCCAAGCGCAAGCGCAGGACCTTTGTTTCCACCGATATCTATGACATAGGGGGATTTCCAATTCTTACCCATCCCCAGCACCCCAGCCTTGCAATGATCATGCAGATCTTGTTGCACCTTAACCGAGCCATCGAGTGCCATGTCTTGATAGTCTTCATTCACGAAGGGCATCTTCAGAACACATGCGTCCACAGTCCCCCCGATGGACATGATTTGCTTCCTACAACGCAGGCATTGTAGCGAGGAAAGACCCAAGACGAAAGAAGGGGTAGCTTCGCCCATCTTAGCGCAAATGGCTTTCACTCTGCCTTGTTTGCATTTTCTGACTAGGTTCATACAGCAAGAGGTGATGCACCCCCGTCTGATATTTAATCTTGCTCTACCTCGATCATCCACCACCAACAATTTCTACATGTCGGCGATATGTTTCAAGTGTGTGAGAGATTCTAGGACCGATGAGGTCACTCGAGGAAGGTCCGAGAAAGTGAAGGTGGCTGCTTTGGGGATCAAAATTCTGATGCTAGAGTATCCCAAAGTTATGAAGATCAAATTATTGGCAGAATGTTCCCTCCATGCCAAGGAGATTTGCCACTTCCTAGTGCAATAGAGGCTTTTTTGCTTCTCCATCATAACTAGTAGAAAGCGAGATTTAAGGAACCCAGCTATTACCATACACCTGTTGATGTCTAACCAATATTCCACAATCAAGGCCAACTCCAACATTTTCCATTGCATCCGCTTGTTGGTTATTAGACCTCATCTGATGAAGGAAATTGATGGCTTTAAATTCATTGACGATGCATTTAAGGAGATGATAAGTGTTAGTGACAGGACTCTTACGGTTCTTTGTCAGGTTTCTAGCTTCCCTAATGACCAACATTGAGTCGCCGAAGACCACAAGGTTCTCAAATCCTTCCTTCCTTGCTAGTTCCATACTTTTGATCGGCGCTAGCCATTCTGCACCATTATTGGACCTCTTACCAATTCCCCATGCAAAGTCTTTCAGCTTGTTTCCCTCAGAGTCTAAGAGGACTCCTCCCGCACCTGCCAACCCAGGATTTCCTTTTGAGGCTCCATCGAAGAACATCGAGTTGCAACCAATATTCTTTTTCCAGATTTGGAAGTCTTCCGAGCTCATTCGTATGTGCCAGTTCTGAGAATTGTGTCTCTTGGGAGGTTGGGCCAGAAAAATAGAGGGAGAGGGGATCAGAAAGTTGGCAGCCCAGATTTGTTCCTCGGTTGTCAAGTGTTCTTTGTTGATATTATTCATTCCCCTCGAGGATAAGAATTCCACCCAGAGAGCCTTTGTGGAAATGAGAACTTTTCCTAGGGTGGATCTGCTTTCTTCGAATATTTCCTTGTTCCTAGCTCTCCAGATCTTCCAGCAAATGAATTTTGGGAGAGCTTCCCAAGCTCTTTTGAAATTCGGTTTGTTGAAGAACGTTCTGTGGTAGTAATATTTTCAGCAAGAAAAAAGGTCATTCAAGTTAGTTGGCAAGGTCAGACTGGGGAGCAGATCTTGATACGCTCGGTGCCAAACCTCTTGGGAGAATTTGCACTCTAGAAAGAGATGTTCAATTGATTCTTCGGATTCTTTACAGAGAATGCATCTCGTAGGTCCTTCAATTCCCTTTTTTCTAAGGTTCTCCGCAGTTAATGTTTTTCGGTGAGCAAGGGTCCAAGTGAAGGTATTTTCGGGATCCCATCCTTATCCCATACTTTGCTCCACTTTTTATCCTTGTTTCGGCTGTTGTTGAGGCCATCCACAACATGGTAACCATCCTCGACTGGATATGAGCTCGACTTCCCCCACCCTCTTCGATCATTCAGGTTTCGATGCACAGGAAGAGAACTGTGAAGCAAAGAGAGGAAGGCGTTATAATATGAGATGAGATGGTCCGGGATCTCCAAGTCGATCCATCCGGCCCATATTCCATTTTTTGTCAAGGAAGACAAATCATATAAAGTGTGAATGTTTGCTTGAACCATCTAGTCTTTTAATTCAGTGAAGACCTGCAAAAAATTGGCTGGGGAGTTTAAGCCTAGATTTCCATGCCAAATTTTTATTTGTTTTCCGTTACCGGGGATCCAGTAGAGGTGATTTTGAATGATGAGTGTCGTCCTCTTGCAAAGGTCCCAAATTGGTGTGCCTCTTTTGTCTTGATAGATTTCTTCCAGACATCTTCTTCTGCCTCTGGTCATGTATTTTTTGTGGAGGATCTCCTTCCACCACGCTTTTTTTCCAGATACAGTTCTCCAAATAATTTTGTCTCCTAGAGCTAGGTTCATAGCCATTGGGTCTTTGACCCCAACACCTCCATAGATTTTAGGCTTACAGATCATTTCCTAGTTCACTAGGTGGAATTTTTTTGTGTTGTTGGATTTTCCTCCTTTCCACAAAAACTTTCTGAGTTCTCTCGAAACATCATTCATTACTTTTTTGGGAGCTAAGGAAATTGAACAGGCGTACAGGGGGTAAGATGAGAGAATGGAGTTAATAAGGACGAGCTTTCCAGCCGGATTGAGCAACCTGGATCCTCAAGAGGTGATTTTATTTCTTATCTTGTCAATCTCGCTTGCTAGTCAGCGACCCTTTTTTTCCTTCGAAAATTTGAATCCCCAAGTAGTTGAAGGAGTTCCATGTTGCTTTTCCTTCAAAACCGAAGATCCTTGCTATCCTAGGCCGCGTCCCTGGGGGTCAATTCCATCCATAAACCTTTGACTTTGCGGATTTAACTTTACCATTAGAAGATTTTAGAAATGTGGTAAATGCACAATTAAATATCTCAACAATAATAGAGGATGCACCCCCAAGCATGATGGTGTCAACAAAAAACTGGGCATGATTGACTGCTTTGACTCCTCTAACTATCTTCAGTCTTTTTAATTCACCAGACTCTTGCAGATGTTGAAGCTTCCTGCTCATCGATTCTGCCACCAGCAGATAAAGGAAAGAGGACATGGGGAAACCTTGATGAAGTCCCCTTGAAGCTTGGAAAAAATTTGTGGGCCTACCATTTACTAAAGGAGTGATCCAAGGGATGCTAATGCAAGCTTTCACCCATATAACCAATATTTTGGAGAAATCGAATTTATTCATAATTTCAAAAAGAAAAAAAGTGATTTACTCTATCAAAGGCATTTGCCTTGTCAAGTTTTATAGCCATACCTTGTTGCTTTTTTTTCCATGCTGGAGTGGATAGCTTCCTGGACGATGATGATATTGTCAAGAATCTAGCGTACTACAATTAAAGCTCCTTGAGAGTCTGAGATGAGGCGACTCATGATGCTTTTCATTCTGGTTGCAAGGATCTTTGAAAGGATCTTATAGGAGGTGTTGCAAAGAGAGATTGGCCTGAAGCACTTGATTGAAAGTGGGTTTTTTTCTTTTGGAATTAAGGCCAGGAAGGATGAGTTGGTGGCCCCACCTATTTTATATTTATTTCTGGTCCAACTAAGCATTCAATTCAGATCCTATTTTATAATTTCCCACGCTGTTCTAGAGAAATTGATGGTGAACCCATCTGGACCGGGCGCTTTGTCGAAGTGGAGGGACCAAATTGCTTTTTTTTATCTCAAATTACATGATTGGCTTAGAGAGCTCTTTGTTTTCAGAATCCAAAATAAGCGAAGGAATACCAGAGAGGAGATACGCTTGAGATTTCGCATCTGCTTCTTCGTTGTCAGTGTAGAGGTTGCGGAAATGGTTGAAGATGTGAATCTTCAAATCCTCTTGGTCGTCAATCTTGTATCCATTTTGGTCTTTCAATTCCTTGATAGAGTTGTGACTGAGTCGGGCCTTGGCTTGATTGTGGAAGTAATCAATGTTGTTGTCTCCTCCCTTTAACCACACTTCTTCTTCATTCCTGGAAACATTTAGAATTTTCAGATTTAGCTCCTTTTCCTGGCACAAGGAGAAGGGTGTCACCTATTCAAGCTCCATTCTAGAATGGAGGGCAACTAGATCTGATTGAAGATTGATCTTGAGTTGTCCAGGTTTCTTATAATAATTTTTGGCCCAGATCTTCAGCGCACATCATACAGTTCTAAGTTTGGTTTCCCAAATGTAGCTGGGCGACCCATAGCAATGACTACTCCAGGCATTTTGAACTAGGTCAAAAAAAATGTTTCTTGCAACCAAAGCAGATTGAACCGGAAAGGGATTGGTCCAAGATTACCCGGGGAAGAGAGTAGCAAGATGATGGGCTTGTGATCGGAAACAATGGAAGGAAGAACATGGGAGGCTGGGAGGAGGTCATTTTGAAGAAATGAAGAACTTACCAGAAATTTGTCTAACCTTGCTGCAATATGGCCTATTCCGATTCTTCTATTGTTCCAGGTGTACTTCCCATTCTTCAAAGGAATATCCAGCATGTCCAAGTCAGAAATTAGATCCTCCATATTTCACCAAAGGGATCCCTGACATTAGTGCCTCCACACTTTTCGTACTGCGATTTCGTAGCATTGAAATCTCCAACGATGATAAGATCTTTTCCGCACAAGTCCTCCTTTAACTTTGAAAGATCTTCCCAAAAGTTTGTCGTGTCCCTATAATGTGTTGGCCCATAAACATTACAGATAAAGAGGTATTTAGTGATATCCTTGTCCTGAATTTCGGTTAGGATCCAATGGTGGCTTTCCCTGATTGACTTTAAATATAATTTGCTTGAAAATAGGGTTGTGATATCCCCTGAAGCTCCTCTTGAGCTAAGGGATTTTCCATAGCAATCCTTCCAGAAGTGGCGTGAGAGTGCCATGGTCTCCACATCCCTCATTTTAGTCTCTTGGATTAGCAATGGGTCTGGTTTCTCAAATTTTATCATGTCTTTGATTGCTTCAACTTTGCTCGGCCCGCCTAAACCCATGCAGTTCCGAGAGACTACTTTCATTATTTCTTGGTCGGTTGGGATCCTACTCGGGATCTGCCGTCCGTTCTTACCCCTCCTTGGTTTTTGACATTCTAGAGAAGTTATGTTTCCTCTATGTTTTTCTTCCTACCCAATTCTAGCTCTATTTCTGCCTCCAACTCTCTATGGTATCTTTGGGACTTTCTTCCTCTGGTGTTTGGTGGCGGGACCGCGTCATGCACTTCCAGTGTTTCGTGTGAGGGTGAGTTATCTGAGGACAAGTTCTGCAGAATGATTTTGATTTGCTTTACTATGTCTTCCTAAGAGCTTCCAGGGGTATTGGAACCACCCAATGCAAGGGTAATCCAATCCTCTCTGGGAGAAGAGGGGGGATTACTACCAGGGACGTGAACTTCTTCCACTTCTTTTTCTATTGGGATAGATTCCAAATCTGGAATTTCACCTTATTCCAAAGGTAGATCCTGGAATCGATTTCTGGTCGAAGCTTCCTTTCCTTTTTGGATCTTGTCCTTACTTTTGTTTTTGTGTCCCATTTGTTTGAGGCACTGGTGAAGGCGTTTTCCTTCCTTTTTTTTCTTGCTTCCATCCTTCTTCTTGATTCTTTTCTGGGGATTCTTGAGCTACTTTTGGACAATTTTTGACAAAATTCCCATATTCATGGCAATTTTTGCACTTAAAGGGTAGTTGTTCGTAATCTACCTTTTGCATGTGTTCCCATTCGTCCATATAGAGATTTACCACTTCTGGTAAGCCTTTTTCCAGATCTACTTCAACACAAATCCTTGCACAAGAAAACAAGGGCCCCTTTGGATCTGCTTTGTCCATGTATTTGCCACTAGAGTTTCCAATAGCTTGGAGGGTTTCATTATTCCAACAATGCAACGACAAATGGGGTAGGCGAACCCATACTGGAAACGTTGAAGGCACATCTTTCTCTGGGTCGAAGGATAAGCTCCAACGATTTAGGTACAGATCACGAGGGCCCATGAAGTAAGGGCCTCTCTTGAAGATCAGATCTCTGTCTACTTTGTTTTCAAACAGGAAGGTGAAAAACCCCTTTCCACAGAAGCAATGCTGCAAACCCCCGGAGATCAGGGGCATCCAGTTCTTATTGATCCATGCATCCATAGATTTTGGCAAAGGCCAAATTCCTGTGAACTGTCCAATCACCTCTCTCACTCAAAGCAAGAGCTTTCAACCTTGAAGTTGCCGACAATATTTGGATTCGAGGGTAGCTGCCCGCTTGACGAAAAATGCATCACTGGAATTCGATGCAGAAGGAGGTAAAGGAGGCGTGGATGCCACCAGGGCTCGAAATGCTTCATCAAGTCGCTGCCGTCATTCCTCCGGACTCGAATCCGAAGGTGAATCCATCCGAAAATCAACCCTCGAAGAGGGTTTAGGGAAAACCTAATGCAGTCGAGCCTGCATAGGGCTACCTTACAGGCACACGACGACCATCTCCACAGCGATCACACATGCCTGGGTTCAAGCTCACGGAGGCATATTTTCATCTCGTGAGCTCATGAAATTCAAACAATTGTGTTGTTATTGTTATTTGTTTGCTTATTTTTATATTTTTCTAACATATATTTAATAAATTACCAAAATAAGATTATACAAAACACGCACGCACACACATATAATGTTATTTGTAATATATAATTATATATTAGTTATAATACAAACTACTAATCAAAATATAATATAATATCTAATCTACAAAACTTTAAAAAAACATATGGAAATATAAAAACTAAGAAACCAAAAAAGATACTCCAATCCATTTTTTTCATTCTCTTATTCTTTGCTCATGAAACCCTCAAACTAATTTAGAAAGGACTTTTTGGTGCCATGTTGGAGAGAGTTCAAGGATTTGGCTGGAAAAGGCAGGTCAATTAATTGAGGTTGTAATTGTGAATTAGGGGGAGATTTTATTTTATTTTTTCTTCTAGTTTTCATTAGGGAGAAGGGTTTTATTTTAATTTATAGTTGCTGGTTGGAGGGGAAAACCCATCAAAACCATCATCCTCTTCAAATATTGTCAAGGAAGAGGATGAGAAGCCCATCAAGGAATGGGATAAATCCATCATGCACAAGTAAGATTCTTAGTTATGCTTTTGTTATTTTTCTATTGGCATACCAAAAAATTGTCTTCATATTATAATGTTGAAAATATTGAAAGGAGCACGTAGAGGGTGTGATAGGGGAACCTTTCCCACCTACCAAACTAACTGCGAGCCCAAAATTACTTGCAAACGGAGACATGGCACCAAAACGGGTAGGGGGAAACCTATTTAAACCAAATTTGATCATTTTTTATTTTTTATTTATATTTAGAATCTCTAAACTAGAGGTTTTATAAATTGTATGCCAAGTGTTTGAAAGAATGTCTAAATGAAACCATAAATTAAAATGTGCAAACTCAAGCTTGCTAAATGTGCATATCATCCTAATAGGTTAAGTTAAACAATGATTTTGGTATTTTCTCGCTTTTGAAAAATCCTTAAACATTTCCATGGCATTTATGTGGTGTCTACCATCGGATTTTGTATAAAAAATGCAAAATGACATTTCAGGTGTGTTAACACCCAAAATTTGTTCACCTAGCTCATCCCCCTAGTCACATAACCCATTTATCCTCTTTATCTACATTTTTGGCCTCCAAAAACCCAAAAATGCCTAAATTGGTAACAAAATGGGAAAAAAATCATTATTTCCCTCATCAATTAATGCAAATCCTTCAAAAAATGTTAAAATCTCATTAAAAAATGGTCAAAATCCCCAAAAAAGAAAAAAAAAGGGGGGGAAAAAGTCAAAATAAAATTAAAAAAGAGGGAAAACTCAAAATACCACAAATGAATACTAATGGTTGCCCAATACCATGGTTCAATACTCCATTACCCAAAATTGCTATAAAAAGGTGATAGAGGCCCCCCATTTCACATCCATGTATCACTCTTCCTACCCTGATGCTGCCAAAATTCCTATTGCACTCTAGCCTACCTCTTTGAGCTTTTGTGCCCATCTAGTCAAGTCTTGGCCACCATTTGAGCATTTGGAGAAGAGCAAGGAACCTTGGAGACCCAGAGCGCTACTCTTTGTACAGCTGCGAGGGCCCCCATCTCCCCAACTTCTGATGTAAACTCTGATTGTAAACTATTATTTGCAACATAATACAAAATACAAATTTTATTCATGGGTTCTTGTTGTTGTTATCTTATTACAATAGTTAGATTAGTTTTTATTTTTATTTGCACTCACATATTATCTATTTTTGAAATTGCTACTAAGGGTTCCAAAATCTTTAGTAGGTTCTCTTTAGCATGAGCTGGTGTGAAAACACCAGCTACAGTTTTGGCGACTCCAACTGGGTCGATTCCCATCAATCTATGGTTTGGCATGATCAGTAGTTATTTTCTGTTTGGTATTTGTTGTTTTGCTTGCATTTTACAATTCTGGCTTAGACTTGGATCATGTACTTGCAGATCTGGCCCTTGCCTTCATAATACCTTTCATCAGTTCTGTTTTTGCGGCTCGACTCGCGACTACAGAGACACATTTTCATGCTGCAGCGCCCGTCTTTACGACTAAAACCTAGGCCCCCAGATCGACTTCCGGCTGAAACCTGTGCTCCAGCGCGAATTTCGACCCACAACTTGCGCCCCAAGCACACTTTCCAACCTGATACCAACGCGCTCCGTGTTCTTTCTGACCCGATACCCACACGCTCCATGCGCTTTCTAACCCGATACTTGTGTGCTCCGCGTGCTTTCGGGTCTGATACCCGTGCGCCTTTCCGCCTGCAGCCTGCGCTGTTCGCGCGCTTCTAAGCCTGAAACCTGCACCCCAATCGCGCCTTTTCTACCCAGACCCGCCCCCGTTTTCGTGTTTTGGTGCAGTTATTCTGCAACTTGCAGCACCCAGAGCGTGACTTTTTCCTTTACAGACGCACCATGCACTTGTTCTTTCCTTTTTTCTTGACCTTGACTGCACCAGAACCCCTTGTTTTCATGCACCCATTTGGCATTGGTACCTTTCTGTTGTTTGCTTGCTGTAGCATTTGAGAATTTTATTTTGCATGCAGCCTTAGTGCATTGCTATCTCTTGCACCATATTTTCAGCAAGTTCATTTATTACATACATGTTATAGCAGTTAGTAATTTAATTTCAGTCTCGGTTGTTTATTTTCAACATTTACTTTCGGAGATATTGAGTTTACACCATTTGCGCACCCACACACTCCCCATAATTCAAGTGAGACTAAAATTGGCTTAATTAAACACACATTAACCCCACTTGGGGACCCAAAAACAACTTTGTATCTAGCTAGGACATTGGGGTTAGGAATACAAATAACACCCCCTTTGTCATACACATTTGAGACATAGTTTTTGTCCTTTAGAGAGCCCAAATTCCCTATTATTTATTGGTACGGTTGACACCGATTTGTCGGAGGGCCTCTCCCTTAGGAGGGAAAGTGGAAATACTGGTTTTGGAAGTATGAGTGGAATACCACTCTCCATTCTATATTAAAGGACACCAACTCGTTGTTCTCGTCGTGCATGCTGGCCCCCATACCAGGTGCGCGACGACCAAAGAACTTAAGCCGCATAACACCTTTCCGGACGTGCCATGAATGAGGTATCTTAGTTTCCATTCTTCTAGGACTCTTTTACCAGAAGTCCCTCTCGGTAGAGGGATATCCTTTAGCCATTTGGTTCTACATTTCGTATTTCCTGACTGCGGATTTCATCACCCTGTAGGGGATACAATTTGTGTGAGCGTTAACAATCAAATTAACACCCCTAGTCATGTGACAGAAGAAGCACATTTTTACTATGCGCCCGCAACATGAAGACATAACACAAAGCACATTCAGAGACAGATCCTCCCTGATCTAATCACTTCTCTCATAAATGGAAGGATTAGGTTAAGAAAGTAAGAACCTAAGGAGACCAAGTTCAGTAATTGAACCACTCAAAAAAAGTCCAAAACTAAGCTACACCAATCAAAAAGTGAAGAAAAATGCATTAATTATGCTTAAAGTATGCTAAGTTGTGCAAAAAGCCTAAAAACTATGGAAAGGGGAGTTTTTGAGTGAAAATGATCTAAAATAATGAAAAAGACCAATCCCACATTGTGAGGAAAAGCTTGAAGACCCATTTCCCAATGCTATATAAGAAAGAAATTTGGGGCATTGTAAAGGACACAAAGGAAGAGCAAAGGCATGCTGAAAAGATTCTGAAGTAGGGAGAAAAGCTCAATTTCTTCAAAAGCAAGGGTGGAGAAAGGAAAGCTCATAGCAATGGAGGAGGGATTCACATCAAGATCCATGGTAGGGATGTATCTCTTCATTGTTTTAATATGAAATGATTCAAGTTTGTTCCATTTGAATGTTTGAATGTTACTTATCTTGCATGATTTAGATTTTTAAATGGTATTAGATCTTAGCTTTGCTTATCTTAATTGATGAATGAATGTAGATCTGATTAATAACTTGTGATAATCATTTTAGTTTGCTGACATAAAGGCTCACCACTTCTTAGTAAAATAACATTTATAGAGTAGACAAGTCCCTACACTATTTGCTGTTATCAGATTGGCGACCATACATTTTGTTGAAATTTCTTGAAATTTCTTCAATTTTTGTGGTGTTCTTTCTTCAGATTTACTCCTTTGTGGCTTAAAGATCCCCTAAAGAACCTTAGATCCAGCTTGAGAAGCTTAAGACCAACCTAACTACACCTCTAATTCATCAAACCACCTCAAATTGCCTTCAGATTTGAATTTCTTGAATGTTGAGTTTCATGAATTTTGAGTTTCTTGAATTTTGCGCTGTGTGAATGCATCTCTGCTAAGATCTTCAGCACTGCCACGATTTGCATTTATGAATCGGTGAAGGATCTTAAATATTTTAAATGCTTTGACAGATGTCTGAATAAGTTCATAGATCTCTGCGTGTGGATGCCTTAAATCTATGCATTGGTAGATCTCTGTGTGTAGTTTAAACCCGATGAGCTTTGCGTGTTCTTTAACCTTTGAAGATCCCTGCATTTAGTTTAAACTTTGAAGAATTATTTAAATTCTGCCTGAATTTTAAAACTCTGCATGTAGATCTCCACAGTCTGAGGTTTTTGAATTTTTAAAACTATGGTACTATCTCCATATCAATGGATCGATTTTTCTTAAGCTCTTCCTGGTTATGAAACTCTGCCTGGAATTTTGAAGATTTTTAATGCTCTGCACCAATTTAAAAACTTTGCGTTGAAGATTTCTTGAGGATTTCGTTGATTCATGTTGTCTTCAAGCTCTGCAATCTTAAGATTTGCGTGTAGGTATGAAAGATCTGCGTGTTCTTTAAGATCTTTAAACCCTGCGTGTTGTTAAACTCTGCAACAATGTGCAAGTTTGCAGCTCTATGCATAGATCTCTGCGTTGAAAGTTCGTCCATCTCTACGTAGTTCTTTAAACCATACCTTTAAACTCAGCAAATAAAGTCCGATCTGGTTTTGATCTACATTTAGTAGATAGCTTATCAATACAACCTGTCAAAGATACTACGTTGGGTTCTTAGCTAATGAAAATTAATAAAATTTGAGTGCCAAAAGCAATCTAATTCCAAACAATATATTAACCCTTTCGAAATTGTTTAAACCACTCATTTTCAAAATCTTTTGCTAAATTTTTGTATGATCCAAGTTCAATTTTTTTTTTTAGATTAAAAAGAATTCAAACAGTTTGCAAAAGTTTTATATAGTTGAGGACAATCTTTTTATTTGGTTTAAAAAGAATTAGTTTATTTTTCCTTTTGAAAAAGTTTAGAAATTTTTTGAAATTTTTTGCTTAAATTGGATTAAATCTTTTGTCATGAACCTTTAAAAGTAATCCAAGTTGCAATTTATTTTTAAATTTGTCTTTAAATGTGTAATAGATCTTTTTGCTTAAGACCCTATGCACATGCTTCTTGGAAAGATCAAACCAAAAACCAATCAAAACCATATTGAAAAGGTCATTTAACCACATTTGCATTGAAAAACAAACCTTGAACATCACATTGTGAGATAAGTTGAAGATAATTTCTTTCCAAAAAAATAGAAATAGACTTTAAGTTAGTTACATTTTGTTTTTAGTTGGAATTTTCTTCATTTGCATGTGCAATTAGAGAGAGTTGCACCTTTAGAGTTCAGTTTTCTTGAAATATATTGTGTATGAGGCACCGTACCCTCTTCACTCGCAGCTTATGGTGATCTTGTGAATGAGAAAGTGTATCTCACTTGTAATAGTTTAGGAGTTAATTTTTTCAAAGCATCTTATATCGAGCCACCGTATCCTCTTCACTCGCACCTTATGGAGACCTTGTGAATGAGAAAGTGGATCTCACTTGTAACAGAGTAGATTTAATTTTTGCATACAGTTTTTCGAGCCACCGTATCCTCTTCACTTGGGCCTTATGGCGATCTTGTGAATGAGAAAGTGGATCTCACTTGTAACAGTTTAGTATTTAATTCATAAGCATTCCAAAGGGCTCTGCGTATCCTCTTCACTTGGGCCTTATGGCGATCTTGTGAATGAGAAACAGGGATCCCCGTGTAATAGAATTAGATTCATGTTTACTTGAGATATCTGTTTGGGTTACATTGGTCTTTAAACATCATTTATTATCCATATTTCAGAAAAAACTGTGCATGAACATACGAAATCTACCAGAAATTTTGCATGTCTGTAAGAAACTCATGAACCTCTAACTCTTCGTTAATTTAGAATATTCATCAAATTGAAAGGTAGAGTAGTGAGCATTTTTCATTGTTTGGTTCATTTTCCTGTTTTCCAGTCAAAACACCACCAGTTTCACTTCCACTCCTGAAACTGAGCAAACTACTCTTAAAATTGGCGCTTAATCTAAAATTGACAAACTTTTGATTTTCATATCACCAACAAGTTTAGGTTAGTTCCCTGGATCAGGTTTGGAGCGTTAACACTCCTGGGCTGCAAAACTTTGAAACTAGCATTGATTAAAGAGAGCAAATCCATTAGTAGCAAAAAACGATTGTCGACAAAGCGCTTCTGAAACATGCGTCAAGCACAAGGTCAATCTGGATAAGTAAAGGGTGGTTCCACCCTTTTGCTTATTTAGTAGTACATGAGCTTATCGAGGGGATTCTATGTTCAGTGACAAGTCCTCAGGGTGACATCTCTGTTTCTAGAGTTCCTGGTTATGAGAGTTGTCCTCGACTTATAACTGTTCCGCCGGACCGTCGATTGTGAAGTGGTAACTTTAGTGGCTATTCCTAGGATATCATATAGGCTATTGTGAGTGGGACACACTTGCAATACCTGAGACATGCTTTGGAACTTTTACTCCTTGGGAGGGTGATTGGTTAGGAACCAACGCTTGCACCCCTGGCAATTAAAGTTTATTGTAACTGTTTCTCACACCTTTGCTTCTAGCAATTGTATGAGGACATGAAATCGCTCAGCCGCTACTAGTTTCAGAAGGCTCTACAATCCATCTTTTCACTGAGCTTCGGTTCTTTGGAAAAGTAAGTTTGCTTGCTTGAAATCTCTATGAATTTTTACTATGTGGACACTTTTTATTTTGTTGAGTCTAGAAATCTATATGATTGTTTGATTCTTTTTTCAAAACTTTTTAAACACATCCTTTTATCAAATTTCTTCGAAGTGGCTTCTCTCCTAACTCGCCAGTCATGGTGGCATAGAGGTGAGTCACTAGAAATTGAAGGCCCCACTACATCACGGAGACATATACAAAATACAAAATACATTGACTTTGAAACTGAAACACTTCTAACTTCAATTAACAACCATAGAGCAGAAACACATCAAACAAATACTGCAACATTACCTATCAAGGAAAACACAAAAACTGTTGATCCTCTTGCTCCATTTGAAATTGAAACATTAGAAGACAACACTGCAACTCATGTAAATCCACCTTTGACAAATCTTTCAGACCCAGTGGTACTTCACATTAGTGAACCATTGCACACCATAAATCCTCTTTTGGCACATTTGGCACACGTGCAGAATTCAACACCTAACCCTATGGCTTCATTAAGAGCACAAGGGACCATATCAACACCATCTCAAACGAGTGCTGGAGGTAGCAATACTTCCAACATCCCTGTGGATTTAGTAGGAACACAAGGGACCACATCATCACAACCTCAAACGGTTGCTGGAGGTAGCAATACTTCCAACTTGACCTCTACCACAACTCCAACAGCTAGTTTACCTGCTGCTACCATAAGTTCAACTAGCACTTTAGTGCCAGTTGGTACAGTTTCGGGTCCCAATCCTGGAAGTACATCCACTTTGCCTGCAGGAATCCCTACTGGAGGGAGTGCCTTACCAAACTTGGGTTTCCCATATGGTTTGGATACTCAAGGTCAAAACAATCCAGGACTAAACCAAAATCCTATTGGCATACCAAACAATCTTCCAAGCTCTACCCCTGGGGGGAATCCTTCACTTTGAAATCTCAAGATCCTTAGTGGAATTAATGGACCATGGAACAATAATGCCAATTGGGGTAATACTCCACAAGTTAGTGGAAGTGCCTTGGGAAGCCATTATCTAAAATTTCCTAGCTTAAATCCTGAGGGCAATCCCATACCCCCAACAGGTAGCACACCAGGAGGTAACCTATCCACCAACCCCATTCCACCATGGAGTGGGCAGGTTCCAGGAAGTACCCAATATTCTTGGGCACCACCCCAGCAAGGGGGCAATCAACCTTGGAAAGCGTATCTAAACCAAGGAAACATTCAATGGAGTGGTCCAATTCCAACTAGTAACCAATCTAATTGGGGACCACCCCCGCAAGGGGGAAATCCACCCATGAATCCCAACCGGTAATGGAGTGGTAATGTTCCACCAAGTAACCAATCTCAATGGAACATACCCCCGCAAGGGGGCAATCGACCAATGAATCCTAACCAACAATGGAGTCGTAATGTTCCACCAAGTAACCAATCTCAATGGAACATACCCCTGCAAGGGGGAAATCCACCCATTAACCCTATGCCACAATGGAGTGGTAATGTTCCACCAAGTAATCAATCTCAATGGAACATACTTCCGCAAGGGGGAAATCCATACATGCATCCTATTCCACAATGGAATGTACAACCTTCAGGAAGTATCCCATCATTTTGGATGCAATCTCCACAAGGAGGTAACCCTTATTGGAATGCTTCTCAAGCCCAAGGAAACCAACAGTGGAGCCATCAAGCTTCACCTGGATATCAAACATTTGCTCTGGCACCATCCAAGTCACCATTTCTAGCCACATTGAATCTACCGAATTTATCCTGGTTGACTAATGACCCTGTTCTACATTTGAATGGGTGGCCAACCATACCAACTAAACTACCCTCAGACATACCCAAGTTTGACGAAAAACCATGGGAAGACCCATCCAATCATGTGATGACATTCCATCTGTGGTGTTCATCCAATTCCCTAGTTGATGATAGTGTTAGGTTAAGGTTGTTTCAGTGGACCCAAACGGGAACTACTGCGAAATGGTACATTGAGTTGCCTCGCAATACAATCACAGATTTTTCATCTTTAGCTATGGTCTGCTTGACACATTTTCAATTACCTATCCGCTATGAGACGGGAACAGAGCTTTTAAATTCACTTAGGCAATCCACAACTACTCACATCTCGGATCACATCCATGAGTGGAGGAGGTGCTGAAGGCTTATTAAAGATGACATACCTGACCCATTCTTAGCAGATTGGTTCATAAAATACCTATTGCCTACTCTTGCCAAAGATGTAGCCATGTCAGGATCCATGACTGAAGAACAACTCATTCAGAGTGCTCACCAAATGGATTTAGTATATTCTCAATCGGGCACACTTTATGACTTAATACCCCATGCTGTAAGACCCGCGTCTGATAGAGCTAGGCCGCCAAAAGGACCTCATATTGTGATTCAATTCGTTAACCAACTTGAACAGATTACCCAACAATTGGGACAAATGTCAGTTCAAAATCAGCAACCCACAGCTGGCCAGGCAACTCAGCGATCTACAACTCATACCCAAACTTCTAAAGTCCTTACAGTTCAAACTGCGGACCCAAAAGTAAAAAAGAAGAAACCTAATGCTAACCCTAGGACAAGAGATGCACCTAAGGTGAATAATCCTACTGGAGTAAATCACGAAAACCAAAAGAACAAGTACCCTTGCAAAATTTGCCAAGGGGACCATCCTACTCATCTTTGTACTCATATGGATTATATTCATCGCATGTTGGTGCAACGAGGAGGACAACAACCACAACCTGCTGTCCTAACTCAACCCTTCCCCCAGCAAAAACAGATGTTTGCTGCGGCACCAGTACCTCCACCAGGAGGAAACCAGGAAAACCCCCCACAAGGGGGCAATCCACCCAACGCTAATATCTTCACAATTGGTGAACATGACATCCATATCCAAACAAGGGCTTGTTCTTATGAAATACCTTCAAAAGATGTTGAAACAATTGGATCTCAGCCTAGTGGTTTTCTAAATATTGAGAAACCAACCATAGACATGGTGCCTCGACCTCCAAAAGGGGTCCTCTGCAAAACAACACACAACCCCAATGCGCGAGCTGCTCAAAACTACAATGTGGTTGAAGATTTAGCTCAAGCTACTTGTGCAATGTCTGCCTTGGAAGTGTTACAAAGTTGTCCCGCTCAACGGAAAGCACTATTGTCTGCCATCAGTGCTATTGATCCATCAGACACTAATTTGATCACATTTGACTTAGAACAACCCACATGTAGGCTTTCCTCACAAATTGCATTCCAAATTAAAGTAACTTCACATGGTAAGAACATTTTTCGAACCGTTGTGGATGAAGGAACCTCCACTTGTGTTATGTCACTAGCTTGTTGGAAAGCTTTGGGATCACCCACCTTAGTACCATCCCACACAATTCTCAAGGCATTTGATGGTCATTCGTTCCCACCTCATGGACTTATCATGGCTTTCCCAGTTGAACTGGGGGGGGAAACAGTTCAAGTAGATGTTGAGGTAGTGGATGCACCCATAGACTACAATTTTCTATTGGGCCGCAGTTGGATACATAAGATGATGGCTGTAGTATCTTTCGTATTCTGATTCATTCGGTTCCCCCACCAAGGGAAGATTGTCACGATCGATCAACTAGATTATTGCACACCTGAAACTGGTCTCCACTCGAATGTACCTTTTGTAGGGGATTCAACGATGGTGATTCAAGATGTTGGGGTAGGAATGTTTAAAGACTCGTCCCTTTTGGGAACTTTTCCAATTCCACCACCAATATTGACCCCTAACACTGCCGTGATTTTCACCATTACATCGGAAGTGTACTTTCCTTTAATATTTTTCTCTAACTCCGCATCGGAGGTTGGTTCCACCTCATCGGTTGGAACCTCCAACGAAAACACCCTGGATGGAAATACACATACTTCTGCACCACATGATGAAATGGAGAGTAGTGTTCCCTTTTCTGTCGTATAGCTCGCTTATCAAGCTATTCAAATGGCCTCGGTAGAACTGGATCAAAATCCTCCCAAGATGGAGGAATATGATCTCTATACTTCACCTGTTTGGGCATTGAACTCTCATAGTACCCATGATCTCCTGGATCAGACTTTCTCTTCTGATGAAGCCATCCTAGAAGTCATGAACATCTCAGAACGACCCTGGGAGGATATGCACCACAAATCCTCATTTCTTCCCAAAATCGATTCATTAGAAGTTAAGCCTGAAAATCTCTAGTTTGATGACGATATGACCAAGTACCAATGCCCTATCCAAACCCACAATGTGAGTTTGGAAGGAAACTTGGCGAACATTTCAAAAACCATCCCAATTGAAAGATCCATAAAACTTGGCATCTTTGAGAATATCAACATAGGTGCGGATTGTTCTCTTGAGGAAATAGCACTTTATACTGCTTTATTTAAAGAGTTTCGTGATGTGTTCACATGGTCTTATGAAGAAATGCCAGGCATTGATCCCAGTATCGTGGAACATGAGATCAAAACCTATCCCAATGTTAAACCTGTGTGGCAAAAACTACGTCCAGTGAACCCTAAGAAGTCCGCTGCCATTAAAGCCGAGGTCGAAAAGATTTTAAAGCTAGATTCATCTATCCTGTTCCTTTGACTAATTGGGTATCCAATCCCGTTCTCGTTAACAAAAAACAAGGAACTATCCAGGTTTGTACCGATTTTAGAGATCTAAACTTGGCTTGTCCTAAGGTTAACTATCCCACACCCTTCATTGATCAGATCATTGATGAATGTGCCGAGAATGAAATCTTTTCGTTTATGGACGGCTTCTCCAGTTATAACCAAATCCAGATAAAAAAGGAAGACCAACATAAGACAACTTTCATACGCCCTTTGGGGACCTTCGCTTATCGGAAAATGCCATTCGGCCTTAAAAACGCCAGAACTACTTTTCAAAGATCTATATCATACACATTTCATGACATTAAGAAAATCATTGAGGTTTATCTTGATGACTTAGCAGCTAAATCTAAAATAAGAGCTGAACATAGTGCCCATTTACGAGCCATCTTCGAGCGCTGCCACAAGTACAACATTAGGTTAAATCCAAATAAATGCATGTTTTGTGTGGACTCTGGGAGGTTACTTGGGTTCGTAGTGTCCCAAAAGGGGATCATGGTCGATCCCATCAAGGTTGAGGCAATACTTCAGTTGCCTTCCCCAAGAACAATCACTCAACTTCAAAGCCTTCAAGGGAAAGCTAACTACTTGAGGAGATTTGTCGAGAATTTTGCTGAAAAAGCTAAAGGTTTCATGCGTCTCTTAAAACAATATGCAATATTTATATGGGATGACCAAGCTCAACGTTCATTTAATGAAATAAAGAAAGCTTTGGTCTCTTCCCCAGTGCTTAGTCCACCAAACTATAATAGAGACTTTCTACTATATTTGGTTGCATCTCCTTCCACCATTGGAATGGTCTTAGCACAAGAGGATGAATCATCCCAAGAACATGTTATTTACTATCTTAGTAAGGGCCTTGCAGGTCCCGAATTGAGATATTCCCAGGTCGATAAGTTGGCCTTTGCAGCAGTCCATGCTGTCCAATGACTTAGACATTACATACTTCCAAGGAAAACAACCATAGTGGCTGAAATGAACCCCATGAGACACATTTTGTCCCGCCATATCATTGGTGGCAAATACTCAAAATGGATAGTAATTTTACAAGAATTTGACCTCGAATTTAAAAATGCTAAAGCCAAGAAATTGTTAGCATTTGCTGAGTTAATGTCTAAGTTACCCATTGAGAAGTAGGGTACTGTATCTGTTGAATCTTGGGCAGATGAACATGTATTCCTCATTGCAAATTCTGATCCTTGGTATGGAACATTCATCATATATATCCAAACCCAAAGGATTGATCCTTAGTTTTCTAGTATTGAATGTCATCACATTCGACACCGAGCTCGAAGATACCTCATCATCGGGGATACTTTGTACCGTCGAGGAATTGACATGATATTAAGACGTTGTTTAGTACACGAGGAAGCTGAACAAGTGTTGAATGATTGCCATGCTGGGGCATGTGGCAGTCATCTTTCTGGGTTGGCAACTGCCCAGAAAATCTTGCGTGTAGGATACTTTTGGCCTAAAATTTTCAAAGATTGCATGAAGGCCGTCAAAAAGTGTCATCGTTACCAAATTTACACAAGAAAAATGCGCGCACACCCTGTAGTAATCGTGGGTCCATTTTCAAAATGGGCCATTGATTTTATGACGGTCAACCCTCCTTCGGCCGATGGCCACCACTACATCATCGTAGCAGTGGACTACTTCACCAAGTGGGCTGAGGCGATGCCTACATTCAATTGCACGAGTAAAATTGCAGCATATTTTCTATTCAATCATGTGATAGCAAGGTTTGGTGTACCCAAAGAAATCACTATCGACAACGGAAGTCATTTTAGGAATTCCTGTATGGATGAACTTACAGACCGGTTAGGATTGCGGCAGGACTTTTCCTCGCCATATTACCCTCAAGCAAACAGACAAGTAGAAGCCATCAACAAGGTTTTGAAAACTATGTTAGAGAGGACAATTGACAAAAACAAGAATAACTGGCACTTGATGTTGTTTACTGCTCTTTGGGCTTACCGAACGACTGCTAAAACCGCAACCGGATTTACTCCCTTCCAACTGGTTTATGGAGAGGAAGTTGTGTTTCCGATTCAATGTGAAATCCCATCATTAAAGATAGCAGTCGAAGTCCTACCTAACACTTCCGCAAAAGAGGAAAGGCTTCTCCATCTCCATTCTCTTGATGAAACTAGAAGGGAAGCCTCTCGAAATGTAGAAGCACACAAGAAGAGGGTTAAAACACAATATGACAAGTCTACCCGTCCCCGAGTCTTTTCTGAAGGCGATCTAGTTTTAGTTTATGACCAAAACCAAGATAAAATAGGAGAAGGGAAATTTGTAGCTAAATGGTTGGGCCCACTTGTAGTCAAAACTGTGTTAAAAAAAGGAGCTTATGAATTGGTCAATTTTTATGGGGAACCCATGTCGGAGATCAGAAATGGTCTCTATCTAAAGAAATAATTCACGTAGGCACTGATGCCTCGCACCATTTGTTGTATTCTTTGTATAAAATTTTGTACATTAGTTATTTCAGGCACACACTTATCTTGCTTGGCATTGTCACTTTGGCAGATGGCACAAGAATATTTCACATATTTGGGATATGCGGATGGCACCAGTCGTAGTTCTCGGAACATTGCTTCCGCCGCATGGGTCATTTTCACACCTAATAACGAAGTTCTTAGTTCAAGAGGTATTTTCCTCGGATCTGCAACCAACAATGTTGCAAAATATAATGCAGTTATTGAGTTTCTTGTTGAGGCTATCACCCTTGGCATTCGACAAATAATCGTCAAAATGGACTCAGAATTAGTTGTATTCCAGTTAAATGGTCAGTATCAAGTTCGACATCCTACACTGTTTAGAAAGTTTCTACGAGTACGTCTTTTAGAGCATTAGTTCGAGTTTATTGAATATATACACATTCCTAGAAGTCTGAATAATTTGGTTGATTCTTTGGCCAACTATGTACTTGATTGGCATCTAAATCATTAACATCATACCAAAAAACAAGCATGTACATTATTTCATGGCCAATTTAATTGAACACATCATTTAAGGACATAAGTAAAACCGAAATAAGCTAGCTTACATCATAACCCAAAAAGTGTGTAAATTTTTCACACACCAAAAAGAATAGTGTAAATACTATTTCTCTTTTTGATTCTTTTTCTTACAGATAACACCCAAAAAAATTTCATAAAAAAATGAAAAAAATTTGAAAACATGGGAAACTGTTTCAAAATTTTCTAGTTCGACATCAAAACTAACCCACAATTGGCAGATCAAAGACTAAAGGTTCACATCTTCTAGAAATTCAAGCTAAAAAAGGATGCTTCCTCTCATACATCAGTTGCACAACGAATGCATAAGGTAAATCATGAGTATTTTTACTTATCTTTTATTCATACATGTACAAACCATATCCTTTTGAATGATAGAAAGATGCATAATTCCTCAATTTTAGCTATCTTTTTAGATATTAAATGCACATTTGAACCAGTTTCTAACTAAACTGTTGGGTAGTGAAATGGTTTTGATTTCAGGACTTGAATACTTTGACAGTTCAAACTATTTGATTCAGGTAGTTGAGACAGACCATGATTCATGATGATCTACGATTTTGGCATTTTTCACAAGACTCAAGATGAAGTAAACCTCATTGAACCATTCCTAGTTGCCCATTTCACCAAATTGGATAACCTCAGTCACATGGTATTACTTCACCGTCCGTCGACACCTAATCCTGCTTTAGATAGCCTACCCCGGGAGGGAACAACTGTAAGAGTGTGCACAACTAGCTTAGCCCTTGTTTGCAATATGGATCTTTGCCTTGGCCTAACCCGTGCCCTTGAAAAATAGGCGTACGCCCATGCAACACTTGTTCCCTCCTATGTATCATAGAATTCTTTATTCTTTTTTAAAAATGAAAAAGCATAAAAAATTAAAAAACACAAAAATCCAAAAAGGGAGAGAATTGAATCACTTCATGTTATAAACTTTGAAGAAAACGGCAATAGTCAGTCCTTGTCCCCCTTGAACATGACACATAAAATTGTATCCGCTGTCAGTACACCATCTGCATTTGCCTTAGGAAATTGTACCAGTATTTTGAATAGATCTCCACCGATGGGTTATCCTTCCCGTCACCAATGGAGATTTCGTTAATGCATCTGGCATTAGCGGATTTTATTAAGGTCGGTTACTCAAAGTCCTATGTTGCCAAGTGTCCATTCTGCGTCGTGTTATGTGTTCAAGGGAAGTTCAAACCGAGTCGTCCATTCCTCAAATATTCCTAACCAATCATGTCAGCCTTCCTTGTGTCAGTATACAATGTTGGATCTTGCAATTCTACCAAATTATATCAGACTATTGATCTTTGTTTCGTATCGGTTGATGTGGGATGCATTAATGCCCTCCTTCCGATGGATCTATTCCTATCAACATCAAATCATCATCTAGGACATGGATCTAGAAACCCAAGAGTACCTTGGATCTTACAGTCATTAGTGGCAGGTTTCCTCGAAAATGACAGTGGGTATACATCAATGACCCCTGATTGTTTGATTCTACAAGTGTTCAACTTCAGAACATCCATTCACACTTGCTAGTTTGTACTCAGTACCTTAGAGTCCATCATCATTATCGGTGGGTCTCTTCGCATCTGTTAACGGTATACATCAATGACCGATAATTAGATGTGTTTTATTATGCTCGACATTAGATCATTTATTCGCATGATATAAACTCGTACTATCGTCGGTTAGTATTGAAGACCTTGGGAAAAACAGTTGTATAACTCATTGATGCACTGCCCGAGCTGCGCAAGATTAGACTACCATGTCAGAAGTCCGATGCAGACTTTGTTCTCGCACGTATCAAAGTGCATGTTTACACTTATGAAAAATTTACTTTTGACATGGATCCACTGTGTATTGTTTGTGGCCATGCTTGTTACTGCTGAGCATGGGTATGCCCGCCTCAGGAAGATATACTATATTTGAGAAATTGCTATGTTTTGCAGGTGTGATCCTCAATCCTGCACCCGTGAGTTTTTCCTTTCTTCATCCTTGCTTTGAACGATAAAGAGTATTAGTATACAGAGTATAAATTTCAGTAATGTATTTCGGCCCTTAGCTCTGCTTCGGACCTCACACATTAGGGGGCATCTGTTAACAATCAAATTAACACCCCTAGTCATGTGACAGAAGAAGCACATTTTTACTATGCGCTCGCAACATGAAGACAAAACACAAAGTACATTCAAAGACATATCCTATCTGATCTAATCACTTCTCCCATAAATGGAAGGATTAGGTGAAGAAAGAAAGAACCTAAGGAGACCAAGTTCAGTAATTGAACCGCTCAAAAAAGGTCCAAAACTAAGCTACACCAATCAAAAAGTGAAAAAATGCATTAATTATGCTTAAAGTATGCTAAGTTGTGCAAAAATCCTAAAAAATATGGAAAATGGGGTTTTTGAGTGAAAATGATCTAAAATAATGAAAAAGACCAATCCCACATTGTGATGAAAAGCTTGAAGGCCCATTTCCCAATGCTATATAAGAAAGGCATTTGGGGCATTGTAAAGGACACAAAGGAAGAGCAAAAGCATGCTGAAAAGATTATGAAGAAGGAGGAAAAGCTCAATTTATTCAAAAGCAAGGGTGGAGAAAGGAAAGCTCATAGCAATGGAGGAGGGATTCACACCAATATCCATGGTAGGGATGTATCTCTTCATTGTTTTAATATGAAATGATTCAAGTTTGTTCCATTTGAATGTTTGAATGTTGCTTATCTTGCATGATTTAGATTTTTAAATGGCATTAGATCTTAGCTTTACTTATCTTAATTGATGAATGAATGTAGATTTGATTAATAACTTGTGATAATCATTTTAGTTTGCTGACATAGAGGCTCACCACTTCTTACTAAAATAACATTTATAGAGTAGACAAGTCCCTACACTATTTTCTGTTATCAGTGAGCTTCCATATCTTTTAGATAGGTGTTTGCATGCTCCTATACCCCCTTGGTTAGTGAGTATTTTTTCTTTCTAGGAGTGTTTCTTGTTGGTATTCTGACCATTTTATTGTCGCTCCACTTATTGTAGCACTCTATTGCAACAAGTGTTTTTGAGCTTGTTGTTGGCCTGAGTGCCGTCTTTTTACGAGATCTCCTTTTGCAGACACGATTGCACTAGGATTTTTGAGCGTTTTATCTTCCACAACTCTTTATCACTTTTACACCTATCACCATTAATTCATCAAGACACTCTCATTGCCTACTGAGCCAGTCCCCGCAGTACAGTCCACTCGACCCCACTCGTCACGCTCCCTTGAGACGCACATCTTCGTCGTCAGATCTTCATCCCAACGCCCCTTATTTCACATCTGATTTTGAGCCAGATTCACCTATATACACAGCTCTGTCTAGCCCCATGGCCGACGTGAACCCCAACCCCCTTCATGGCGGGATTGTCATCAGTGGATCCACCATTGGCCCAACCACCATTTCAATATCCATCCCTGCTATTCCATCTACAGGACGTACACCTTGCATTTCAGTCACTACTTCTATACCCATCGGTAGTGGATCTATTCTGACCACCATCCCTTTGGTCACCAGTAGTAACCTTGGGGGCACCGACCCTTCCTCCTTAATCCCTCCACCTTTTACCGGCGGTCCCTCGATGTCCGTTGTGACACACACCACTACCCCACCTCTCGATGGAGGTGTCCCCCCGATCGACGCCATGGCTAGCATGCAAGCCACTTCGATCACGCCACATCCTCATGCTAGTTTTCCATTCATGGCCAATCTCAACCTACTTGATCTATCCGGATTAACTAATGATCCGATTCGACATGACCCTACATGGCCTCCCATGCCTACCAAACTCCCTTCGGACATCCCAAAATTTGAAGGGAAGGGTGGTGAGGACCCCCAGAACTACATCATGTCCTTCCACTTATGGTGTTGCTCCAACTCTATAGTGGATGACTCGATCTGCCTACGCCTTTTACAATGGACACTCACTGGCGCTGCAGCCAAGTGGTATATTGAACAACCACATGGGACGCAATCCACTTTTACCTCCCTCGCTTCGACTTTCTTGCAGTTCTTCTAGTTACCAGTCCATTATGATGCTGGTGTTGAGATTTTACTATCTTGCAGACAAAACACGGCTACCCATATCACTGACCATATCCATGAATGGCGTAGATGCCGTAGTTTGTGTAAGATCAAGTTAGCGGACTGTGTATTTTTAGATTGGTTCTTGAAGTCCCTCATACCAGTTATCGCCAAGGATGTGGCATCTGAATGACCCCAAACTGAAGAAGAAGACATACTTAAAGCCGAAGAGTTTGACATTATCTATGCACAGTTGGGTTACCTTTACTCCATTTTACCAGATGCTCCTCACGGTGATTCCTCCTTGAAGGACGCAGAGGGCGCTTCCCACACTGCTGAAGGCATTATTCAACACGTTGCATCTAGTAGTCAGCGATATGTCCATATGCATCCTGCCACCATCCCGAATTATAATCCTACACCCAACTCTACACCACCCGCTATGAGTTGTGGTCCTGACCTTTTGTGCGCCATGACCCACTTTGGAGCAACACCTTCGCATGTTCCCCCGACCCAGGCTCGTCATATACATGGACCTTCTTGTCTGAATTATAATTGTCCCCACGTTAGAGCGAGCTCGCCAACTCTGGAGTGACGGCACCCAACGCCAAGGACATGTTGCACCTCCGACACCACCAAACCACCGCAACCCAACACACAACCTATGGTGTTGCAGACCCCCCTACCCACGCAAGGGGTAGTATCCACCCAACCTTTGGCTCCCCCTCAAGGGGTTGCCACACCACAACAACCAGTTTATTACGCTGCTCCTGTTAGTCAACCCATTGACTCAGGTACCCACCACCTTTTAATGATGTCTTCAGCTGATGTCAACCTTCAAATGCACCGTAACCAGTATGTTTCAACCACCGAAACCATTCATGCAGACAAGGTCACTACAACTCTTCCCACACATCAGTCATTACGCCTACCCCCATCACTATTCGAAGGCCCCCCCAAAGCTCTTATATTCACTATACGCCATATCAATAACAACCCCAATGCTCGTGTTTCTCCCAACTATAATATCGTGGATGAATTAGCCCAATCCCCCACCGCTATGTCAGCCTTGGAAGTTTTAAAGAATTTCCCAGCGCAACACAAAACACTATTTTCCGCCATAGGTGCAATCGATCCTTCTGAATCACAAATGATGACATTTGATTTAGACCAATCCGAACCACGCATACCTTCCACCTTAGCATTTCAAGTCTATGTGTTAATCCAAAATCTTGCGATTCGTCGATGCATCATCGATGAGGGTGAATCTACATGCATCATGTCTACATTCGTGTGGAATAATCTAGGATCCCCTACCCTACAGCCATCCACGACTGCCTTACGAGCTGATGATGGTCGTTCATCTCAGCTGCAAGGCCTTCTGGCTAATGTTCCAATCCAATTAGCTGAAAAAAATTGTCCTGATTGACATTGAAGTCATTAATGCCCAACTCGACTTCAACCTACTCCTAGGAAAAAGCTACATGTATGCCATGAAGGCTGTTGCTTCATCTATGTTCTATCTTATGATGTTCCCTCATGAGGGACGGGTTTTCAAAATCAACCAGGTAACTTACTATGACCCGAACATGCCCACTACACCAGAAAATGTCCTCCCCATGGTTGAACAACCTGTTTTTGGTGCGCCCACCCCTTTGATTTCCATCGTAGGGCCTGGAATTTATTTTGAGACTCCAATGGTCTCCACATTTAATTATGTACCGCCTCTCCCTCCGGCCATTGAGATCACTGACAAATGTACCATTTCATCAAGTCAATCAGTCCCTAACCCTCAACCACCACTTATGTCTCAATTGCCATCGGTACCTAGCCATGTTGGAGCCAGACCGATCCACACAATCCCGTTCTTATTTCCACCATCAGGTGTAGTAAGTATTCCTGTCATGTCCATGCTAAATCTCCCGGGGTTGACGTTAGGACTTCCAGTGTGGTATTTATCTGCCCCTAATCCCACTCCAATGCCACAAGTCATTCTTCAACCGGTCCAACCGATCACCACCACCAATCATCCACCTTCCAGTGTGGTGGAAACATTTTCCTCCAACACCACCCCTCAGTCATCCAAGAACGCTGGGGGCAGAGCCATGCACACTCATACTGCACCAAATGCAACTAAAACCATGCACCCTCCCCCTCCATCCTGTGCACCTCCCAAATGTGCGTTGTGCGATGATTTGGGCCATGCAACCCATAATTTTCCTCAATTACCCGAACCTTCAAGCACACATGAAGACATTGGACGATGGCCCCACTATACTGGTTGTCAAATTACCAACCACCCCCCCACTGCGTAGCAAATCATTGCACACCAACCACTCCTGCGCCATATGCGGAGTTTATGACCATTACTCTCATCATTGTCCCGACTTACCAGAGTATCAGTTGGTGTTGCATGAAATGCATCAGTCTTCTTTAGAATCGTCCATTAGTACCATCGAGGTGATTCACCTACCCAAATCCTTATCCTCGACAGAGGTTAACACTATTTATATGATTTCCATAAGTGGAAAACCAACCATTCCCCCAACCTCTAGCTTTACCTCTTTCGATCTGTCCACACAACGTTTTCGCAGTGACGAAGAAATCCTCGAAGCACTAACTGCACGTGACTTCCCTTGGGATGACATGCATCATAAACCTACTTCATTCCCAAGGAATCTACTCCTGTTACGGCCAACCAACTTTCCATCAAGTCGAAAGACTTCATCCATGTTAGAAAAACAGGATCGCAGAGCAATAACAATGAACAGAAATGCAAATATAATCACACATACACATTACAAGAGAGACACAGATATATCGTGGTTCACCCAACTTGGGCTACGTCCACACTGAATTTGCCAGTCCTTATTATTATTACCGTCCAGCAAGTCGAAGGGATACAACCTGCAGCACAACCGCTGCACTTCCTCTTCTCTGTTTTTACAGTCTCTCACCCGATCTCAAAGATCTTTACAATGCATAAAACCTAATACATCAACCCTAGCCGTATTACAATGTCCTTCTTTTATAAGGGAAATACAATGGGAAAATACCACGGGATACCCAAAACCATGGGCCCGCAAAACAGCTGGCGAAAACAGCCCCAAAAATTTCCTTCGGGGGCGTTGCCCCCGAACCCCCATTTCTCGGGGGCGCTGCCCCCGGACCCCCCAGCTAGGGGGGATGGGCCCCCCTGGAACCCTGTGGGGGGGCGATTCCCCCCCACACCCCCCCGCTGGGGCGAGTGTACAGTCCACCTACACATCATATAGAACTGGGGTACAAACACGGCTAATACAATATCATCAATGAGACTAGAAGATCTGGCTCCACAACCAACAATCCATAGCCAAGTGGAATGGTTTAAGAGCCCCATCCGAGCTCCTGATTCCTTCGACAAAGGTAACATGGCTAACATCTCACCCACCCTACAGGTCAATATTTCCATCACACCTGGGATAGTTGAGAATGTTATGTTAGGTGCCTCATGTACTCAAGACGAAGTCGCTGCCTATAAGAAGCTCTTCCAAGAGTTTCGTGATGTTTTTGCTTGGTCATATACTGAGATGCTTGGTCTTGACCCTGCCGTTGTTGAACACTGTATTGATACTTGGCCTAACATCCCACCTGTCCTTCAAAAGAAATGACCCATTCACCCTTCTAAATTACCAGCCGTGAAGGACGAAATTGAAAAATTATGACAAGATAGGTTCATTTATCCCATTTCTTACACCACATAGGTGTCTAATCTAGTGTCGGTTAACAAAAAACATGGCACCATTCGCGTTTGTACTAATTTTTCATGATCTGAATTTGGTTTGTCCCAAAGACAACTTTCCTACACCTTTCATCGATCAACTCATTGATACATGTGTGGGCCATGAGATTATATCCTTCATGGACGGTTTCTCTGGCTACAATCAGATTCAAATTCGTAAAGAGGATCAATATAAGACTGCCTTCACTACTCCATGGGGCACCTTTTCCTATCCCGTTATGCCATTTGGTCTTAAAAATGATGGTGCCACATTTCAGCAGGCCATGACCTTTTTTTTTCACGACTTGGTCCATATTATCCTTGTATACTTGGACGACCTCACCGCTCGATCCAAGAAGCGATCCAACCATCTGGACGATCTCCGGCAAGTCTTTTTGCATTGTCGCAAATATAACATTCGCTTGAACCCCCTCAAGTGTGATTTTTGCGTTCCTATCGGCTGGTTACTGGGTTTCATTATTTCCCAAAAAGAGATCACTGTCGACCCTTTGAAGGTTAAATCCAATTTTGAGCTCCCATCGCCACGTACATTAAGCCAGTTACAAAGCCTTCAAGGAAAATCCAATTTTCTCCGTCACTTTGTTCCTGACTATGCTACTAAATTTCATGGTTTCCTTCGCTTGCTTCGGACCCACGTTCCCTTCATTTGTGACGAATAGGCACAAGCGGTTTTTGAAGCATTAAAACAAGCCTTGACTTCCGCCCCATTGATTTCACCTCCTGATTTCTCGAAGGATTTTATCCTTTATGTTTTGGAATCCAAATATGTCGTTTCCGGTGTGTTAGTCTAGGAAGATAGTGTGCATCAGGAACGTGTCATATATTATGTGAGTCAGACATTGTCTGGTTGTCTAGACCACCACTACGATATCCCCATGAGGAAAAATTGGCCCTCGCCATTGTCTTATTTGTTCAGAAGGTACGCCACTACATTCTTCTGAGCCGAACTACAGTTGTGGCAGACTCCAACCCCGTGGTCTGTCTCTTGAGTCACCGCCTCCTTCAAGGCCGCGTGGCTAAATGGATAATTATCCTTTAAGAATATGAACTGAAATTTGTTACACCCAAGAGTACCAAATCCCTTGGACTGGCCCATCTCATGACCGACTTCCCCTCTTTTGGTCATTTTGTCTATTGCGGCCTATTCATGAGCACTCTGCTCCCCCCATAATGCAGCTATTGCGTTATTTTGTCGCCATTCATCTACCCGCAAGGAGGCCCCATCAGTGTTCCCCCCTCACCTTCTTTCTTGGCTCATTCATATTTGTCCCTTGATTGAGCACTTCCTCTTTGCTTGGATTTTACATCTGTTCGATATACTTTTATCCCTTTTTCGGGCCGAGCACTTCCTTTATGAAAAAGGCACTCGGGAAGTTTCTATTAAGCTCTTTTCTAACTCCTTAAAGAATGAAAAGACCACCGAGAAATATTGATTCCTTTCATGCTCGTTAAAGTATCTGAAATGGCGTCTATATGGTAATTTTAACCCTTTTCTGGACTTGGTAGATTAATTACAAAAAATGAATACTCTAGTCACATCGGCTAGAAGAGTTCTCCATCGCATACTTTTATGATTTTACGGACTTTGGGGACTAACACATGAAAAAGAACCCCCTCAGATTCTTCTTATTGCTTTCAGACTCTCTAAAATTGAAAGTGACCACGAGCATTCACTGTCCTGGGCTCGTATAAATCCACACGACGGTATCCTCTCCACATTTCAGATTCTTCTTATCGCTTTCAGACTCCTTAAAATTGAAAGCACCCACGAGCATAAACCATCCTTGGCTCGTACAAATCCACACGACAACATCCTTTCGAAAACACTTCTATCCCTTCTTTGAGATCCTTAAACCATGAAGAAGGTCCAAATGGTGCCTGTAATGTCCCTTATTAGGAATTTTATTAAAATTGCAATTTTCCACTTTTTTTCCCTAGTTCGACCTTTGACTAGTTTTGATCTCTAGGTCCCAAATTTGCCCCAAATGATCCCAAATCTTCTGAGAAGGTATATGAATGATATTAGAACATAAATATGTGTTTTAGGGATTCCTTTGGACCTTTAAAATACTTCTGAAAATCCTCTTTCAATTTTAATCAATGTAGGTAACTTTATTAGTGATTTTCCTTTGACTAGTATTGGTCTCTAGGTCTCAAATTGACTCCAAATGCCTTCAAATATTCAAGGAAGGTGTATGAATGATATTAGAAATTGAATATGATTTTTATGGATGACATATGTCCACCAAAAGACCTCTGCAAACTCTCTTAATATTCTAGACCAATTATGCAATTTTACTAGTAATTTGGGGTTCAAATCCCCCTGGGGTAAGTACTGAAAATGGCTTCCCAAATGCCTCCAAACCCACTCAAATTTATGAACAGAGGTATGTAATGTTTTAATTATTTTATTAAAGTCTCATATGCACCATTAATGGATTATTATAACTATTCTCACCCTCTCCCATTCAACTGCAAAAATCCCCAATTCGACCCTTGGGGAAATGACACTATTTCACCTCCCAATACAACTAAACTGAGTCAAAATGCTTCAAATGCTCAAGTACAGTACATTAAAATTGTAGAAGACATCCATGGAAGTATATTGATCACAAATATATCAGAGAATCATCCATTCATTCGAAATCATCATCAATACATTGGCTCACAACAAGGTAGTGGGGAAATGGCATTGTTCTTCCATTAAAAATGAGATTTATACATTTCTACTTGGAATTTCAACCTGAAACTTTTTGGAGATGAAGAACAGAGTATTTAATTCATATTACAAAATAAATGGGGCATTAAAAGCTTCCCCAAAGAGTACAATAGCTCACCAAAAACGCCCTCCCTCAAGGATCAAGAATATGCCATCAAAACTGGAAATGGTTGAAGGAGTGAGATGCAATAGAAGAAACCATGAGCTGCCCTGTAGCTTACACCTAAAAATAAAGACTCTATTAAAGCTCCAAATTAAAGGTCTGAATGGCCTTTCCAATTACCAACTTGGATGGGAATCTTTCACCCTCGAAATTGGCCAAGGCAAGAAACTAGTCATCCACTAGCTCTCCCTCTACACAAATGCAATTCCAAATTCTACAAATGATCAAAAGCCATTCTCATACTTCATTTCTACATTTTATAACCAACATTATCCTTCTAAGGGTCGAAATCCTCTCAATAGATTCAATAGATTTCCATTTAAGAAATATTCCACATTTGCCACTTGTCTCCTAGTTCCAACCTTCCATCTTCTCCCAAATTCGATTTTGAGTCTCTTTGGCTTCTCCAACTCCCAAATTCGCCTTCCTTGAGCCTATTTTTGGGGCTGACATGTCATAGTGGTTAGATGTCAGAGGTCAGGTCTGCAATTTGTCATAGTTGTCATAGATTCTCCATCATTGGTGTCATAGGGGCTAGGGAATCTAGCCCAAGTGTCCACAAACTTCCACTTTGACTCTTTATCTTCCATGGAGGTTACCAATCCTTCCCAATTAGACCTAATATGCTCAATGACATGTGTTATGACTTACCAACTCACCCAAGAGTGTTCACATTCCCATTAATTCGAATTTGCAAAAGAGAGATACCATGTATTATGAAAAATCAAGCTAGTGTGGGTCCCACATCCTCCATATGTCTCCAAAACCATTTGTCACCTAGGATTTCTATTGAATTTCTTTATTCACTCTATTTATTAAATACTTGAACCCTTCTAATGTCTAAACATAATTTATTATCCCCCTTATTCCAAATTCCAAAGCTTCCACCCCAAACCTAGGAAACTAGTAATTTTCCTCATTGGCAATTATTTGACCCTTAACATCAATTTTACAAACTCTAATGAATATGGCTAATGTGATTAGGCCATTGTGACCCAATTCCAAATTTGGTACATGACAAATTCTCCCTTCCCAATATTGCTTGTCCTCAAGCAATTTCAAACATGGGTGTTGAAGAACCTGCTTTCTGTATAATTCTTTGAAGTTGCCATTGAATTGCCAAACCTTGAGTCTTTGAGTTTCCATGAAGATTTTAGAGAGGAACCACCATGCTTGCTGCTGCACTACTCTGATAACAATCACTTTATTAAGTAGGAAATCCATCTCCCATACTTCTTGTTTCCCCTAAAAAATTGAAACCAATGAGATAAAAATTATTCCAGGGTCCCATTGCTTGTATTGCACCCCAACAATGAAGAGTGCTCTCCAACCCATACCATCAGATAAGATGATTCTTGGATCCCATTTTCTTGTATGCATTCTTCCAAACATCATGATTACAAAATATATATCATCAAAGTACATAACTACATAATGAAAATGTACATCAAGGAGGTGCTTCATCAAAGAATCATGAAAGTGCTTGTACCTCCAAGCAAGTAGACCACGATTTTCCAAGTGCATACAAGCTTCAAGTGACCAATCAAATATGCTCCAATGACATAGGTGAGGATCCCATGTCCTATAATGCTACTCTAAAAGGATGTGATATGCATCAAAATATTCAACCATGTATTCTTTCATCCAAGAAGTGAATGAAGAATCTCCACTAAAATCTGAACCAAATAATGAGCAGAAAAAACAAGGAGACTTCAAATGACTCAAATAATTCTCACCCATACATCCATGAATGTGAGAATCATAAAGATGTAACAAAGTATGTGGCTGCCAACAAAAATGTTCTCTCATCATAAATCTATTCACCCAAGTGTTGGATGAAGTTCCTCTAACATCAAATGAACCAAGTGTTGAGCAAGAAAAACCATGAGTCTTCAAGTGACTCAAATCCATATCATAGGTGCATCCATGTAGATTTGCATCATCATAAAGTGACAAATAATGTTGCTGCAAATGTGAATAAGAATGTGCTCCAACCATGTCATCATAAAAGGTAAATCTAGGAGTTCCATACTCCTCATGTGGCACCATCAAAAAGAACCCTTTCACCCATACTTCATTGAGACTAATGTTGCAAAACATGGAATTGTAGGATGTAGGAGAATGAACTAACTCACCCAAATGATAAAAAAGTGCAGAAGTTTCATCATGGGAAGGATCCATAGGGGTAGTATCACGCAACTCCTTCAAAAGTATGAACTCTTTGTCATAGTTTGGTTCCAATGTAGAGGAATCATGCTCTTCTTTAAAAATTGCATAACCTTCATCAAGAGACAATTCAAGTTCCTCTTCCACCACATCAAGTGTTTGGATCTCTTCAAGTTCATCTTCAAACACATCAAGAACATTCAAATTTCCACATTTCTCATGATCCACCATGTCATGAGAATCCTCCAAACAATCTACCATTTGACAATCTGAAACATAGGAGGAAAAACAAGTATCTTGCAACTTTTCAAGAAGTTGCTCATTTTGAATCGTGAACTTATGATTATCCTCATTATTCTTCAAGTATGCATCATGTAACAATTCATTAAGCTCAAACAAATGGTTTCTATCAAAAATCAAAGACATGAAATTACCTTTGATGTGGCACATTGCTCTTTGAATCTTCTCCATGTCTTCAAGGAAGGATGTTTCCTCCAATGAAGTAGTTCTCCAACAAGAATTTGACACCAATGCTTGAGTGTCATGGAGAATGCTGAGGGACTCTCGGATCTTCTTTTCATTCATCTTTAAGGACCCTTCAAGAAAATGAGGCTCTTGCAAATGAACCTCCTCATATTCTTCATTTTTTCTTGGACCAACTTCATGAAGCTCAAGTGGTGATGGGGAAGTTGATCTTGGTTCTTCTTCAACTGCTGCAAGGTCTTCATTATCATGCTTAATGGAACTTGGGCTTGCAGAAACACTTTCAAAAGTGATCTATATGTCACCAACATAGAGGTGTGAGCACCCATCAGTAGGTACTCCTTCATAGTTTAAGCATCCATCAGTAGATGCTCTTTGGTTCATGTCTAAGCTAGAAGGTGTCTCGAAATGATATTCCATATTTTCAATAGAATCTTCTTCATGCTCTTGTGATGTCTCTTCATTTGTATCCTTCAAGCAGGATGATGCATTTTTCCCCTTGTTTTCCTTATGATCAATATCTTTGGAATCTCTTTTTGAAGAATTCCCAAAAGCTCTCCTCAAGTGGGACATAATTTCATGCACACATGTATGATACTCACTCCAAGGTTCTTTACAAGAAGGGCATAAACCTTTCTTTACTAACTCCACATCTTCATTTTTGGGCCTATTTTCATAAACATGTTCAGCAAAGTACTCAAAAGACATGGCATTTTGTGTATTTTTGCTAAAAGCAAGATATTTTTGATATTGTTGGGGCAAGGTTTTATATTTTGCTCTCCATCTTTGGAACTCACTCATAGAATTATCCTTGGTTGGTGTGACACACTCATATTCATCATATTTAAAGTCATAAGAATAATATTCATTTCTCTTGAAGCTGTAAGAAGTGTTGCATGATGGCACCTCTTCCTCGTACCATTCACATTCTGCTTCATATTGCTCATAAGCATCTGCATATTCCTCATAAGAATTGTACTCATAGGATTCATCATAATAGTAAGACATGGCTGCCTATTATTCTTGAATGTATGTACCTACTCCACAGGTGCAAGGACCATGCTCTGATACCACTGTAATGTCCCTTATTAGGAATTTTATTAAAATTGCAATTTTCCACTTTTTTTCCCTAGTTCGACCTTTGACTAGTTTTGATCTCTAGGTCCCAAATTTGCCCCAAATGATCCCAAATATTCTGAGAAGGTATATGAATGATATTAGAACATAAATATGTGTTTCAAGGATTCCTTTAGACCTTTAAAATACTTCTGAAAATCCTCTTTCAATTCTGATCAATGTAGGTAACTTTACTAGTGATTTTCCTTCGACTAGTATTGGTCTCTAGGTCTCAAATTGACTCCAAATGCCTTCAAATATTCAAGGAAAGTGTATGAATGATATTAGAACTTGAATATTATTTTTATGGATGACATATGTCCACCAAAAGACCTCTGCAAACTCTCTTAAGATTCTGGACCAATTATGCAATTTTACTAGTAATTTGGGGTTCAAATCCCCCTGGGGTAAGTACTGAAAATGGCTTCCCAAATGCCTCCAAACCCACTCAAATTTATGAACAGAGGTACGTTATGTGTTAATTATTTTATTAAAGTCTCATATGCACCATTAATGGATTATTACAACTGTTCTCACCCTCTCCCATTCAACTGCAAAAATCCCCAATTCGACCCTTGGGGAAATGGCACTATTTCACCTCCCAATACAAATAAACTGAGTAAAAATGCTTCAAATGCTCAAGTACAGTACATGAAACTTGTAGAAGACATCCATGGAATTATATTGATCACAAATATATCAAATAATCATCCATTCATTCGAAATCATCATCAATACATTGGCTCACAACAAGGTAGTGGGGAAATGGCATTGTTCTTCCATTAAAAATGAGATTTATACATTTCTACTTGGAATTTCAACCTGAAACTTTTTGGAGATGAAGAAAAGAGTATTTAATTCATATTAAAAAAGAAATGGGGCATTAAAATATTCCCCAAAGAGTACAATAGCTCACCAAAAATGCCCTCCCTCAAGGATCAAGAATATGCCATCAAAACTGGAAATGGTTGAAGGAGTGAGATGCAATAGAAGAAACCATGAGCTTCCCTGTAGCTTACAACTGCAAATAAAGACTCCATTAAAGCTTCAAATGAAAGGTATGAATGGCCTTTCCAATTACCAACTTGGATGGGAATCTTTCACCCTCGAAATTGGCTAAGGCAAGAAACTAGTCATCCACTAGCTCTCCCTCTACGCAAATGCAATTCCAAATTCTACAAATGATCAAAAGCCATTATCATACTTCATTTCTACATTTTATAACCAACATTATCCTTCTAAGGGTCGAAATCCTCTCAATAGATTCAATAGATTTCCATTTAGGAAATATTCCACATTTGCCACTTGTCTCCTAGTTCCAACCTTCCATCTTCTCCCAAATTCAATTTTGAGTCTCTTTGGCTTCTCCAACTCCCAAATTCGCCTTCCTTGAGCCTATTTTTGGGGCTGACATGTCATAGTGGTCAGATGTTAGAGGTCAGGTCTGCAATTTGCCATAGTTGTCATAGGGGCTAGGGAATCTAGCCCAAGTGTCTACAAACTTCCACTTTGACTCTTTATCTTCCATGTAGGTTACCAATCCTTCCCAATTCGACCTAAGATGCTCAATGACATGTGTTATGACTTACCAAATCACCCAAGAGTGTTCACATTCCCATTAATTCGAATTTGCAAAAGAGAGATACCATGTATTATGAAAAATCAAGCTAGTGTGGGTCCCACATCCTCCATATGTCTCCAAAACCATTTGTCACCTAGGATTTCTCTTGAATTTCTTTATTCAATCTATTTATTAAATACTTGAACCCTTCTAATGTCTAAACATCATTTATTATCCCCCTTATTCCAAATCCCAAAGCTTCCACCCCAAACCTAGGAAACTAGTAATTTTCCTCCTTGGCAATTATTTGACCCTTAACATCAATTTTACAAACTCTAATGAATATGGCTAATGTGATTAGGCCATTGTGACCTAATTCCAAATTTGGGACATGATAGTGCCTCTCGACACCATGACAGATCACATCTAGTCCCCCCGTTATGGAAACATCCCCAACATGGTCACCTTTGTTCAGATTATTCTACGATGTGTCACCCTTGGAGTCTCCTGATCTCACCCATTAGTCCCCCCCCTGAGTCTCCCCCATGGCAGCCATAATCATTGATCCCCTAAGCTATGATTCCCCTCCCCGAAGTTAGTTTCATATGTTGTTAGGTCAGCCTTTCCGTCATACTATGAACAAAGGAAGTTTGGGTCCTCCCACTCTGCGACCCCCGTATCCCCCCAAAGTATGTTAGTCTCACATCCAGTACTATCGCCTCTTGGTTGTACACCTCACGCTCCTATCAAGGAAAAATCATTGCCTTGGTAGTTGCAGGTATCCCTTTGTCGACGCCAACCCATCTATTCTAGAGGATAGGCCCAGAGGTCCATGTACCTTGGACTCATCTCCATCAGTGGCGAGTGCCTACAGACCATATTAGAGGAGTCATTAGTGCCTATTAGAATGGTTGTTTCTCATGTGCTTGAATTCAACTCCATCATCGCACCGTTGAAATTCGTACAGGGTATTGGTCCCTTCAATTATTGGTCAAAGACCCCGAATGTCCCCTGACTCTGGCACATTGGTGAGTCTATTTGGAACCCCCGATTTGTATGTTCCCACGGATATCCTAGCTGTGTTGGCGACAGTGTTCGGAATCCCTTCAACTATATGCTTCCTAGAGTATCCAGTTTAGATGCAGTTCAATGTACCTTTGAGATTCCGACTCTCAGTCATTGAGTCATATAGTTGTTGGACACCTTCAGATCCAACAGAGCATCAGTTGGTATGGTACCACATTCAAGATGGATGCCATTATTTCCATGTATCAGTTCTTCAGATCAGTCATGGTTGGCCCATGAGTGTATCCCAGATTTGTGTCCCCTCTGGACCATTATGATGTACACAGCAGTTCTCCATGTATTGTTCAGGTCCCTTTTGGGATTCACCATTATTTGTATATCTTGATATGAGCATGGGTATGCCCGTCTCATCCATATATTTCAGATTATGTTCCTCATCCATTATTGAGGTGATGTATTTCTAGTTTTCGCCCTTGCAGTTTGTATGAAGCACGTGTTCTGGTCTCCAACTAGTTTCTTCTCTCCGCCATCACAGTGCTCACGCCCCTAGAAAAATTCAGAAACTATGATGTCTATCATCCATACGATGAGCTCCTGCCCTCACACATCAGGGAGCAATATGTTAAGACCGAAAAATTGTTCACCTAGCTCATCCCCCTAGTCACATAACCCATAGCTCATCCCCCTAGTCACATTTTTGGCCTCCAAAAACCCAAAAATCCATAAATTGGTAACCAAATGGACAAAAAATCATTATTTCCCTCATTAATTAATGAAAATCCTTCAAAAAAGGTTAAAATCCCATAAAAAGCGTCAAAATACCCAAAAAAGAAAAAGAAAAAAGGGAAAAAAGTCAAAATAAAATTAAAAAAAGGGAAAACTCAAAATACCACAAACCAATACTAGTGGTTGCCCAATACCATGCGTCAATACTCCACCACACAAAGTTTCTATAAAAAGGTGATGGAGGCCCCCCATTTCACATCCATGTATCACTCTTCCTACCCTGATGCTGCCAAAATTCCTATTGCACTCTAGCCTACCTCTTTGAGCTTTTGTGCCCATCTAGTCGAGTCTTGGACACCATTTGAGCATTTGGAGAAGAGCAAGAAACCTTGAAGACCCAGAGCGCTACTCTTTGTACAGATGCGAGGGCCCCCAACTCCTCAACTTATGAGGTAAACTCTGATTGTAAACCATTATTTGCAACATAATACAAAATACAAATTTTATTCATGGGTTCTTATTGATCTGTTATCTTTTTGCAATAATTAGATTAGTTTTTATTTTTATTTGCATTAACATATTATCTATTTTTGAAACTACTACTAAGGGTTCCATAATCCTTAGTAGGTGCTCTTTGTTAAATTTTCAGAATTTACTTCAATCTGATCTAGGATCTTAACTGAGAGAACAACATGTACAACAAATCTACAGCATATCAATCATGGACACAATAATGCAAGCACACAAGAGACACAGAGTTTACTTGGGGAAAACCTTAAAGATGAAAAACCCCAATAACTTCCTCAGAGATAGATAGAGAAATGATACAACCAGAATACATGAGATAGTCTTCTCCTAGCAGCAGAGCCTCCTCCTCCACAAGTGCGCCACTCTCCACAGTGTGAGTGAGAGAATAGAAAATGTGTAAAATGAGAGAGACACACTCTTTATTTATACACTAACTTGACTTGACCTTTACTCAACTAGGTCGGCCTCAACTTAACCACTTAACATAATGTTGACTGGGTCGACCCCCACTAGGGTGGTCTAATAACCCTTTGACCCACATGGACGACCCCCAATAGGGTGGTCTAATAACCCTTTGACCCACATGACTTATACAGGGCCGACCCCAACAAGGTGGTCTAATAACCCATCAAGTATAAGTTACGACACTTACAATATAAATGACGACACTTCCGTATAGAGGAATAATAACATCTCTATAGGAATACAATATACATATATGTGAAATACATTCCGAAGTTACATATACATCAACACTCCCTCTTCAATATGAAGGTATTTCTCGACACAGGTCTCTTAGCACAAGTCATCTTCTCTGGATCATCGTCATTGGATAATCGTCATCGAGTCATCATCATCGTCACTGCTGCTACTATCTCAATCAATCTTTGAATCTACTCATCATAGGAAGTTCTACAGAGCCAGTCCTTTTTCATATTGGATGTAGGCCCACCACCTGTAGGCCTTCATCATCACTGGCCATACTATGGAATCCTCAGGACTTATTACGTGCGTCACAAAACCTTTCAAGAGCATCCCAGGACTTATTATGGGCACACATCCCAACCTATCGGATCTCCCAGGGAGCTATTACATGTGACGCTACCACAAAACCTCGAAAGAGAATCCCAGGACTGATTACGAGCACACAGCTCAACCTATCGGATCTCCCAGGGTGCTATTATATGTGGTCACCACAAAACCTTGCAAGAGCATCCCAGGACTTATTACGGGAACACATCCCAACCTATCGGATCTCCCAGGGCGATATTACATGTGGTCATGGAAAAACCTTGCAAGAGCATCCCAGGACTTATTACGAGCACACAGCTCAACCTATCGAATCTCCCAGGGCGCTATTATATGCCATAGGACAAAACCTCGAAAGAGCATCTGCCAGATATCCCAGGGATCTATTATATGCCAACGGCAAAACCTTGCAAGACTATCTGTAGATCTCCCAGGGCGCTATTATATGTCCTCCCAGAGCAAAACCTCGAAAGAGCATTTGCCAGATATCCCAGGGCGAAATTATATGCCATAGGCAAAACCTTGCAAGACTATCTGCAAATCTCCCAGGGCGCTATTATATGCTCATCTGCACAACCTGATCCACGGCCACAAAGTATCAACCTGATACTCACCATACATCATCCTGATGTACACATGATCATCCTGATCATCATCACTGCAACATCCTACTGCATGTCATATGGAGCAACATCCTGAAGCTCGTCATCCATGATCATCCTGATCATATAATGCATCTACCTGATGCATACCAAGTATCTACCTGATACATATCATCATACATGATCCACCTGATCATAAAATGTATCCACCTGATACAAATACAAATACATGATACATATCAACATACATGATCCACCTGATCATACAATGTATCCACCTCATACATATACAGATACATGGTCCAAGCATCCAACATGATGCATATACAAAATACATACAAATTATCCAACTGATCATATCCAACATCCAACATGATGTGTACATACATATACATATAAATGATCCAACTGATCATATCCAGCATCCAACATGATGCGTACATACATATAAATGATCCAACTGATCATATCCAGCATCCAACATGATGCGTACATACATATAAATGATCCAACTGATCATATCCAGCATCCAACATGATGCATACATACATATACATATAAATGATCCAACTGATCATATCCAGCATCGTCCTGATGCATATACAGAGCAGTAACTGGAGCATCGTCCTGATGCTCATCCTCTAGCGCTTACATCCACAGCCATGTGAAGGATACTCCTTCCAACATGCTTGGAATGGCTTCTACAAATGTGTCCATCACTTCTTCCTCGAAGTGTCATCAATCTAAAGAACACCAAGACTCTCCCTGAAGTACTCGAACTTCACCCTGGCTAGTGGCTTCGTCAGTACATCTGCAATCTGCTCGTCCGTCGCAACATATAGGAGCTTCACAGCTCCTCTCTGCACCATATCCCTGATATAGTGATATTTGATCTCTATGTGTTTCGACCTGTCATGAAACACTGGGTTCTCAGACAGTTTCACACAACTCTGGTTATCACAGAAGATACCAGTAGCATCCAATGGGAGAACAAATAACTCAGACAGTAGCTTCCGTAGCCATACTGCCTCACAACTAGCTGAACAGGCTGCAACATACTTTGCCTCAGCTGTACTCAATGCTACGCAGGACTGCTTCCTGCTAAACCAAGAGATCACACCTGATCCCATACTGAAGCAGCACCCAGATGTGCTCTTCCTATCTGCAGCACTACCTGCCCAATCTGAATCAACATAACCCTGCAGGTTAAACTTTTGATTCACTTCATACCTGAGCCCATAATCAACTGTACCCTTCAGGTACCTCAGAATATGCTTTACAGCAACCAGGTGAACACTCCTTGGATCCGTCAGGAACTGGCTCAAGTGTTCACCGCAAAGCAAATATCTGGTCTCGTGTTCATCAGGTACATCAAGGACCCAATCATCTAACGATACACAGTGACATCAAGCGGATCAGATGAAGCATCACACAGAAGCTTCAGGTTCGATGCCATAGGTGTGGCCATGGCCTTGCAGTCCATCATCCCGAACCTCTTCAGGATCTCTACTGCATACTTCCCTTGTCCAAGGAAGATTCCATCTGCACTCTGCCACACCTCCATGCCAAAAACAAATAGTGCATCATCCCCAAGTTCTTCATCTCGAACTCGGCAACAAGCTTCCACTGCATGTCGAAAATCAATCTATCCTCACCTATTACAAATAGGTCATCGACATAGTAGTATCACTAGATTGCCTTCCTCAACCTTATAGTAAAGGTTGGAATCCGCTTTACTCTTGGTAAAGCCCAAACTGGATAGAAAGCTGTCTATCCTACCATACCAAGTTCTGTCCATATATGACTCCCTGTCATGTGTCTCAAAACCAAGTAGCTTCTCCACATACACTTCTTCTTCAACTACAACATTGAAGAAGGCTGTCTTGAAATCCATCTGGTGTATCTTCCCTTTCATCACTGCAGCCAGAGCAAGTACTGATCTGATGGAAGTGTATCTGGCTACAGGAGCAAAAGTCTCTATGCTACCACTTGCAGCATGCTTGATCTTGTATATCCTCTTGGAAGTCACTACAGACTACCCTTCAGGTCTTGGGACTGCATCCCAAACATCTTCATGATCGACTGGTACTCCTTGATCATGGCATTCTTCCCAGATCCTGGGAACTTCAATATCTTCAATATTTTCAATAGATAACTTTGTTGCTGAACAAATGTTGTAGTCCTTCTTTTGTAGGTGATGGTATACGATCTTTCCTACACAACAAGTTAAATTGCATGATTAAAAAACATCTCATAGTTTTCAGAACAAATTCTTACACATAAAGAAATATGTCATGCAATCATGCAATTATCTTAGCCAATGCTTCAATACAACATTTATCCATGTTCCACAACTTTCTAGATGCCTTCCAATCTCTACCAGAACATTGTTAGGAGGTTGCACTACTCCCAACATGTCAGCAAAGAGGTTTCTTTCTAGATAAGTAGCACTGGAATGTTGTACAGTGCCATAGGCCACTTACCCATCACATGCATATTCTTATTTGATCATAGGTCTCTTCTGATTAGTTAAATCATCAATGCATAAACCCGTGATTACTAAAACCTATACCTTCATGATTCTTCTGGTTAGCCATATCATCAATTATGGTAAGAAACATAATATGCATGCAACCATGACTATTCAAACCTATGACTTCATGAATAATCACTATCAACAACACAACAATATAAGATCCTAACACAAGGTAGGATTCTAGCTTGATATAGGAAAACATACCTGGATCGGCATGCTAGCTAGTTATGTCTAACATACCCGCATAATGTCTTCTGGTTCTCTTTAGTGACTTGTGCTAGTAACCTGCATGTCTCATAAGTTAACCATTGTAGAACCAAGTTATACATACCTCGTAAGTAGATCTTCTATGTGATCCAAGACAATGGATGAATCTTTGTCTTCATGCCACCATGATCATATGTTCTTGAAGTAGAACATGATTTGTCTTTCTTGGTGTACCTTTTATGTTAGCGAACAACATAAACCTCATACAACATCACAATGCATTAGTACAATCATAAGTGTCAAAACCTTAATCAATGAATATCTTCTATTAAGGTAATATGACAAGTCTAAAATCAAGATTGTTCTAACCGTAATAACATGAAGACAAACATATCATAAACTTAACCATGAACAGAATTCGAAACATACCTGTAAGCCATACCTGTCAAGATTGCTTGTAATCTTCTTATGGAAGGCCTTAGCCTCATCTCCCTCTAAAACATGTACTTCTTCACTTATGCAGGTGACCAATCCATCCTCTTCTAGAATTAACCCAATCCACTTGATTTGCAGGAACTGGATCTGGAGCTGTAATAGGGTTTGTCAGAGAAACCCCAAAAATTCAAACTTTGAATTTCAAACTTCCGAAAGGATAGAAATATGCGCCTTGATGAGCTAATCAAGCCGGTATATTTAGAATTTGAAAACTGCAAAGTTTCACTCCTCAATTTTGCCTTTGAAAATTCTGGATTCACTAGACGTGACCCCGAACTGGGGTTTGATGAAGCCCACTCTTCTTCCCAATAAAAAGGTTTGATCCAAAGCTCTAAGCTTCTATTTTTATGAGGAGCTTCCAGCTGTGGTCACAGATTTCAAAAATTCCCATTTTTGTAGAAGCCCTAATTTTCCACTTTTCTGATCAAAGTCCTGAACTAGGGTCTGATCAAGCCCGGCCTTCTACCCAACCAAAAATTCTGATCTTGGTCTCTAAACTTTGATTTTGATGAGTAGCATTCAGCCGTGGTCTCCTATTACAAAAATTCCAACTTTATCCGAAACCCTAAATTCTGGAAGCTATGAATGAAGGTGCTCAAAAATAATTCTGTTATGACAGAAATATGTACCTGATTGTTTCTAGTGTAACTCCAAACTTTTTTATCCACAAGGTCTAAAAATTGTTCCTGAGATAGCTTGACCTGTCATCTTTCCATCCCGACAGGTTTGACCTCAATTGGATTCTCTGAGAGAGAGTTATGCCAAGTGTCGCAACGTGACCTGTTTATGGGATAAAATAGGAGAGCGAACTTGTATGGAGTGCCACGTGTCACTGGTTCAACTTCGGCCTCTGAAAATTTTTCCTGAGATAGTACAGTATGTGTACTACCTGTCACTTTTTACTAAATTTCATTTGGAGCTTCCTAGCCCAAGTTATGACCTTTTTTCCAAGGTCACCTGTTTTTGACTCAGATCTGGAAGAGGCAGAAACCCTATATTGTACAGATCATAAATCACAAAGTACAACGAATTAGAGGTTTTCCTTTGGATACAAAGTACATGGGGATCTGATCTACGACCTGTAAAAATTTTCGATCTGAAAACTTCGCCAAAATGGATTTATAGCGAAAGTGCTACGATGACTGGTTTTTGCTATATCAAGCCCTAGCATCGTAAGTGCAACAAGTGTCATACATGCCATATCATGCCTTCTTTCAGGCTAGCTCTGATACCATGTTAAATTTTTAGAATTTACTTCAATCTGATCTAGGATCTTAACTGAGAGAACAATATGTACAGCAGATCTATAGCATATCAATCATGGACACAATAATGCAAGCACACAAGAGACACAGAGTTTACTTGGGGAAAACCTTATAGGTGAAAAACCCCAATAACTTCCTTAGAGATAGATAGAGCAATGATACAACCAAAATACATTGAAGAGATAGTCTTCTCCTAGCAGCAGAGCCTCCTCCTCCACAAGTGCGCCACTCTCCAAAGTGTGAGTGAGAGAATAGAAAATGTGTAAAATGAGAGAGACACACTCTCTATTTATACACTAACTTGACTTGACCTTTACTCAACTAGGTCGGCCTCAACTTAACCACTTAACATAATGCTGACTGGGCCGACCCCCACTAGGGTGGTCTAATAACCCTTTGACCCACATGGCCGACCCCCAATAGGGTGGTCTAATAACCCTTTGACCCACATGACTTATACAGGGCCGACCCCAACAAGGTGGTCTAATAACCCATCAAGTATAAGTTACGACACTTACAATATAAATGACGGCACTTCCGTATAGAGGAATAATAACATCTCTATAGGAATACAATATACATATATGTGAAATACATTCCGAAGTTACATATACATCGACACTCTTTAGCACGCGCTGGTGTGAAAACACTAGCTACAAGGTGTGTAAAGATGACTATCATTTATGTGCCTTGAAATTTGTATTTGTACTATCAAAAGGAATGATATTATGTTTTTGATTAAATAATTTATCATTTTGATGTATAATTTATAATAACTCTAAATTTGGAAAGATATTCCATGGAGTTCATTATTTGTTTTCCTTCCTTTCCTCTATGCACCACTTCCTTGGCCCTGACACGCTTTGAATCTTGCAACAATACTGAATAGTAAAACACATTTTGCTCTTTTTTCACTTTCTATTTTACCCATGGGTTAAGGGAATACATGTGTCATCTATTTGGTTTTTGTAAGGACCTTCCCAAGTCCTTAGTTTAATTTAATGGAAATCTAGCAGTTTGAAATTTTTTCTAAGTTATTATGTTCAAGGTTTTGTAAAATATTTTAGTTCTAAAATAGATTGCATAACAGGTAGAAAACAAATACGAATGTGCATAAACAACATCAAGTTCTTAGCAGTTCTAAGCATATTTCTTTTCAATAGTTTATGCAGTTTATTTATTTTCAAAATGTAAAAATTGAAATTTCATACAAGTAAAATACCTGTAGGATAGTAGAAAACTCAACCCGCCAAATCGGTTTTCCACCCTGCCAACTAGGAAAGCCTCGCCAACTTCCTAGCTCCAAGAAACTATGTTTCTTGGAACCCTGAGCCCAAAAATTGAGTACAACCAGTCCAACCAGTTCAATGTTTCCCTAAAACAATGAGAAACATACATCCTTTGTTGTTTCTCCAAAAATCCTTCCTTTTTCGTCCAAGCCTCGAGTTTCCCCCCTCCTCGGAAGACTTCACTTCCAAAAAATATTTCAAATTCCCTCACAGTTCACTTCCAAAAGAACCAACCCCCTTCTAACCCATAATTTCTCACCTAAATACTATTTTTCTCCTCCTCCAGCCTCCAAGCTCACTCCATCGCCCCCCAACAAATCCATCGAAACCCCAAAACATTTATTTCCTTTCTTGTTTAGAATTACCATCATAATAAAATATTATATTCTTATGTACTTATTTTCTCGAGCAATTCAATGGCATTAAGGTCAATTAAATTCAATTAAGTGAGCTAACTGCACATTAATTAATAATTAATAATTCTGGATATGTTCATTTGGTATCTTCACGAGACAATGGGTTAATTAGTAGTCCCACCCACCATTTTAAACATTAAATATGTTCGAATAAAATAATAATTTAATAGTTATTATTCTTGACCTTTCAAGTTGGTGGTGGTGGGTGTCTTAAATGTGTTATCCAATTTGGATCTGATGTCTTACATGGTAATAAATTAATAACAAATATTATTTTATTGCCATCCTATCTTATCCTGTTTGGTCCAATTAAATAATTAAATATTCCTTTTTAACTTTTCATGAATGCTTCGTTCAATCCTATTTAATAATTACTTAAATCAATAATTCCTATAATAATTTAGTTCATCCACTATGGTTTATAGTAAAGGACAATTTTATCATTATTAATATTAATTAAATAATAATAATAATAATTTAATAATAATAATAATAATAATTAGTGATTAATAAATAATAATAATAATGTTTATTTGTTTAACTGACAAGTACCCTAGTACCAACACAGTATTCTTGTATTTATAAACAAAGCACCCTTAAGGGTTTTAAAAATTCATGATAAACAATTAAACAATGCAATTCTACTGACGCATATGGAACAATATTTATGTTTATTCACGACAATTCTAATTGACTATACTTAATCAATTACTTATTGCAATGTTCACATATGCTTAATAACTTAAACATTCATTATATGTATTGGATCAATGCACACTTAACTTAGTTATTTACAATAACTTATACAATTATTTAACATGTCAAGTATCCGTACATCAATACTAGCGTACATGTGCAAAGTGTGCATGCGTGGCCAGCGAATGCATAGGTCGGATATGTACTATAAGCAACATATTCTCGCATATGCATACTTGCTAACTAATAATAATAATCTTCCAGGAAGGTAGAACAAGCATACATATAACATAATTACTTTAGCATCATTAGTTATTGTAACAGTTAACCATTTAAGATTTCATATCATTATCTTTATGCTGACATTAGTTTAATATGTCCATTACAAGGAAGGTTACCTACTACCACTAAATCAGATGATAATAATCTATGACACAAAACATAATATATTGAGCTACAACACAAGAATCAAACCAAGGTTTCAACACACATAGTTAATTAAGTTCCCTCTAAAACTTCCATGGCATTCCTATATACATACTACCTTCTATCCAATTCACAACTAGCTTCCACATCCTATCCTTCCTCTGCTGGACTACCCTGGAGCATCAACTGCATGAGCTAACTGCAGTTAGAACCCGTAAGCGAAAGTGTCGACTACATCGACCAAGCTTCCCCAACAAGCACCCACTAGTCATCATCACACACCTTGGGGAGCACACCATAACGCAACCCTCCCATGAATCCGTGTTCTAGAGGATAAACGGTGGGTAATGCCTCCACCCACTAGTAATGGAATATTTTGATCAATAGGTGATGACTATATGTATTATGGAATGATGGTAGGGTCAGTATTTACAGTTCCATTGCAAAGCATATAGTGGATAAATTGTGCCCGTCATTATTAGGTTGCAACTATGTAATTTGCTAAAAGGAATAACTACATTGCAAGTAGCATCAAAAGCTACTACAAGTGGAGCAATATTTATGCTTCCTGCAATCTCACTGCTTGTAGAAGTACTGGAAGGCATGCTTGGATGTGGAAGTAGAATGATTTTAAACATTTTTCTTCTCCAAATTTGCGTGCCACCTCAGGTAACACCACTACAAAATCCCCTAAAATATGAGCAACATTATCTGGATTATGGAAGTTTTATGGCCATTATTATCTCCTCTTCTTTGTCGTGATTGTTCTTGAAGGTATTTTGACATTTAATCAAATAAATGTGCGGCCACTTGCACATTTATGGTGTTTTTCTCATCTTCCATTTCTATATAACAATACTTCTTTAGGGCTTACACCTTTGGAGTATGCATTACATTTTTCAATTATATGCTTTATTTTTGTAGCAATTGGTGTGGTGATCATCAACTGACCAATCATAAGACTTGGACAACTTTATTTAATTGTTTTCTTTGTTAGCATAGTGTTGGGCATAAGTACCATCCTTACACTAGTACAAAATGGATAATTAGTGACTAAAAAAACAACTAGAATTTGGATATAAACGATTTTTTTAGGCAGCGACTAATGGAACAAATTATAAGCCTCTTTTCACCTTGACTAACTTAGTCGTATATCACTTAGTTAGTAATTGGTTAATCAACTACTAAGTGATATATGAATAAGTTAGTTGAGTGAAAAGAAACTGCTAATTTGTAACCATTAGTCGTCACCTCAAAAATAGTCGTTTATATCCAAATTCTAGTTGTTTTTAGTCACTAATTACCCGTTTTGTACTACTGTAATGTCTTTGGGATCAAGGCTCGGGGAGCTCAAGGAGGAAGAAATTGTCCACCAAATGTTTGTTGATGTGGACATGGAAAACCATGAATCTTAACTCTCCCTTGTTGGCCAAGATGGAGCACATAACAATCACATCTTTCACTAAAGCTTAATTTCATTTATGTTCAACAAAGCAGGTTTGATATTAGGAGTCTCTTTATGAATATATAATATTAGAAACTTTTGGATATCAATGAGGATATTACTACTTTTTGTGAACGAAGCATACAAGTTTTGGTAAAGTGCTAAACACTAGATTATATGATATACCTCATTTTTGTATTACAATGCTGGCCAGTGTGGATGTGGCCAATTTCTAACACAAAATATAATCATTTTTGTTATATATATATATATATATATAGAGAGAGAGAGAGAGAGTAATACCCCAATTTTGACCCTTGTGATTTATTGGCTTTTATGTAAATATTGTATACATGCGATGTATGTTTCCCTAGCGTGGAGCTCAAGGCCAAGGCCCTGCTAGTGTATGTTCGTATTTTATTTAAAATGGACGAGCATTTGACATTTTGTTACCCATGTGCTATTAAGCCATGGGATATTGTAAATTGATGTAAATGTTAATATTTCAATAAAATACCAAAAACTGGCTATGGGAGCAACGAATGAGAAAGGGCCACGTGTATCCACTAGGGAGTGGTGAGGGAGATATGGGGATGAACCATATGTTTCCAAATGTCATTGTGAGAACCCATTTGACTTTCCTTGATGACATTTATCTTTGTTGTAAGGAAGTAGTTGAAGATTTCAGTCCATGGCTTCAATGGAGCATGGGCAGCCCAGAAATTCGTATTTGCAGGTATGGGCTCTGTTTTCTTGTACCATAAATCACTCTACCTCATGGGAGTTGCTTCTTCCTCATCCCCATTCCATTGTGGAGGGTACCAGCATCAATTTTCATCCAAAAACGAATTCCAGCAGTGAGCAAAAACCAGAAATCACAACTTTGAAAGAACCCACGTTTTGAAGAGCCAAAAATGCCCAGATTTAGTATTTGACAGTGAAATCCAATGGGGGATCCATAGATATGAACCTTGGGGCGAATTTGAGAGGATTAGATACCCCGAAATCCATTGGAAAACCCAGTTTTTTTTATAGCCCAGAAAACCAGTGACGGGATTGAGTTAATTGATGGATAGAATTGTGAGAAGTCCAATTGTGAATGACTGAGCAGAGGTTGGGTTTGCTTGATAAACCCAGTGAAGGCTAGAATCTCAAGAATTAGCAGCTAGACCTTTATATACCCATCCTGAAGAGCACTGGAGGGAAGGGACGCCTGAGGGACTATGCAGCAGAGAAGGGGACCTTCCTTGTGTTGGGTGTGGTAGGTAATGTGGGTGCCTTGACTGTTGAATTCATTTGAGATGCCTGTAGCTCTGTGGTTGAGCTCATTGGCTTAGCATTTCCCTCCTTTGTCTGTTGTATGCTTGACAAACCCAACTGTGTGTTGGCTGAGCATAGTTGTTGAGTGAAATCATGGCTGTGAGTGAGCCCAGCTAGTTCCTCATTAGTGGATACACAACCCAGCTCGGGGGTGATCTCTCAACTGAAAGAATACAAGCTGGACAGAGATGTATGGTTGGGTGGAATGTCGCTCTCACATAGCCAGTTGTTTGGACAGCTTCATCTTCAAGATAAGTGTTATCTGTGTTATAAATTATATGCATTATGTGTTCTGCATTGTGCTAATTCAGAATGATATTTATTCATGATTAATGGAATTGGTATGAAGTCTGTGCATAGCATGAGAATGGGATGGATTCCTTGTCTGTTGATGCATCATTTGCTTGAGATAAATATGCTGATGTATGTCTGTTGTGTGTGTGCAATTATGCATTTTACTTCCGCTGTGTAATTTAATTGTGCATCTTATTTAAATGGAAATTTTTTTACCATTATGGCTTTGGGGAAGAATTAGACACCCCATGTTACAGTCATGTTCCCTCCCTTGCATTGGATTGATGGAAGGGGACGTGAGAGAGAGAGAGAGAGACGATCATTGAGGATATTTTCCCCAGACAAGGGTATCCATAGGCTACAGGGGTATGGCGACTCCTTGTTGGTGATATATTGGTTGCAGGGTGATCATACAATACTAAATATACAATTGTGTGATTTATTATGACATGTAAAGGAAAATATGTCATTCTTTGACCAAATTACATTTTTCGATATATAAGGGGAGTTGAACACCTCGTTTGACACATTGTCCAATGAGGCTATCAGCTAGATCATCTAGTTCTCTTTGTGGATGAAATATCTAAAGTAGGTAGATATGAATATCAGTTTCCCTCTAAGCTAGAGTTGGGGAGATATCATAGAATACATCCTTTTAGTTTTGGATGACAAGCCTATTTTTCCATTGATAATTATTTTTCAATAATTATGGCAAGAGAAGGGTTCCCTCTTAGTAGAACTGCTCCCTTGAGAAGCAATGCATAGCATAATTGTTTTTGCCTTGGAATCTGAACATGCTAGGGGAGGTATAATATACTAAGTAGTTGAATGCCTTAGATGAATTATACCCTTGAGAAGGGATGAACAACATAAATATTTTTGGATTAGAATCTAAAAATTCCAGGGGAGGCTCAATATATGCTTTATTTTAATAGATGGAACAATATCTTAAGACACAGTCTCTCATGATAAAATAATGTACATAGTGCTTTTGCACATGGAGGATATGTTTCATATTCTTTATAATACAAAATAATGCTTTTGTGCCTAATAAAAAGAAAGTGTATAATCCTTGTAAACATTGTGGAAAAACGAACCACCCTGAAAAGATTTGCTTTAAATAAGTATGTGAACTTACAAAAGCAAAGAAGAAGGCTTCCAAAGAGCAGTCGGTGTCCCTGTGTGCCTATTATGTTCAACCTAGTAAGTCATCTTCTAATGTGGAATGGATAATGGATTATGGTACATCTAACCATATGCCTAGTACAACTTATTTATTTAACACTTATGACACTAAAAAGCACACACAATAGAAAGTCTATAAGTAATGGTAATCATCTTTTAGTTTTAGGATCTGGTTGTGTTAATGTTCCTAATGGTACTTTGGAAGATGTGTTTGATGTTCAAGGAATTCCCATCAATTTGATTTCTATTTATCATGCATGTCAAAAAGGTTATAATTTTGAAGCTTGGATTGATAAGCATGTGTTAAAAGATATCAAACATAACTTTAAAATTGTTTCTACTAGTCTTATTGATCATAATGTTGGATTATATAAGTTTACTGGTTTTAATTCAAACAAAAATCAACCTTTTTATTCCAATGTTGCTCATGCCGATGAACAAAGTAAATTATGGCATGAAATATTATGCACTTTAATTATGGTAAAATGCAAATGATGTCCAATATGATACTTGGCTTACCTTCAATTTCTTCCACTAAAGGTGTTTGTGAAGGATGTGTGCTTGGTAAACATCATAAGGAAATGTTTGATAAAGGTAAAGCTTTGTGTGCTAAAGAACAATTGTAGCTAATTCACAGTGATATTTGTGGTCCTATTGAAACTCCTTCTTTGTCTCATGCAGTTACTTTCTTACTTTTATTGATGACTTTAGTCATAGATCTTGCGTTTATTTTTTTATGCATAAAAGTGAAACCTTTGGTATATTTCAAGAATTTAAATCCATGGTTGAAAAAGAATTGGATAAAAGTATTCAGACTTTGAGAACTGATAATGGGGGGGAGGAATTCATTAAAAAGGAATTGAATTCATATTTATCTAAGCATGGTATTCAACATCAAAAGATTGTTCCTTATACACCTCAAAAAATCGGGGTAGTTGAAAGAACGAATAGAATTTTGATTGAAATGGCTAGATGTATGCTTTCTTCTAAAGGATTACATAAATATTTTTGGGTTGAAGTTATTTGTTGTGATAACTATACCTTGAATAGACTCCCTACTAAATAAGTTTTGCAGGTTACTCTTGAAGAAAAATGGAATGGAAGAAAATATGATATTAGCAACTTTAAGGTATTTGGCAATGAATGTCGGGCACATATTTCGGATGAAAAATGGAAAAAAGTTAGAACCCAAGTCTCACAAATGTAGTTTCATTGGTTATTGTGAGGAATCCAAAGTGTACATGTTGTTTGATTCATCTACCCAAGGTGTCATCATTAGGAGAGATGTTCAAATCAATGAACTCTCTTCTCCTCCTAAGTCTGTTGAACCTCATGTCACCTTGGATTTTCCTTCACCTTCTAATACTCCTATCTGTGTTACCCCTTATGCTCCTTCTATGCCTATTATTGATCCTAGTTCACCTTCTTCTTCAAGTGATCCTCTTGAATGGCCTAAAGATACTAGTGTGGTTCCTACCACTACTTCTCTTCCTGTTTGGGCCTGGAAAACTCTTGAATCCGCAGGTTCTGAGGTTTGTATTCCTTCATATACTTGTCGAACTAGATCTGACTTTGCTCTTATGACTAATTTATTGGCCACATGTGATCCCTCTACTTGTGCTCAAGCTAAAGATAAACCTGAATGGGAGAAAGCAATGACAATTGAATATGACTCTTTAATGAAAAACAAGATATGGACTCTCGGGCATCTTCCTCTTTGAAAGAATTTAGTTAGATGTAAATGGATATATAAAACAAAGTTTATTGTTGATGGACATATTGAAAAACATAAAGCTCAATTAGTAGCAAAAGGATTCTCTCAACAAGAAGGTATTGACTATATTGAAACTTTTCCTCTAGTTTCTAAATGAACACAATAAGAACTATGGGAAATGAACTTTCTCTTGTTGCATCTTATCAATGGGAAATACACCAAATGGATTTCAAGAGTGTGTTTTTGAATGGTGATACTCGTGAAGACATTTATATGCAACAACCACTTGGTTTTATTACTGCTGACACTTCAAGTTTAGTATGCAAATTGAACAAGTCTTTATATCTTGTTCATGATTTTATGTAGTGGAAGTTTGAAGGAGGAAGACTGCGTTAGCTGGTTTATCTTCTCGACGTTTCGAGCCTCAGAGTAAGGCTCATCATCAGGAGAAAAGCATCTCAGGTTTTTCAGGTATGGGAAATAGCTTATTAATAAGTGTAAGATCATATTGTTCAAATTAATTTTTTATATTAAATTTTACCCGACAGTTCTAATATTAATGGTTTTTTTAAAATTAATTTTACTTTTAATGAATTTTAATTTTAATTTTTAAATTTTTAATAAATTTATTTTTTATTATAATTTATTAAATAGTTTGAAATATTAACTTATACTATTGTTAATTAATATTATTATCATGAATCCTACCAAGATAAAACAATTTTAACCTAGAAATTATCTATTATAAAATTAATTTTTTTAATATTTTTTAAAAACTATTAATTAGTAATTAGTAATGTTTTGACTATATAATTATTAACCTAGACATTATCTATTATAAAAAAAAAATTTAATTATTAAAAACTATTAATTATTAATTAAGAATTAGCAATTAATTTTTTATTAATTATTAATTATTTATTAATTTAATAATTATTAAAAGTTAGATTTTTAAAATGTTTTGACAAAATAATTATTAATGTTTTGACTCTATAATTTTTAACTTGGAACTTATCTATTATAAAAAAAATTAAACTTTTTAAATTTTTGTTATTAAAAATTAAAAATTATTAAATATTAATAATTAATAATTAATAAGTTATTCTTTATATGATTTTAAACAAACACCTAGAGCTTGGTATGAGAAAATTGATACTTACTTCCTGAATAATGGTTTTAAGTGGCATGTAACTGATCTAATATGTATGTGAAGAACTTTGATTATTATCTCAGATGCAGGGGCTATTATTATCTCAATCATATCCTGGTCCATAATTATCCAGCAAATACTTTTCACTGTTGGCTGAATGCCACACAACTTGGCTTAGTTGGGGAGATGGCTAATGAATGGCAATCCTACATTTTGGAACTCTACCTGGCAAATATTCAGCTATCAATCAAGGAGGACAGTTTGCTTTGGTCATGGAATTCCGATGATGGTTTGATCTCGACCCATTATGCATATGAGGCTATTTGTTATACATACCGGGGGGGGTGGTATAGTGCCTGCTGGCAATGGCGAATTCCATTAAAAGTGAAAATCTTTACTTGGCTCTTGCTGGATGAGAAGATTCTCATTTGGGAAAATCTCCAGAAGCGTGGCTTTCATGGACCTAATTTATGTTCGTTCTGTCAACTGGACTCGGAATCCTTCCACCGTCTCTTTGTTGTTTTCCCTTATACTGCAAAAGTATGGTCATAATTTGAGGACCCTTATTTACATATTCAGCAGGGTGTGGCATTCTCATTACAAGACTGGTTTAATAAATTATTCTCGGTCAATAATGATTTTGGATGCTTGGCCTGTCTCGTGGCGTGGGGGATTTGGAAGGCCCACAACAGACTGATATTTGATGGTTTATACTCCAAGCCGAGCAGAGTGGCATGCCACATAAAAGCACTTTCTTCTGATTATATTCTTGCCACACAGTCGGGGCGAGCGGCAAGCCTACAGGCGCATATCTCCACCCCACCACATCTTCTCCGATCCAGAAATAGAGCTAAGTTTGATGGAGCAGCCATCCCATCTTTTGGATGCTGTGGGGCGGGGGCTCTCATCGAATTATCCAATGGTGATCATATTAACCTTTGGATGTGTGGGGGGCAAGGTACCAATACAAAGGGTGAACTCCTTGCTCTTTGGTTGGTTCTCTTCTTCTCTTCTGCATCGCATATAATCTTGGATCAAGCTGCTGGGGACTCCCTGGAAATAGTGAACTGGGCAAACAAAGTGGCCATTATTAATGCCCTCACTCTCACTTCTTGGTTGGATAAGAATCGATCTCTCCTAAACACCTGCTCTCAGACTGAGATCGTCCACATTTTCCAGGAGCATAATATGGATGCTGATGCACTCTCTCGTCGGGGCCTGTCTACTACCGAGGGTCGGATCCATTACGAGCTATTTGTTGGTGAGGCTCAACCCATTTCGGGATACTGGTTGCTCTTCACACTTTAGCTTTTTGTTTATACTCTCTGCGTTTCTCAGTGGCAGGTTTTTTTTATTTTTTATTTTCTCATCTGTATTTAGCGGCTACCTATTCGACCTATCATCCATATGCTTGGGTGATTGTTATATTTTTGTATTCGGCTGTATTTTTTCCAACACCTGTACATTTATTCCTTCCATTTTTTTCCTGCTCTCATCAACCTCTGGAGGATTGGTATATCTTGGCACCCTTCCTTTGCTTTGGTAGCAGCTGGCTGTTACGTTATCGGTTTCTTTAGTGATCCCGGGACTGTATTTATGGCATTTGGCATTGGCCATCTTGGCTCTAAGTTTCGTGTTATGCTCGGTCTGGTCATTGACCGTTTTTATGTCTGTAACCTTTTATACTTTCTAATAAAGTATAGCTTTTTTCATTTGAAAAAAAATGTGAAGAACTTTGATTATAATGTTCTCATAATAGTACTTTATGTGGATGATCTTCTTATTTGTTGCATGAAAGTTCCATTCTTGTTAGCCCAAGTTTCTTGCTGTGGTGGTAGTAAAAAACCGAACCAGGCCTCTCTACCATAGAATACCGATGTCCTGGCTCTACTTTGCAATTGTATTGACCGACTTTTGTAATGTCCCCATTCAAATAATTGCATAGTAAGACAATCCCATCAATCCTACTAGTTTCCTAGGTTGGATGGGCACATGTGGAATTGTAATAAGGAAGCTAATAAATGATGTTTAGACATTAGAAGGGTTCAAGTATTTAATAAATAGGTTGAATAAAGAAATTCTAGGTGGCAAGTGGTTTTGAAGACATATGGAAGATGTGGGACCCACACTAGCTTGATTTTTCAAGGACACGTGGCATCTCTCTCTTGCCAATTCGAATTCATGAGAAGGTGAACATTCTTGGGTGATTTGGTATGTCATACACATCGCATTGAGCATCTTAGGTCTAATTGGGATGGATTTGTAACCTCCATGGAAGAGGAAGAGTCAAATTGGAAGCTTGTGGACACTTGGGCTAGATTCCCTAGCCCCTATGACAACAATGATGGAGCATCTATGAAATCTATGACAAATTGCAGATCTGGCCTCTGACATCTGACCATTATGACATGTCAGCCCCAAAAATAGGCTCCAAGAGGGCGCTCATGGGAGTTGGAGAAGCCAAAGAGACCCCCACTCGAATTGGTGGAAGGTGGAAGGCTAGGAAAGGTGAGACACATGGCAAATCTTGAGCCCTTACCCTAATTCGAATTGGATTGAGTCTATGGATGGTTTGGGAACCTTATAAGGATAAGTATGTTTATAAAATACAGGGATAAACCAAGATAAGGGCTTTTGATCATTTGAGAACAATTGCATTTGTGAAGAGAGAGCTAGTGGATGACTAGTTTCTTACCTTAGCCAATTTCGAGGGTGAAAGATTCCCATCCAAGTTGGTGTTTGGAGAGGCCACTCAGGTATTTCATGGAGCTTTAATGGATTTTGTATTTGCAGGTATCAGCTACAGGGGATTTCGTGGTTTTTTTTAGTGCAGCACTTTCTCTCAACCATTTCCAGTTTTGATGGCATATTCATACTCCTTGAGGGATTGCGCTTTGGGTGAGATCTTGTACTCATTGGGAGAGCTTCTCATGATGTATTTCTGATTGTAATAATATTTATATACTCTTTTATTTATATTCAGAAAGTCTCAGGTCTAAATACCAAGTGTTTGTATTTAAAAATGTTGATTAATGAGCAAACAATGACCATTTCCCCACTACAATGATGTATACCATTGTAATGCTGATGATTTCGAATGAAAGAATGTTTCTTTGATATATTTATGATGAATTGAAAGCCATTAATTAGTATTACAAGTTTCATGTTCATAACTTAAGCATTTGAAGTCATTTTACTCAGTTTATTTGCATTTGGAAGAGATTTGGTGCTATTTCCCCAAGGGTCGAATTAATGGTTTTTGCTGCTGTTGGGGAGGAGGTTAGAACAGACCTAATAATTGATTAATGGTGCATATGAGACCTTATTAATGATCCTTGGACATCCCCTACCTCTGTTCTGAATTTCAAATGGGTTTGGAGGCATTTGGAGAGCCATTTTAAGTATCTACCTTGGGGGGATTTGATCCACAAATTGCTAGTTAAATTCCATATATTGACCAGAATATTAAACAAGTTTGCAGAAGTATTTGGAGGGTTATAAATCAACCCAGAACATCATATTCAAGTCCAAATATCATTCATATACCCTTACAGAATATTTGGGAGCATTTGGGTTAATTTGGAGACCTAGACATCAAAACTAGTCAAAGGTCGAAATTGGGGAAAAAGTGGAAAATTGGGCATTTTAATAAATTTTTAAAAAAGGGTCATTACAAGTGGTATCAGAGCATGGTATTGGCACCTAATGGTCTTAACAAGAATTCAAAAAAATAGACCACCACCCTTCGAACCAGAAGTTGAAGGTGTTGTTGTTGAGGAAGAAACAGTAGGAGAAGAAGAGTTTTTTGTTAAAACCATGGGTAGAGAGGAGGATGAAAACTTAAGACATAAGGAGGAATTTGTTGCATCCTTAAAACCATATTTTGAAGAACTTTCCATGGGTATGAAAGACATAAGTAAAAACATAATGAAAGGATTCGAATTAATGGTTAGCCAACTTGGAAGCAAAGGGATAATAGTAGGAGGCAGCAGCAGTTCTCATGGTGAGGAAAAGAAGCCTATGGGAGAGCATATTTTCTCAAGCACAGGACCCCATAATAGAGCAAATGAATTTCAAAGCAAAACAAGGTCTACTGCACCTAAATTTCTTATCCCTGAAGAAGAGCCTGACATTCAAGTGGATCTTACTACAATAGCAAACGAATGGAATGATTTGAGTGAAGATTGTAAGAGAAGTCTACCATTTAGTACATACCTTGATGCTGCACAGAAACTAAAAAAGAAGGATGACAATAGGGCTCTATTCCAAAACAAAGATTTAAATTGTGCTATTGGTAAAATGTCACTTCCTACTTTTGATGGTTCCTCTCAAAATTCTGCTAACACTTGGGTGCAAAAATTAGATGTGTATTTTCAGCTGAATCCTATGGTGGAAGTGGATGCACTAAAAATGGCCAGTTTGCACTTGGACGGAGATGCCAATGAATGGTGGTGTCATGGCCTGAAAAATTTGGGTCATGACCAGGTTAAAACATATGAAGAATTTGTTGACAGGGTACTAGAGAGATTTGAACACAAAGATCCAAAATTGCCTTTCAAGGAACTAGCTCAATTAAAGCAAACTGGGACCCCGACTGAGTATATGTTGGACTTTCAAAAATTATCAGTCAAGGTGGCTGATGTATCTATGGGAAGGTTGGTATTGTTGTTCACTGAAGGTTTGGTCAAATCCCACAAGCCAACTACATTAAAAGATTCAATGAGCTTGACTAGGGATCTCCAAAATGTGCTTCCTAGAATGGGATTTCCTCCCAAGCCTAACTTCAAATTTGAAAAGAAACCTGGCAAAGGGATGCATATGATAAGAAACCTTGGCAAAAAGATTCATTTGAAAAGAATAAAAAATAAGGAATAAACAGGGATGAACTTCGAAAAAAGAAATTGTACTTCACATGCTTTCAACCATGGACACCGGGGCACAAATGTACTAAAGGAAAGGCTCAATACATAGAAGTATTTTCTGATAATGAGGGATATGATGGGGGCATGGATGAAAATGGACATATTTCAGATCAAGAGGAGGCGTATGAGACAACAATACAAGAGGAAAGACAAGAAGAAAATCAGCCTTCACCGGACAAAGCAAGAATGGTAGTACTTTCAGCAGTACCTCGCTATCATACTATCTGATGCAAGGGTGTGCTACTAGGACAAAGAAATTCAGTTTTGGTAGATGGAGGAGCCACCCATAACTTCATTGATGCAGAGATGGTGGAGAAAAGAAAGATACCTACTGAACCATTCGATGGCTTCACAATTGTCATTCCCGGTCACAACACAATGCAGTGCAAAACATGGGTTCCAAAGTTGCAAGTAACTGTAGGTAACTATACTTTTGTTGATAGTTTTTATGTGGTTGATGTCGCTGATACTAATGTGGTTTTGGGAGTGCAATGGATGTATTCAATAGGAGAGCATACAGTAAATTATCAAATTCCTGAAATGAAATTCCAAGATTCAAAAGGAGTACTAAGGGTTGTGAGAGGGCAACACACTTATCCAAATCAATTAGTGACTTGCAATAGTATGAGATCTATATTGAGGCATGGGGACATAGAATGGGCTGATGAATATCATATTACATCTCCCAAGCCAAATATAAAGGTTTTTGAACACCCAAAGGAGATAGAAAGACTCTTGCAAAAATATGAAAAAGTTTTTAGAGATCTTCCACATGGTAGACCACCAGATAGGGGGGGTGAGCACAACATTGTTTTGGAGGAGGGTACTTCCCCCATTCAGATACCACCTTATAGAAATCCTAAAAATTTCATGGATGAGGTTGAAAAACCCATCCAAGAACTCCTAGTGTTGGAACTCATTAGACCAAGCTCTAGCCCTTATGCTTCTTCAGTAGTGCTAGTGAAGAAAAAAGATGGAACATTGAGAATGTGCATAGACTTTAGAGCTTTGAACAAAAAGACTATCAAGAATAGGTATCCCATTCCTAGGATTGATGAGCTCATGGATGAGATAAATGGGGCCAAATACTTCTCCAAAAATGACCTTAGATCATGATATCATCAAATTCGAATGAAAGATGAAGATGTGCAAAAGACTGCTTTTCGATGACATTATGGCCACTTTGAATTTCTTGTCATGCCTTTTGGGTTAACTAATGCTCCAACCAAATTTCAAGCATGCATGAATAGGATCTTTTTCAAGCAACTAAGAAGGTTTTTTTTGGTTTTCTTTGATGACATTCTCATTTACATTAAAACATGGGAAGAGCATTTGTAGCAATTAGAGATTGTGTTAAAAATTTTGCAAGAAGAGTCCTTATTTGCTAAGTTATCAAAATGTGAATTTGGGATGAAAGAACTACTGTATCTTGGGCACATTATTGGGCAAGAAGGAGTCAAGGTACACATGGAAAAAATTAGGGCTATCTTAGAATGGCCATCACCAAAAAATATTACCGAATTGAGAGGCTTCATTAGCATATGCACCTATTACAGAAAATTTGTGAAAGGATTCTCCAAGTTGACTTCCCCACTCACTGATTTGACTAATAAGGATGCTTTCAAGTGGGATGAAGAGGATGAAAAGGCCTTCCAAAAAATGAAAGAGGTAGTGAGTAGTTGTCCCATACTTGCACTTCCTGATTTTACTAAACCTTTTGTTGTGGAATGTGATGCTTTAGGTGGAGGAATAGGGGCTGTCCTAAAGCAAGGCCTCCACCCCATAGCCTTTGAGAGAATAAATTTCCAGCCTCATGAAAAAATTTAATCCATCTATGACAAAGAAATGCTGGCCATTATGCATGCATTGGCCAAATTCAGACAATACTTGGTGGGCAGCAAATTTGTGGTGAAAACTGACCACAATAGTCTAAGACACTTTCTCACCCAAAAAGATCTAAATGAAAGGAAACACAAGTGGGTAAGCAAGATTAAAGCTTATGATTTTGATATTGAATATGTCAAAGGAAAGAATAATATAGTAGAAGATGCTTTATCTAGAAGACCTTCTTTTTCTCTCATGGACATTGACAAGGATTGGAAAAACATGCTACTAGTTGAATATGCCAAAGACAAATTTGGTTGTGATGTGTTGGATGGAATCAAAGGGGATGATAACTATAGGATTTTGAATGGGATGATATATTATAAGGGAAGAATTTATTTGGTTCAAGATTCAAAACTCAAGTACAAAATTTTGCAAGAAGCACATGATTCCCCACTAGCTGGCCATCCGGGGATCTTCAAAACTTATAGGTGTAACGTCCCCACCCTTGGACCCAATGCAAGGAAGGGAAACTGATGCCATTCTATGGGGATTTTCATAAAATCAGCCATATTCATTAGATTCAAAGGCATAAAAGAGATGTGTGCAGATGGAAATCAAACAAACATGCACAGCGGAAATGAACTCATTCACACACATATTACATGCCTGTTATTCAATTTAACACAGTCAACAAATTAACACATTTGCATAAGGAAAACACATAGATAGAAAACACTTATCTTTGTTGAGCAATTGTCCCAACAACTAGCTATGTCACTGCAACGTTCCTCCCAACCATAGGTCTCTTCCCAACCTGTATTCTTTCAGCACTCAGAGACCGCCCCCGAGCTGGGGATGATATCTACAAGGAAAAGGGAACCCTCAATCACAGCACAGCCCAAAGCAATGGATACCCAACTCAACCACATCATTCTCTTGCACATCAAACTCAAATATGGGCTCTGGAACACACTTTCAGTAGTGGGACTTAGGAACTAGATGGACAGGGGTTTTCCCAAAAATGTAGGCACACCAAAAACAGATTTGTGAGAGGGAAAATCGACCATAGGGAAGAAAACAATTTCTCCCACAGATATACCAGCAATCAGTGAGCCAAGATAGCCTCTATGGTCCCCAAATCGATTTCTCTTTCTTTCCCCACTATTATACAACACAAAAACGCCCTTCCCAGCCAGGGTAATGAAGGAAACACAACAAAAACCATGGAGAAAAACGCCTAGGTAGCTCTCCACTTGTGAGGGAGAAAAAATGATAGGTGAATAATGGCTTGGGGGCAATTTCATGGCCCTTTACTTGCCCAAGAAGCCAAACACGAATCTCTAGGAAGGGTGGCTTTCCCATACTCAAATTTGGACAGCCATACCTCTCCATTCCCCAAGGCATTAACTACCTCAACCAACTCTTGGGAGAAATGAATGGTTGGGTACAAAAGTCAACATGGGTAGTTGAGGGTTCATGGGTTCTCTCATTGACACTTGGCTTGACTTGATTGGCTCAAGGGTTTGAATATTTTCCTCCCAATTTCCTTGTAACATCATGCCCCCATCTCTTGTTGCATTGCATAGCTAGTTGTGGGATTTTATATTAAAATGCATATTTACAATTCCCATGGTTCACTAGCACATGGGTAGCATAATATCAAATACTTGCCTCTTCTAGATCGAGCGTTCACTATCGGGGCCTTGGCCTTGAGCTCCACGCTAGGAATCATACATAATATGCATACATTATTTACATTAAAGCTCAAAATATTACAAGGGTCAAAATGGGGGACATTACATTCCCCTCCCCTTGGAATAACACCGTCCTCGGTGTTCCAATACCTAAGAATACATACACGCTATATACATTTTCAAAATTCACAAAATGTGGCAGGTCTGTCCTGCATTTCACCCTTTACTTGGGTTTTCGGGACCAAGTCCTTTGGCCTTCATAAACTGCTCTTGCTGGCTTGGACCTTCTAGCTCTGCATGAGGGCATTGTTCCAAAAAAATCCCTTCCCTTTCTTTACCTTCCCGCTGATCTACAAGTCTAGAAACTTTATGGCGGCTACCCTCTTGATGTGCCATTGTTAGGCAGTCGTGGAGGCAATGATTTCCTCCACATCCCCAACATTTCATTGGTTGCTTTACCCTTTCCTGCTCAAATTCCTTTGAGTCTTCCCACTTGGAACATTTCTTAATCGGCCGATTGGATGAATGCTTCTTCATGGACCACTTTCCTTTCCTTTATTGATTGCTCCCATAATGCTTTTTACCTCTTTTTGAAGACGAATAGAGTCCTGCAAAACCTTATGGTTCATCTCATTATGTTGCCTCTGTAGCTTGAGCATCTCTCCAAGATTTTCTTGGGTTCTGGCAATTGTTTGAAGAAGACTTTCAGCCAACTCTAATAGCCCTCGGTCTGCTGCCATGGTCAATGGACACAACTGAACACACTTTGCTTACTAGCAACACTTTCTTATGCCCGTTGCAACCAATTGTTTCACTTTCTTACCTTTGAAATTCATCATGGAAATCCTTTGTTAGGACAAGCATAACATAAACATTAAGATTAGTCAATTATTTTCCCAATTGACATGGAATGTCCATGCTTTATTCATGGGACTTCCACACTTTTCATGCTTTCCCAACATACACATGAACTCATTCATGTTCATCCTTTCACAGGAAGTTTACTATTTCAGCATTCACAATTCATTTCAAGCAATTAAACACAATCTATTTTCAGCCATGACATGCACTCAACAATCTTTTGTTTTATAAATGCATCAATCGAAAGGAAAGAGAAGAGTAGGAGTTTCTCCCTCTTAGTCTTGTTCTATTATGGAACTACACCATCGCTGTGGTTTCATGCTCCTTAGTCTCTTTCACTTCAATGTGAATGCTTTGACTTTCCTTTCTTGTCTATGACACTTAGTGTCTAAGGTCTGTCTAAGGATTTTCAACTAGGAACCCTCCTCCATAGTTGCCTACAGAACCTTTGGCTGCTATGACCCACTCATGTCCACTAGCACCATATTTCATTACTGCTCATACTGAGCTCTTTAGGATGGTCACATGTCCATCTGCATCCCTATGATGCCTTCCTGGTCCTTGCTTCCAGCAATACCTACACTCAAACATTGAATCAATTCAAATGTTTAGTTTATTTTCATATGGTTTATCTCTAAACAAGAGTTTAGGAAATCATAACCAAATCATATACAAACGTATATTTATAAGCAATAAGCTGCAAGGTATTCAAATACTTATCTGTATTGGATGTCTTCACTTTATTCCACGAGATCCTTCTTTGCTTTGCAAGCCTTGGATTTCCCATGGACACAATTATGAATGTTGGGCCAACATGTAGGCTACTCCACAATCATTCGAATAGGCAATGCCGGGCTAGTACACCGATTGGGTTTATCAATCATTTCCTTTAGCAATATGCTAGGCCAGTGCTCTGACTGGTTTTATCAATTGTTTAAGGGGTGTTGGGCCAGCGTACACGCTGCTTTACCATATCAAGTAGTTAATGCCCAACTAGTCACTCTCTGGACTTATCAAAAACTTTATAGTGTTCAACCAGCTACTCCCTAGATTTCTCAATAATTTATATCGCCCACTCATTTACTCTCTGAATTTACCAGCAATTTATATCGCCCACTCATTTACTCTCTCAATTTACCAGCAATTTATAGTCTTTCAGGGTCTTTCCTTCCTACAATGACCAAGGTTTCCAACAAAGAAACAATAGTGTATCATCTTAGTTGTTAGAAGACTTATACCTGAAATCTTCATTATTCGAAACAAGACATAAATGAAAACGAATACTTATCTGTATTGTGTGTTTCCCCTCTGGTCCACAAGGTCCTGCTTCGCTTTGCAAGCCTTGGAATCGCCTATGGACTTTGATGTAGTTAATGCTTAACCAGTACACCTCCCCATCGGTTGGATTTACCAAGCATTTGGTGGTGCCCAACCAGTCCCATACCTAGTTGGCCCTCTCCAGTGTCAAGCCAGCACATTCGTCTGGGTCATCGACCAATGGAAGGAAACTGCGCCACCTGACCATTATAGGTCAAGGCTCTACTATGGAGCCATATGAATCTTAGGGTTTTCAGTCAGTCTTGGTGCACGCCCTCCTACTGCTAACCCAATAGGCATATCGGGGTTTTCAGTCAGTCTTGGTGCCCGCCCTCCTACTGTTGACCCAATAGGCATCTCAAGGTTTTCAGTCAGTCTTGGCGCCTGCCCTCCTACTGTTGACCCAATAGGCATCTCAGGGTTTTCAGTCATTCTTGGCGCCCACCCTCCTACTGCTGACCCAATAGGAATCTCAGGGTTTTTAGTCAGTCTTGGTGCCCGCCCTCCTACTGCTGACCCAATAGGAATCTCAGGGTTTTCAGTCAGTCTTGGCACCCGCCCTCCTACTGCTGACCCAATAGGCGTCTCAAGGTTTTCAGTCAGTCTTGGCGCCCGCCCTCCTAATGCTAACCCAATATGCATCTCATGGTTTTCAGTCAGTCTTGGCGCCCACCCTCCTACTGCTGACCTAATAGAGATTTTATGCCTTCACCAATGTCACCACACCTTCTTGCACCATAACCCTTCACACACACATCAACTCTTCATTCATACAAGGACGCCACTCCTTCTCTTGTGCAAATCGGTGGTTCCTTGTAGGAACTTTATAGGTGACTTTCTTGACTGCAGGTTAACATGGCCCCACTCACATAAGGATGATACCCCTTTCCACTACACAGCTCCCTAGGTTTGTCCATCCCTTCTAGTATTATTTAGTGTGAGCATAGAAAGGTTGCCAATTCCTATACAGTCCTTCTGCATACCCTTCTTCACTTTGCCTCTTAATGTGTAAGACCAATTGGTATCTGTGCAGGCTGACAACACAAGAAGAATAAACAGACTTATCAATATTGCTTCTCAAAATTGTATCCGCATTCCATAACATTCACTATCAAGTATTGAAACACTAGGAATGCATCCATTCCCTTAGGGTGTAGTCAATATTGACAACCCTATCATGACCCGCCACCAGAAAGGTGTGCACTCCCTTTCTAATTTGAGCCATGTAGGCCCTAATCATACTCAAGCAGTCTGAAATGACATATAAATAAAGTAGAGAACGCTTTGCATATTAACCCTAATAATTTAGACATGCATGTTCTTATCTAGGGCCACAGAATACTCATTCATTTTGCAGATGTATCTTTTCTTCATTTGCGAAGAATGGGGGCTCCCTTCTCTGAGTCAACAGTTCTTTGGTTTTCCACCCCAATCTTTCTACGTTCCATAATCCACACATGCCTTCTTAGCATAGCTTTACCATCTCACTCTCATGGTTTTCCAGCATACAGCTCAGCTGAGATGTCATCCTTAAAATATGAAATGGTGTTTCACCCGAAACCCATTTCCAAAGCATGGGGTCCTTCCCATGGAGTTTGGCTTCTGCAGGTCATCACACATGGTCTTCCTGCAATGTGTCTTCCTGGCACATTTATCAAATAGCCAAATAGTTAGCAACATTTAATAATAAAATTCAAATATGATTTTCCTTAATCATTTGATGACATTAATAATTAAATTCAAGTATGAATTTGGAATTCTGTTCTCTACAGAATTGATTTGCTTAGCCATGAGTCTGTTCTCATATCGCCTAGCTCTTTCTCATGGTAGATTCCAATCTTCGTCATGGACTTACCCACACTTTCCATGCCCAAAACAATCTACCTGAAATCTAAAACTTCAATCAGCCAAACATGTTGTGAGTATCTATGCATATAATCCTTTCATTGCTACAACAGTCACTAAAGTGATCTCAGAATTATAACACTCAATAATTCAAACACCTTTAGCTGTTAACATGTATATATCTATATATGCATCGTTATAAATAAAATTGCAAGACATGGGTACACTATCCGTGCAATTTAAATAAACTGTAAGTACTCATTACTTCACATTTCATGCAACCCTATCCTTCCAATAGAGTGCTCTGGTAGCCCATCAACATGTCTACCTTCTTCGTGCAATCCTTTTCCTGCATTCATAGCAGCTCATGAAATGGTCTCGGGGTTATCAATAGTTCACCATTTCATCTATCATCTAATTGCAATGAAACATACACCCCAACCATGCATTCACACAATGCATCTCAACATGTGCACTCACACATACACATGCACATTAACAACATTTACATAATCTTTTAATGTGTGTTCACTTAATGCATACCCACAAGATTGTACATAATATTCTAATGCACATCCTTTCAATGCAACCTCGCATTAATCGATGAAGACTATGCATTCCAACATATTATGGCCTAACCATGACTATCTCATACGGCATACACTTACAACAAGACCATAAGTCATCACTTGTTTTGGTTGTTAAATTCAACACCCATCCTACCCAAATGGCATGATATAATTTCATATGAATGCATCGAGGTTTCCGAGAAACTATAGGGTGTAAGGCTCACTACCTTCACTTACCCACACCTCACCATACTTGGTAGGTTGGCATTCACATTCAAGCACTCAATACCACATGTAGACAAAATCAACATAGTTTAAACATAGTTGAAGGGATCTTACCAAATCCTCTTTCAAGATCCATGAACTTAAGCACAAATATCTATTACCTCCATGGCTGTCATTAACATCGTTTGATGTTACCTGATCAGTTGGCCTCTTGCCAAGGATTTTGATCTAGGTGGATATTGGTGGCCACCCACCTTTCCAACTGGCTCAAAACAGTTTTATGGCAATTTTGGTATTGTACTATTTTTAGCAGTTTTTCGGGACCTAAACTTCCGGGGCCATTTTGAGGCCCTAAACGACCTTTTTTGCAATTTGGGGGGCCAAATGGTTTCCCTCGACACACATTTGATCCCAGTCGAAAGTTGTAAATCTCGGATAGACCTTTCCAACGGGCTACCGAGCACCCCAAACGGAGATCGTATGCAAAAGTTACGACCCTGGGAAGTTGATGTACTAACTTACCCAAACGGGGCCCACATGACTTTTGGCGCTTCATCTTCTAGGGTTAGGTTTTTGGATGTCTAGGGTTTTTGACATTCCTGTTTATTGTAAAATGCCTTGAGAGCCTCATTATAACCATCTTCTTGCGAAATGAGCGCAGCCGTCACATCTCTTCTCAGAGATAAGCCGCCACCATTCTAGCAAGCTTGTTTTCCGCTGCATTTTACAGTTCTAGCTTATTTCCTTATTGAATAGAAAAACAGTTTTACTGTATCTCTGTTATTTTGTGTTAAGCATCTGATAATAATCTGTATTCATTTCGTTCTACTCATAAAATTCAGATCAGTGGTATCAGAGCGGTCTGCTCCTTGTCGTCTTAATGCATGTCCCCAATGAGGTCAGGGTACAAAGAATTGGGTCTCGAGCTTGTTTCTCTTGAGGACAAAAGCTCTCGCACGCCCAAGCGACCTCTCATGGCAGGAGAAAAGAAAGATGACGGGACAGGAGATCCTATCAAAATGTTGCTTGAGGAAGCCCTCACGCAGCAGAGGAACAAGATGATGGATAATTTCGCGCAAATCCTTCGGCGACTACCAACAAGCGACGCATCTTCCTCGAGCGGAGGCGCCGCCCCCTTCAAGGTACAAATCAACTTCGATATCCCTATATTTCAAGGACAGATAGACGCAGATGTTGTAGATAAGTGGTTGAATCTACTAGAAGGGTATTTTTCTGTCCATAACTTTTCGAATAAAGAAAAGATTACTTTTGCGCTCCTCAAAGCCGTTCCCCATGTCAAAGATTGGTGGGAAACATTCTGCGAGCAAAAGGACACAGAAGAAGCCTCATTATTTTCAGTCACGGGCACCTGGGAATCCTTCAGGGATGCTATTAAGGAACAATACTACCCTGTTGGAAGTTATGACGACTTGTATACCAAATGGACCACACTGCAACAAGAAAGAGACCAAGTAGTGCCAGAGTTCACAAATATCTTCCATACCTTGCGCACCAAGCTAGGTATCAAAGATTCAGAGCGACATCTGGTGCTCAAGTATCGCGGTGGTTTGCATAGATACATCTAGACCGAAATGGAATTTCTAGACATCTCTTCCTTGGGCGCGGCCTACCGATATGCCGTCAAAATCGAGCAGAAGCTCAAACAAAAGACGCGGCAATTTGGGACTGGGAACCCTTCACAGCAAAAGATAGGAAAGGGCGGCCCCAACCCATAGAATAAAGGACAGAGCAAAAATGGACAGTATCAGGACAACCAGTCCAAGCCGCAAGCAAAGAAGGACACCGAAAAAACAAAGAAAGATACCGGGAAGTGGTGCGACTTCCATAAGAGCCCTTGGCATAACACTGCCGATTGCCGCTCAAAGCAGTTGCTGGTGGCCGAAGTGAAAGCATCTGAATCAGATGCGGGTTCTGACTCTGAGTCCGAACCAGAAAGGGGAAGACAGATCATTGACGTGGAACCCAGTGCCACCATTGCTACCACCAAGCTCCAGCCTGATGAACCAGACGAGCCAGAAGAAGGAGAACGCCTCTTCCATTCACAGATGTGGGTAAAAGGCACCCCGCTGCACTTCATCGTTGATAGCGGTAGCAAGAAGAATCTCATCTCAGCAGAGGTCGTCAAGTGCCCGGACCTGCCGACAACGCTGCACCCACAACCCTACACCATTGGATGGCTCCGCAAGGGAAGCGATCTCCGTGTCAGCCAACAGTGCCGACTGCCATACGGCATAAAGCCCTTCAAGGATGAGGTATTGTGTGATGTTGCTCCTCTCGAAGTTTCAGATGTTCTTTTGGGCCAACCTTATTTATGGAAACGTCATGCTGTATATGAGTCTAGGCCTCGTAGTGTTATTATTTCTTTGAACATGAAATTGTACAGGATACCCGAGGCAGTCCCTCCTAGTGCTATTTCCTTGATCTCTGCCAAGCAATGCAGGAAGGTCATCTCTCAGACCGAGAAATTTGTCTTCTTCGTGATTCGCTCTCAGAGTGAAAGAAAGATCGCAGCCACATCCTGGGCCTCCATGACCGATCTATCCACACAACAGAAGCAAGTGGATACGGTGGTGGAAGGATATTCAGATATCTTCTCCTCTCCGACCGGGGTACCTCTGCACTGCCAGGTCAAGCATCCCATTGATCTGACCCCAGGCGCACCGCTACCCAATGGGCCAGTCTATCACCGCTCTTTGTTGGAAAACGAGGAGATCAAGAGGCAGATCCAAGAATTGCTCCACAAAGGGCACATCCGTCCCAGTTCATCACCTTGTGGGAGCCCAATCGTGCTAGTGCAGAAGAAAGATGGGACCTGGCGACTCTGCATTAATTATCGGGCCCTGAATAAAATCAAAGTCCGCAACCGGTACCCGATTCCCCGAATCGACGACCTCCTTGATCAGCTCACGGGGGCCAAATACTTCAGTAAGATTGATCTGAAGTCTGGCTACCACCAGGTCCCAATAGAACAAACAGATGTATGGAAGACTGCCTTCAAGTCAAAAGAAGGTCTTTTTGAATGGCTGGTCATGCCTTTTGGTTTGACAAATGCTCCAGCAACTTTTATGAGGATGATGGACGATATCCTACGACCTTTCATCAACAATTTTGTAGTGGTGTATCTGGATGACATCCTCATCTACAGCAAGACTTGGGAGGAACACTTGTAGCATATTCAGCAGGTTCTGCACACCCTGCGGAAGCACAAACTATATGCAAACTTGGAAAAATGCTCCTTCGGCATGGACAGGGTCCATTACTTAGGCTACATCGTTGATCAACATGGTGTGCATGTGGATCTAGCCAAGATCCAGGTCATCCGTGACTGGCCACCCCCAACCACACTCACTGAAACTCGGAGCTTCTAGGGCCTCGCCAATTTCTATCGCCGATTCGTGCTGGGATTCTCTCATATCGCATGGGCCCTCAACCAAGTGACCAGGGGTGGTGGTAAGGAAAAATTTGTGTGGGGCCTGTCCCAACAACAAGCCTTCGATGACTTGAAGAAGCGTTTGTGCTCATCGCCGGTACTCTCATTACCGAACCTGCAACATCCCTTTGAGATCGAGACAGATGCTTTAGATTATGCTGTGGGCGTCGTTCTCACTCAACACGGCCACCCCATGGCATATCATAGTGAGACACTCTCAGATGCTGTCCGCAAGTACCCTACCAACGACAAAGAATTGTACTCCATTGTACAAGCCTGCTGCCAGTGGAGACATTACATTCTTGGGAAGGAGACAGTCATCCACACTGATCAAAAGCCACTACAGTTCATGCAGACCCAAGGAAAGTTGCAGAATGACCGCCATCAGAAGTGGTCAACATATTTACAGCAGTTCCCCCTCAACATCAAATATAAAACAGGGAGTACCAACCGAGTTGCTGACTGCCTCAGTCGACCTCCAGTCGTGGCACTTACCACGGTGCTAGACTCTTGTGGCCACGAGACCTCCGGATGGCCCCACCTCTACGAGACAGACCCTGACTTCTCCGCCACCTATCAAATGTTGGGCACCAACTCAGTGGTTGCTAATTTCCATCTTCAGGACGGGTTGTTGTGTCGTCTGGGCCATCTCTGCGTTCCATCAAGCAAGCGCGCGAAGCTGATTTGGGAAGCTCACTACAGTCGGGTGGCAGGACACTTTAGCGTCGAAAAGACAGTGGCAGTGTTGCAGAAACATTTCTACTGGCCGAAACTTCGACAGGATGTCGGCAAGTATATCAGGTCATGCACCGCTTGCGCTATTGCCAAACCGACCACTAAGAAATAGGGCCTATACACCCCTCTGCCTACTCCTGACAGGTTGTGGGAATCCATCTCAATGGGCTACATGTCGGGCCTCCCGTCCACCAAGAGGGGAAATGACTGTGTTTTCGTGGTTGTTGATCGCTTTTCCAAGATGGCGATTCTAGCCGCTTGCAAGAAGAACATCACAGCAGAAGCCACTGCCAAGCTCTTCTTTGAACGAGTATGGGTACATTTTGGGATCCCACAGACCATTATCTCAGACCGTGATAGTCGGTTCCTTAGCTCATTCTGGTCAAGCCTCTGGTCATTGCTGGATACCAAGCTCACCAAATCCACTTCCTTCCACCCCCAGACCGATGGACAAACGGAGGTCGTTAACCGAATGGTCGTACATATCCTGCGCATGTACAATTCAACACACCCCCGCACATGGGATGAGAGTCTCCCCTATGTCCAACATAGCTACAACCGAGCCCTGCATAGCTCAACTGGCCACAGCCCCTTTCAGGTGGGGTTGGGATTCCAACCATTGGGCCCCATGGATGTTGCACTTCCCCTTGCAACCACCTCGGCCGACTCGTTCCCAGAAGCTGACAAAGCCGCCCGGTTCATTGAACGGATCCAGCATATCCACCAACAGGTTCAGGATATTCTATAGAAGTCTAATGCCAAGTACAAGCAGCGCCATGATCAACATCGGGTGCCACATAAGTTTCAGGTGGGCGACAAAGTTTGGTTGCATTTGCAGAAAGAACACCTTACAGGGCCCCATCGAAAGCTTCGCCCACTCCGTTATGGGCTGTACACCATCACCAAGGCGGTGGGTGACAATGCTTTTGAGCTCAACATTCCCCCCTTCCTTGGTCTACATCCAGTCTTCAATGTGGCTCTCCTTCGGCCATATTTCCCACCACTATTAGACACCTCAGAGATAGCAGAGAAGTTGACACCAACAGAGCTCAACCCTGACTGCCTCCAACAAGCATCCAGTGATCATATTGCAGACACACAGATCAAGGGCACTCGACATCAAAGGATCCAGCTTTATCGAGTTGTCAAAGCAGGGCAACTCCTGCATCAAGGCAAGTGGCTCACCCGAGGCCAAATTCAGCAGAAATTTCCTCATTTGATGGGGGAACTCAACGCAATGGAGACCATTGCTTCCTAAGGGGGGAGGATTGATCTAGGTGGATATTGGTGACCACCCACCTTTCCAACTGGCTCAAAACAGTTTTATGGCAATTTTGGTATTGTACTATTTTTAGCAGTTTTTCGGGTCCTGAACTTTCGGGGCCGTTTTGAGGCCCTAAACGACCTTTTTTGGCAATTTGGGGGGCCAAATGGTTGCCTTCGACACACATTTGGTCCTAGTCGAAAGTTGTAAATCTCGGATAGACCTTTCCAACGGGCTACCGAGCGCCCCAAACGGAGATCGTATGCAAAAGTTACGACCCCGGGAAGTTGATGTACTAACTTACCCAAATGGGGCCCACATGGCTTTTGGCGCTTCATCTCCTAGGGTTAGGTTTTTGGATGTCTAGGGTTTTTGACATTCCTGTTTATTGTAAAAGGCCTTGAGAGCCTCATTGTAACCATCTTCTTGCGAAATGAGCGCAGCCGTCACATCTCTTCTTAGAGATAAGCCGCCACCATTCCAGCAAGCTTGTTTTCCGCTGCATTTTACAGTTCTAGTTTATTTCCTTATTGAATAGAAAACCAGTTTTACTGTATCTCTGTTATTTTGTGTTAAGCATCTGATAATAATTTGTATTCATTTCGTTCTACTCATAAAATTCAGATCAGCTTTACAGTCCTTTCCAATCTCATGCTCATATATTTGTTGCACCATCTTTTCCTTATAAGGTTGTTGGTCATATGAAACAATCATCATCCACGCCCTTAGTCATGCTTCGGTTGTCTTTAGTCCTATAACCATTGCAAACACGACTAGTTATTTAACAACCACCATAATCATCTTTAAGTGGCTCATTGCATATGCAAAACCTCACTATGCTACCAATATGCAATATCATATATATACACAAGTATTTTTACATGCACTGTGCAATGTTTATCAATATGCCATCTCATTTATCCAATATCTTGCATTTTCAATCATGCTTCTATGATCTGGTTCCTACAACATTAGTTGTCATCAACCATAGGCACTACCATTAGTGGGCTATTACATGTGTAGCTTCACTATTTTTTCAATATGCAACATCATGCTCATGCATAAGCAATTCTCATGTGCATTATGCAATGATTCTCTAATCATACCCACTAATTCATATGCATTACTCTCTTGCATTTCCAACATCCCTATGCCATAATTTTCAACTTATGAAACTTAGGAAATATAAATACAATAGCAAGAAAAGAGTTAAGGAATTCTCCCTTTCCCATTTCCTTCGTGACATGGAGTTCCTCCTCCACATCATAGCTGATCCTTTTCTTGGCTTCCCTACCAAGCACACAAGGATTCATTAGCTGTCATCTTCTCACGAATTAGCAATTCAACATATATGTACGTGTATAACATTCATTCTTGCTATTTTCCAAATATGCAATTCCTATGCTATAACAGAAATAGTTAAGGTGAGAAGCTTCCCTCTTTATCAACATTGTCTTACTTAGCTCCCATAGAATCTTTCTCACCATTGACGACGTCTCAAGGGGATGATGGGGGTCAAGGGGGCTTTCCCCCTTACGCTGCCCTCATTTTTTTTTTTTTTTTTTTAAATCCTTCAATTTCACGCAATCTGGCACATGAGTTCAAAGCCATTTTCAACTTTCGATACCATAAATTCACCCTGGAAAATAGTTGAAATTCTTTGTTTCGGCGGACTTGGAAATTCTCCTCCGGCCCGTTACGGACAAATTCGCTGAGTTCTTTTGACCTATTGCGGTGCAACTCGCCGAGTTCTGCTGCCGTGTTGCAGAGCAACTCGCCAAGTTCTGCCGCCGTGTTGCGGAGCAACTCGCCGAGTTCTTCCAGTCGGCGAACTCATCCGTCTCTTCCGACTCGTTGCGGCAGAAACTCACCAACTTTTCCTGCCGTTGCGGCACAAACTCGCTAGCTTCCTCCGACATTGCGGCGCAAACTCACCAACTATGTCCGCCGTTGCGGATGAACTCGTTGAGTTTCGCCGCCGTTGCGGACGAACTCGCTGAGTTCTTCCGTTTTGGCGAACTTAAAAATTTCCGGCCAACCATTTTGGCAAAAACTCGCCAATTCCTTCCACCATTTCGGCGAAAAACTCACGAGTTCTTTCCGCCGTATACACTTAGAAAAATTTTGAACTTTTTCGTACCAACTCGCCGAGTTCTTCCACCGAAATTTTTTTCCTTCTTTTTCGGTGAACTTATTGATTCTATGTCGGTTCGTTGTAGAGCAACTCACCAAGTTTCACTGCCAACTTCAGCCAAACTCACCAGTTCTAGCCGGCAACTTCAGCGCAACTCAGTGAGGTTCGCCGAAACACGTCGGCTCAACTCCACGAGACTCGCCGAATCAGTTAGGAAAAACACTTAGAAATTTTTTGAAATTTTCTTAATGATTACTGCGGAGCAGGAAGCATACTTACCTCTGCAAGCTGTGATAGGTAGCCCATGAAGGCCCAATGCTGCAACCAACAGCTCTGATACCAAATGTAACGTCCCCACCCTTGGACCCAATGCAAGGAAGAGAACCTGCTGCCATTCTATGGGGATTTTCATAAACTCAGCCATATTCATTAGATTCACATGCATAAAAGAGATGTGTGCAGATGGAAATCAAACAAACATGCACAACGGAAATCAACTCATCCACACACATATTACATGCCTGTTATTCAATTTAACACAATCAACAAATTAGCACATTTGCAGAAGGAAAACACATAGATAGAAAACACTTATCTTTGTTGAGCAATTGTCCCAACAACTAGCTATGTCGTTGCAACATTCCTCCCAACCATAGGTCTCTTCCCAGCCTATATTCTTTCAGCACTCAAAGACCACCCCCGAGCTGGGCATGATATCTACAAGGAAAAGGGAACCCTCAATCACAGCACAACCCAAAGCAATGGATACCCAACTCAACCCCATCATTCTCTTGCACATCAAACTCAGATATGGGCTCTGGAACACACTTTCAGCAGTGGGACTTAGGAACTAGATGGACAGGGGTTTTCCCAAAAATGTAGGCACACCAAAAATGGATTTGTGAGAGGGAAAATAGACCATAGGGAAGAAAACGATTTCTCCCACAGATATACCAGCAATCAGTGAGCCAAGACAGCCTCTATGGTCCCCAAATCGATTTCCCTTTCTTTCCCCACTGTTATACAACACAAAAACGCCCTTCCTAGCTAGGGTAATGAAGGAAACATAGCAAAAACCATGGAGAAAAACGCCCAGGTAGCTCTCCACTCATGAGGGAGCAAGACTGATAGGTGAATAATGGCTTAGGGGTAATTTCATGGCCCTTTACTTGCCTAAGAATCCAAACACGAATCTCTAGGAAGGTTGGCTTGCCCATACTCAAATTTGGATAGCCATACCTCTCCATTCCCCAAGGCATTAACTACCTCAACCAACTCTTGGGAGAAATGAATGGTTGGGTACAAAATTCAACATGGGTAGTTGAGGGTTCATGGGTTCTCTCATTGACACTTGGCTTGACTTGATTGGCTCAAGGGTTTGAATATTTCCCTCCCAATTTCCTTGTAACATCATGCCCCCATCTCTTATTGCATTGCATAGCTAGTTGTGGGCTTTTATATTAAAATGCATATTTACAATTCCCATGGTTCACTAGCACATGGGTAGCATAATATCAAATACTTGCCTCTTCTAGATCGAGCGTTCACTAGCGGGACCTTGGCCTTGAGCTCCACGCTAGGAATCATACATAATATGCATACATTATTTACATTATAGCCCAAAATATTACAAGGGTCAAAATGGGGGACATTACAATAGGAAATTGAGGCAAAGATTTTTTTGGAAGGGGCTGAAGGAAGATGTCCAGAAATATGTGAATGAATGTAAAGTATGTCATGAAAACAAATCATAACTTACATGCCCAGCTGTCCTATTGAAACCATTGCCTATTCCAGAGCAAAAATGGGACTGTATCTCAATGGACTTCATCACCGGTTTGCCCAAATCTTTGGGTAAGGATTGCATATATGTGGTAGTAGATAGGTTGACAAAATTTTATCATTTCTTTGTTGTTACATCATCTTTTAGTGCTGCACAAGTGGTTGATATTTTTTTGAAAGAAATCTTTAGATTGCAGGGGCTCCCCAAGAGCATTGTTAGTGATAGAGATAGTAGATTCATGGGTGCTTTTTGGAAAGAAATTTTTATATTGGTGGGAAATCAATTGAAATCAAGTACCAACTGTCATCCACAAACTGATGGACAAACAGAGAGGGTGAATCAATGGTTGGAAGGGTACCTAAGAAACTATGTGGGAGAGCAGCAAAAAGCATGGGCAAAATGGCTACACTTGGGTGAGTTTTTCTACAACACCACTTATCATATGTCAATAGGGATGTCTCCTTTCAAAGCATTATATGTTTATGATGCACTTACATTTGCTGAAATTATCTTTGGTGATAGTAGAGCCCCAAAGGCTAAAGATTGGGTAGAAGAGAGCCAAGAAATTTTAAAGCTTTTGAAAGACAATTTGCAGGTTGCTCAAAATCAACAAAAAAAATATGCTGATAGACATAGAGAAGAAAGGACCTTTTAGGTTAATGATTAAGTATATTTGAGGTTTCATCCATATAAACAAACATCTGTCAAAAAGAATGGATCAGAAAAGCTAAAACCAAGGTACTATGGGCCATACAAGGTAGTGCGGAAGGTTGGAGAAGTAGCGTATGAATTAGAACTTCCGGAAGGGAGTACAATCCATAATGTATTTCATGTTTCTTGTCTCAAGAAGGATCTTGGTCAACAAATTATCACTTCAGAAATAATTCCTCCTTTGGATGATGAAGGGCATCTCACACTTGTTCCGAAAAATATTTTGAAGACACGGGACAGGAGGTTGAGGAGTAGAATTATCAAAGAATATTTAGTACAATGGAAGGCATTACCAAATGAAGATGCCACATGGGAAGAGGAGAATATTTTGTAGCATCCAAATCTGAAATTGCTTGAGGACAAGCAATTTTGGGTGGGGAGGACTGTAATGTCACCATTCAAATAATTGCATAGTAAGACAATCCCATCAATCCTTCTAGTTTCCTAGGTTGGATGGGAAGATGTAGAATTGTAATAAGGAAGCTAATAAATGATGTTTAGAAATTAGAAGGGTTCAAGTATTTAATAAATAGGTTGAATAAAGAAATTCAAGAGAAATTCTAGGTGGCAAGTGGTTTTGAAGACATATGGAGGATGTGGGACCCACACTAGCTTGATTTTTCAAGGACACATAGCATCTCTCTCTTGCCAATTCGAATTCATGAGAAGGTGAACATTCTTGGGTGATTTGGTAAGTCATACACATGGCATTGAGCATCTTAGGTTGAATTGGAATGGATTAGTAACCTCCATGGAAGAGGAAGAGTCAAATTGGAAGCTTGTGGACACTTGGGCTAGATTCCCTAGCCCCTATGACAACAATGATGGAGCATCTATGACATCTATGAAAAATTGCAGATCTGACCTCTGACATCTATTATTGTAATGTCCCCTCCCATCATACCGGCATAATGGAGAGAAAGTGATGCTAAAGCTGGGCATTTGGCCCCATAATTACTAAATAAACATTCACATAATATAGTGAGACATATGCAGATGTATAAATGTAAGTCATAACGGAAATAGATTCAATTACATATCCATCATACATTCAAGTTATTCATGAGATTCATCAATTAAAGACAATACAGAATTAACATAAGAGAGTACTTATCTTAAAGCAAAGTAGTCCCGAGAAACTGGCTATGCAACTGCAACGTTCCACCCAACCATAGGCCAATTGTGTTCATCAATCTCTAATCACAACTGCCACCCCCCGAGCTGAGCATGATTTCTACAAGGAACCAGGGAACAACAGACTCACACATAGCCAAACATACACCCAAAATGAGCCAATCCAATCTGCAATTGGGTTTATCAGGCTACTGAGGAAATGGAAAGGAATGACTTGCTAAGCTAGTGGCTCATCCACAGAGCTATGGACACCCTCTGCAAGATCTATCTAGCTTGGTCCCCACAATACCTACACACATGGCACAAGGAAGTATTCCCTTCACTATTACACAGTCCCTCAGGCCATACCTTCCATTCTAGTGTTCTTCAAGGTGTGCATAGAAGAGCAACCAACCCTTTTGATACTCTTGAGAGGATACCTCCTCACTAGGTTTATCAAGCCAATTCTAGTCCACTTCCACTCCTAATTCTTGCTCACAATTTCAACCAACACAGGGATGCACCCAACAACGAAACACAACTGCTGAAAAACGTGGGCAACCAAAACGAACTGGTAGATGGGGAAAAAGAAACCCTAGGAAAGCAATTCATTTTCAGAAAACGTTTATATGCATTCTAGGGGCATAAACGACCTCTATAAATCCCCAAAACGTGACTCCCTTTCCCCCAACCATTGTGCAACACAAAAATGAGTTCCCAGGCATGGAAAATACAGGAAAATGGTAGAAAACGTGAAGGAGACAGACTCAGCTACCTCAGACTGCATGAGAGAGGAAAGACAATGGGTGAAGAATGGCTTTGGGCACCATTTCGTGGGTGTTTTCTTGCCCCATAAGCAAAAGTACGTTTTCCCAGGTTGATGGCTTGCCCATGCACGAAATTGGCTGCCATACCTCTTCATTCCCAAGGTATTAACTACATCAACCAACTCTTGGAATAATTTAATGATTGGGTGCATAAGCCAAAATGGGTAGTTGAGGGTTTATTCATTGACATTTGGCTTATCACCATTGGCTCAAGGGTTTGAATAATTTCCCTCCCTATTCCTTATAGAATCATGCCCCCATCTCTTTGTTGCATTGCATAGCTAGTTGTGGGTATTTCATTAAAATTCGAATTTACATGATGTCTTAATTTACATTGTGCATGTCCATCACAAGAACCATAGGCATCTATTTTTAATTGCCGATACATAAAACGCTAAATCAACGGTGGGGCCTTGGCCTTGAGCTCTTCACCATGATTAAATAACAATATTTACATCATTTACGATTTAATGCAAAGGGGGTCAAAATTGGGACATTACAATTATGACATGTCATCCCCAAAAATAGGCTCCAAGAGGGCACTCATGGGAGTTGTAGAAGCCAAAGTGACCCCCACTCGAATTGGTGGAAGGTGGAAGGCTAGGAAAGGTGAGACACATGGCAAATCTTGAGCCCTTACCCTAATTCGAATTGGATTGAGTCTATGGATGGTTTGGGAACCTTAGAAGGCTAAGGATGTTTATAAAATATAGGGATAAACCAAGAGAAGGGCTTTTGATCATTTGAGAAAATTTTCATTTGTGAAGAGAGAGCTAGTGGATGACTAGTTTCTTGCATTAGCCAATTTCGAGGGTGAAATATTCCCATCCAAGTTGGTGTTTGGAGAGGCCACTCAGGTATTTCATGGATATTTAATGGAGTTTTTATTTGTAGGTATCATCTACAGGGAAGCTCGTGTTTTTGTTTAGTGCAACACTTTCTCTCAACCATTTCCAGTTTTGATGGCATATTCATACTCCTTGAGGGATTACACTTTGGGTGAGATCTTGTACTCATTGGGATAGCTTCTCATGATGTATTTATGATTGTAATAAGATTTATATACTCTGTTATTCATATTCATAAAGTATCAGGTCGAAATACCAAGTGCTTGTATGTAAAAATGTTGATTAATGATCAAACAATACATTTTCCCCACTACATTGATGTATACCATTGTAATGCTAATGATTTCGAATGAAAGAATGTTTCTTTGATATATTTATGATTAATGGATAGCCATTAATTATTATTACAAGTTTCATGTTCATCACTTAAGCATTTGAATTCATTTTACTCATTTTATTTGCATTTAGAAGAGATTTGGTGCCATTTCCCCAAGGGTCGAATTAGTGGTTTTTGCTGCTATTGGGGAGGAGGTTAGAACAAACCTAATAATTGATTAATGGTGCATATGAGACCTTATTAATGTCCCTCATACATCCCATCCCTCTGTTCTGAATTTCAAATGGGTTTGGAGGCATTTGGAGAGCCATTTTAAGTACCTACCTTGGGGGGATTTGATCCACAAATTGCTAGTTAAATTCCATATATTGACCAGAATATTAAACAAGTTTGCAGAAGTCTTTGGAGAGTTATAAATAATCCCTGAACCTCATATTCAAGTCCCAATATCATTCATATACTCTTACAGAAGATTTGGGAGCATTTGGGTTAATTTGGAGAGCGAGACATCAAAACTAGTCAAAGGTCGAAATTGGGGAAAAAGTGGAAAATTGGGCATTTTAATAAATTTTAAAAAAAGGGTCATTATAGCTTCAATGCACAACAAGGAAAATTAATTCAAAAATATTCAATGAGCATTAAATAATAGTAGTTAACTAATTCAAATATGAATGATAGAGACTGCCATGTGATTAAATATATATTCCATGCGAAATGCAGGAAGCGGTCCTTGAAGCCCTCAAGGAATGGAGTTAGGTTTGACTCAATCCGCATGGTGGTGTAGGCATTAACAAAGATTCTTTTGACTCTTTGGTTATCAATTTAAAAACATTCATTAAAATTTAAGATTGTATAAAAATAAAAAGGTGTGGATAAGAACAAATGTGAATGAGGTAGGTTTACTAGTAATCGTCAAAGAGGAGTATAATTTTTTTTTGAAAGTTAAAGTGATTTGAATTTGCATTATTTTTCATATTATAATTTTTATAAATTTTTTTAATGTTTAAAAATAAAACTTATTAAATTGAAATTTTTGAAAAATAGAAATTTTTCTATTTTGTTATTGGTCAAAAAGTATATGATTATGATGATTGTTAATGTTTACTTAGATCAACTTTGGTTTATCAAACCTTACGCAAAAAGAAAGGATTTATTTGGATTGCTATAAAATTGTATTCTTATGCTAAAAAAGCTTATAATGAAACTTCCTACATAGCCCTAGTTTTGACATGTTAGAAGTTATCTATGAAACATAAATCCTTAGAGTGAGACTTTATTTTTAAAACATTTAAAATATAATTAAAAGCATTTGATGTGGAATTTTCCAAAGGTATCATGTGACAAACTTAGTATGTCATTATTGTTTTTTGTTTATTAAAAAATAAATGTTGTTGTCACTTTTCATGTGATGTTTTGATTTTGATGTCATCAATTCTATATATTTTTACATTAATATTCTTATCAAAACAATTATTTATTGATATTCACATTTTCTAAGTTGTATATTCAACTTAGAGCTTATTGCCTATGTCAATTTCTACATTTGGTGGGGGCTAGACACTTTGTGGCATATTCACTTGTAGTATATATGGGTAGGGACACTATGTAGGTTTGAAAATTTCACTATAAATTCAAATTTATGAATTTATATTTTTTGAATTCAATAATTCATCTAATTAAGGTAGTGGAAATAAATGTGCATACATTTACTAAAATTACGGATTTTGATTCCATTTCAATTATAAATAAATATTATATTTAAATTACGGAGTTATAAGCCAAGAATGAAGAGTAGAGTGGAATACTTATCTTTGGTGTAGTCTAAATATTCTACGTTTTCAACATTTTCCAAGTATATTTTTCGTCTTATTTTGTTTGAAGTCTAGTTGGAAATCTTTAAAACATATTAGAATCACATATATTAGCTATGGAAATTGCATAATTTGGGTGCCGTGGGGGTATTAGAGGGTGTTGAATCTATTTATGGTTTCAAAAACAGAATTTAAACACTTCAAAATTTGGATTTTACCAAAATATTATCGGATTCCGACAAAAACCCACCGTAAAGTCCAAAACGTAGAATAAATAGACTACTCCCTTATCTTTTAACTAAAATGCTCCACGAAATTAGCTAAGTATGAGCATTTTCCATCCAATTATAGGCGTTTAATGTAAATGTCACCCATAACCCAAACTATGACGCCACCAAGGTAAAGGAAAGTGGTTATAGACTCACAAGGCATTCAACCCAACCCAATTGCTCTCAAGCCTAGCCAATTTGATCACAATTGAGAACACTAGGTAACCATCCAACCATCATACAATCATGGGATTCTCATCCACTACCCACATAGGGAAGATATCTCCATTTTTTTAATTCAATGGTCCCTCGGGAGTATTCTCTCTTCTATTGCCCTTATGTAGGCAAGCATAATTCATCTTGTTGTTTGTCTCAAGAATAACCTAGCAAAAAAATGCATAAGCTTTAAGGCACCTAATGAGCAACAATTATAACAAAAAGGGAGTTTTTATAAACAATCCAGCCTCTATGATCCTTCACAACTATCCATCTCTCTCCATGGGTCCATGAAATTATCCTCTCATAGTTGCTTAGCCATTTTGAAGATTGTATATCAATCTGAAATATGAGAGTGAAATTTCTTAAACTCGGGTGGTGCTTGAACACGAAAGTGATAAAAGGGTGAATCAATGAATGAATGAAAGTGGAAAGTGTGTGCATGAGAATAGAGGAGAAAAAAACTTCCATGGGGATGGGAGACTCTACAGTTCCCGATGATGATCGTACCCAACCACATCCCACCATAACTATGTGAAGTAGACTTCCTCACCAACCACCACATATATTAATGATCAACTTCTAAGTTAAAGATGGTGGGTGAGATTTAAACAAGGCACATGATAAAAAGGTAGGAATTAGAAAACATAGGATTATTTTTGTCACCCACCTTTGGGTCCCCGTTCCTATTCCCATGTAGTAGACTCATAGTGCCTCTCATGCTCTCTATAGAAATCTTAGACCTTTATATTAATTTTCAATAAAATATTTACATATCTTAAATGTACCATGGAAGGTTTATCACATAGTGCATGGAAAACATATATGTCATGATTACATGCCTAGTCATTCATTAGTCAAGCCTTGGACTTGAGCTCCACGCTATAAATGCATACAACATATTTACATCATTTTACAGATAGGGTCATTTATCAAAGCTCGTATTGCTCAACTCCCAACATTATAAACACTTATTTACAATTTATACACAATTTGATCTAATATATCCAAAAAATCAAAACCAAGGTATCACATTCCCCTCCCCCTTGAGATAGCATCAACCTCAGTGCAACTTGATAACAACACAAAAATTGGTATGCATCTTTCATGGCATTCACCACCTTCCACATAGCCTTATCAAGACCAAATTGTTCCATTCCATGTTTACTTATCTAATGGCTTTGTTCCATAACAATATTAATTTCATGTCAAAGATGTGTAGTGGTTCTATTTAAAACTCTCCCTCTAGTTCCACCTAGATCACAACCTAGTCAATCATGTAGTTAGGATCATGTACATGTTTACTAAGCAAGAAAACATGGAAAACATTGTGAGCTCCAATGTTATCATCCAGTGCAAATCTATATGCAACTAACCTTATCCTTGCAATATCTTGGTGCTAGCTTGGCATAAGTTGCAATATTCAAAGAGCTCTTCCTTGACTTCACTCTAAGGAAAATATTATATGCAACATTGAATTGTCTACTCACCCCATTCTTATTTCTATAACTATTCTACTTGTATTGTGTTGCCTTCAAATTCTAGCAACTTCTTGCTCCATTCCCTTGAGCATTTTTAGCCCAAGTAGGATTATGTTTACTAGGTTATCCAAACTTAATAGAATGCTACCTCAAATTGACTCATTTTTGCATGAGGCCTATTGTTATATGAAAAATTCACCATGTGTAAATGGTCTTTCCACTTGGACAAGTTATACATCACACACTTACGAAGCATGCTTTCGATTACTTGATTCACTTTTTTAATCTACCCATTTATTTGTGGATGGTAAGTAGTACTAAAATTCAACTTGGTGTCCAAGTCTTAAAAAATACACTTCCAAAAATTGGAAGTAAACTTTGTATCTTTGTCTAAAACAATTGTCATGGGTGCTTTGTGCAACTTCAAAATTTCTCTAATGAATATTCTTGTAGTGAATGATGCCTTATGAGTAGTCTACACAAGAATAAAATGAGTTGTCTTGGTCAATTTATCAACTACAACCATGATGCAATCATATTGCTTTGTTGTTCTTGGAAATCTAGTATTGAAATCCATTGTTATTACCTCCTATTTCCATTATGGAAGTGGCAAGGGTTGTAATAAACTTGCCATGTATTGATGCTTACACTATTACAATACAGGGCTATGATGTCATGATTAGCATAAACTCTCAGTGTTGTTTTCCATGAAAAATAAGTAAAGTTGTGATGATGTGAAACACAATGCCTTTAGGGTTGTTGTGTTTTGTGTCAATCTTGCATCACCATTATATTGAAGCTACATCGTGGTTTTGACACATGTTTTACAAAGAGTCGTATTATCGACAAAAAAACATGATGCAAAAATATTTCCTACATCATGTAGCATCACATGTTACTGCAGAAATACAGATATAGAGAAACTTTTGCATCACATTTGCACCAGAAGCATATTTTTGCATTGTGTTAGCATCATGTTGCATTGATATGGATGTTGATATTTCAAATGGAGCATCATAACTGTGTCTCATTAGCATCATAGTGGCATCAAATTAACGAATGATTTAGTCATTTTATGTTATATTTGCATCTTATTAATGTCATTTTACAACAATCTTGTGGTGTATTAGCATCATGTATGTATTATCATTATTAATTTTTGCATCATATTGCGTAATTCATACATTGTATTAGCATCAAATATGCATCGTTATTATTTATTGTGTGTCCTGTTAACATCAAAGTTACTACTTTTGTGTCAAATATACCTTGCCAACCATAATCAACACTTAGTTCAAGAAGAACCCAAATCAACAATTGTCTGAAAAAGAGAGAACATGTTACAAGTTGGATTTGAACCATGGTCGAGAGAATAACAACTTATCCTCTCTACCTCTCAAGCTAGACCTAATTGACAACATTATTATTATTATTATTATTTATTTTTATAATATTTAAATATTTATGAGATTGATGATCAATACAATTCTATTTTACAACATACTAACCATGAGAGAATAAACCATGCATGTATATATAATCATAATACCACACTAACATTCAGTGAATTTCACATAGTGAGAATAAAAAACCATGTATTTGTAAATGCAATTATGAAATTTTACCACACTGACATTCAATCAATTCCTCCTAGCATCAAGTGTAAGGGGAGTGAGGTAAGGGAGGGCCTTACACATATTCCCTCAATATGCAATTGGCACCTAGACTATACAATGGAAACACCTGTGAGGAGGGGGAGAAGGATGAGAGGGAGTACCTCAACCTGCCCCCTTAATCCTTCAAACTAATTTGCATTTATTCCACCAATAGAGGATATGATGGCTCTATGTGGAAAAGGAAGGGATTGCATGAACTTGTATGTTTTATGAACCATATAGCTTAGCTTTCATAGTTATTCTTCTAGGCCTAGCTTTCATAGCTATTTTTTTACACTCTTCAAATAGCACCAATAGCACCTATGTGGTTGGCTAGAGCTACTTTACCTTATATTTCTATATAATTCTCTCATTTAGTCATGGCACAACCTATGAGAAAGATAGAAAGGTGGTGAATGCTTTAGGTTAATCAGTGGGAATAAGGAACTAGGGGTTCTATATGTTGTGGAAATTCAACACTCTCTAACTTTCTTGAAAAATTTTGATCTCTTGTCTTCTGCTCATGGCTTGGGAATGTGCAACCTCAATTTCAAATAATGAACAATAGGTTGTACAAAGGGAAAATGGAAATGGTAGACAAGCAACCCTCTAATCCTAGTAGAATAGGTTTACCTATGACTAGCACGTACCCCTGCAAAAGCAACTCCTCCAACATTCCCACTAAAGTGGAATTGGAGGCCAAGGAAGAAACAATGGGTGTTAAAGGACGTTTCCTCCTCATATTAAATTTGAGGTGGAGAGAAGAGAATAAATTTGAGAGAGACGAGGAAATACCCCTTTAGAGGAAATTGATGTTGAGCTTGTGAAGTGGATTCCAGATACTCGCTTCTCTTGAAGTAGGGATACTAAGTATTTTAAGAAAATTAATGTTTATTAGCAAACCAAATCTATTGTTGCATTGGTTATGGAAGTGATAGAATTTCAATAAAAATCCATTCTTGACAAGTTGGACTTTCTATGTCATAAATAAAGCTTTAGTAAAATTTCTATGGGTCATGCAGGCAGTGTGACAAGCGTAAGTGCAAAAACACATCCCATAGACCCCCACTGATGATAAACCATAATTTATCTACAAGGATTTGGAGTTTGAACCTCAATAATAGGTGTTATAAGTATGATCTCAATTATCCCTTTGCCTTTCCCTTTATGATAATCAATAGGAGAAATATAAGCTCTCAGAGGCTAAGTAGCAGGAGTGCATCATATGTTAAATCTTATATTCTCTACTAATAATCTAGTTATCTTTTTGGACACAAATCCACCTTCTTGTTATGTTTATAATAGGGATATAAGATCATAGTAACATAAGATAACTCTAAAATCACTGGAACTATTGTTAGGTTCATGAACATCAATGTTATTTATTTATTTTTTTACTTGTTGTAGACCTAGTTTCCCCTGTAGTGGGCTATAGCGGGGATGGTTGTATCTATTGCACAATGCTAATAGAATAGTCCCGGTGGATTTAAAAAAACATTCAATCAATTTCACACCAAAAAAGAAAAAGAAAAAACATGTATATAAATGCAATGATTAAATTAAATCATAAAGCAACTATGTAATTTTTTTCCACTTCTAAACAAGTGGTACACTACCACCCCAGGGATATGTCAACTTTCCATACACATAGAAAGAAATGAGAATAACTTGACACAGAAGTTGATTGAATTCTTGTCACTTCTCTCTTATTTTATAATCCCCCCTTATTTTCATTCTAGAGAAACATAATAAATGAACATAAATTCAATAAAATAAAATAAATACTAACATATAAAGATGTGATAAAATCAAACAAGTTAAACAATTGTATGATCGCTTCAATTCACCCTCATAATTATCATTGTGGAAAACTATAATGTGTTTCAATGAATGAATTAATAATTCCAACTATTTATAAGATAAAAAATAAACACTCAATTAACAAGTCATTACATCAGGCATGGGCTCCATATCTACCACCATTATTTCGTAACCATTACCTAGGGCATACTTTAATTCTTCGTCCCTAAGCTTATGACTATAATCATTTAATTGTATGCAATAAGAGAAAACCATATTTAATAATGACATATATTTAGTTAGTATATCAATATAAATGAGATTATATTGATAAACTTACAAAGTGCCCTCTAACCGTGGACCTCTCGGCTTGACCCGAAGAGTGTAGTTTATTTGCACCTAATTGTGCCTTTACATAAGATAAGATAAGATACGATGAGTCAAGTTTACCAATGTTCGACAAATGACCACAAATGTAGGTCAATTGTACTAAAAGATTACATTAGAGAAATAAAACAAGTTAAAATCATATAAAAACCATATCACTACAAGCATATTGAAATCAATAACTACAACCATGCTAAGGTTTGGTGTAGGCCAGGCCGGGTGCAATCCCCGAGTGATTTTGATGGATTAGATGCCTCTGGGTCATGATTTCTTAGACCAAAGGCCAGTCCCGAAAGTTAGGGACATTCGAGCAAATGAAAAAAGGAAATCAATAACTACAAGCATATAATATTCATTACTTTTGTGGATTTTTATTGTGGTATCTTAGGGTTCACTCCTTATGTCTTCTTCTCATCAACAATTCTCTTAGCCTCTAAGAAATCATTAAGGATTTTTTAAATGTAGTTTTTTCAACATTTGATAGTCTTTGTACTATGTCTATAACTTTGCCCTACCTATTGAGTTTGTTGATGTGATCACTGAATTTGTTCAAAAGCATAGAATATGAAGTCACCTATAAAATTAAATGATAGTATAAATGAAATATGAAAGGTGAAAGACTAGAAAAATGAGTAAGTGCATAGAAGATGAATTCAAACATATTTCATCTAATATGGTTTCTCCTCCTCCTATTAGTTTTAGAGAATCTATGAAGGGCCCATTTATCACTAAATTGTATATTTGGTAATCTTCTATGTAGATGTCGTAAAGCTCTTTGCTTGCCAACACTATTTACATCAGCCTGATATTTATGGTATTATTTTGACCACTCCCTCATGATAGTGTCAAAAATATCATTATGGAAAAATACACCATTGCCAACTTTCAAAACCTCTCCTTTATCAATAACTTGTATATCAACATAAAGGGTTGCATCTTCTCTTACTTCTATTAAGAGATATCTTCATCTTTGGTCACACTCATCTTCACACCTTGTGCTCAAATATTAATATGCATGTCATAAAACAAATAAGTCTATGATATCTTGGGTAACTATGGATGTGGTGGTTTTGAAATTTGACATATCTAAGACATGGAAAATGTCATTTTCATTATTTCCTTGTAATAAGGACTTTATCCTCAAATATATTAAAGTATTTTAAATTTAAATTTACAAAACATTACAAACTAGCACTTCTCATGGTTTATGGTGAGTGTATCGAATTTAACATCTCTATCTAGGAAGTAATTCTTATTAATATTTGATATACATGGTATCTTGAGTAGACATGCAGATCTCATCTCTAACAATAAGACTTCAATCTTCATTGGTAATAGTCAATTGCATGGCCGAGAAGAAACCCATAACATTGAACATGTTGTAATAATGAAAACCTTGTTTCAACAAAAGAAATGAATTTAGGCCTTAGAAGCACAATGCAACTAGCTTCACCAATTGTTCACCAATCTAAACAAGGAAACTCAATATGTTGCATCCAACGTTATAACACTAGTAAAAAATGGGTAATTAGTGACTACATGACCAAAAAATTTAGTCGCGATGGGTAATTAGTGATTGCGTGACCAAAAAAGTTAGTCACAACGGTTTTTTTAAATGAAATACTACCAAATTTGAGCAATTTTAAGTGACACAACTAAAAATGACTAACATGAACTACTAATTTAATCCAGGGATAAACAAATATGACTAGATAACAACTATGTGAATTCAAATTAGTAGTATTTCTTATTAATTAAATGTATACATTAGGTTTTAGTGTGTTTTATCATGTTCATGATTAAGATTTTTAATGTTGAATTCAATTTTGTATTATACTCGATGGATGTTTCATCCCATCGTGCTTTAGTATTCAAATCGATGTTATATAATGTTGACTTACCCCAATTTCACGACAACATTGTTTGACGTAGATCATTTAGGGATTGCACATATATGAAGACATTAGGGTATATATTATACGTATAACTAGCCTAATTTGTGACCATCGTATTATGTATGTGAAAGCAATGTATTTTATGAAAGGGGGGATGACTCCTTGCATCATGTATGTGAAAGCAATGTAAGAACATTTACTGAGTAATAATAAAATTAGAAGTTGTCATTGCCCTGTGGTTTTAGTGCATTGTTGTTATTGTTATTTGCTTGTTTATTTTTATATTTTTTTAACATATATTTAATAAATTATCAAAATAAGACTATACAAAACATAGTTATATTAATAATTAAAGATAATATGTGTGTGTGTGTGTGATTCACCGCTCCGGATATCGGTACTAGATACATCCATAGAATAACCCCCCAGGGGAAGCCACCATTGTTTACAGTGCCAACTGTCAGCTCTGATTACGGAGCCTAACCCGGTGGGGACATCAAGTGAGCCCCCCAATAGAATCGTGACACAACCACTCGGGGATTTGACCCCGAGAACTCCTACTTGCAAGAACAGCTCTCAACCACTCGAGCTAACCCACCGGGATACACACACACACACACACACCAGACATTATTTGTAATATATAATTACATATTAGTTATAATATAAACTACTAATTAAAATATAATATAATATAATATCTACAAAACTTAAACAAAAAACTATATGGAAATACAAAAACTAAGAAACCAGAAAAGGGACTCCAATCCAATTTTTTCATTCTCTTATTCTTTGCCCATGAAACCATCGAACTAATTTATAAATGGGTTTTTGGTGCCATGTTGGAGATGTTAAAGTTACAGCATCATGAGTCATTCTCCAAGTCAATCTTGTGTGCCAAGATTGAGCCTCATGTGTCGAGGTAGTGCCTTATAGGAGCTTGAGTTGGACTCAGGAAACTTGGAGGAGAATATTGATTTGGACTCAAGAATGACTAAGCCTTATGTGTAAAGGTTAAAGCCTCATGTGTTGAGGTAAGTTTTGTGTATGTCAAAGTGGTGGTGTTGTATACTCTTGTTTGGCAAGACTAAGGTCTTGTGTGTCAAGACAGATCCTCATGTGTTGAGGTGGTGGCTCATGTGTTGAGGTAATTATTTGCTTGTCGAAGCATGAATGATGTGTGATGCACTACTAACCATGGTCTTAGAGATGGATAAGCTATTAAGTCTCCTCTAGATATTGGCCATCTCTAAAGTGAATTACTCTAGCATATGACCACTTGGAACAAGTGTAGAATGAGATGATCACATCATTGGAAAAATATCCTTAGTATATTTGATATGATAAATAATTAAGTTGGCACAAGTGGACCATGCAGATAAGACTAGAGATAAAGATGAGACGAGTTAATATAAAGAGAGAACTCGAATTTGTTGAGTTCAATGATCAATGCACTAAATGAGTTAGCTATGTGTTAACAAGAAAGACTTTAGTTATCAAGTATGTTAAAAGAGTTAGCTAAAATATTAACATGAAATACTTTTGTAAAAGGAGCTAACTAAAGTGTTAACAAAGAAGATTTAGTTAACTAAGTGTTATGCATGACGACACTTAAATATGACACTTGAGTTAAAATAAAAGATGACATTTGAGTTATGACACTTGCATGACACCACTTGAGTTAGCCACCTAACTAAGTGATCTAGCATACAGTTAAAGGGCGAGTTCATCCTGAAGTTAGAAGAAAAAGGTAAAAGCAAAAGCATGTGAAGTATGGTGCAATTGTCATGCAGGATAGATGAAACCAATGTCAGAGCGAATTCTCTCTTGAAGGAATTCAAAACTTTGGCATGTGATAAAAAATAGTGAATTGGTTTTGTGTTGGATATTATGTTGAGTTCTTCTCTTCTTCTATCTATATCTTGATATATTATTGCACCGGGGGTGCTTGATGTAATCTGCTCATTATAAAGGAAACATTCTCTGCTATCTATCAATATACTAACAAATATTTTGCTAGGGTTTTCTCCCTCAAGTTATAGAGGGTTTCCCCAAGGTAAATTTATGTGTCGAATGTGGATGTTTATGCTTATGATTATTCATTGTTTTCAAGTACTATTGTTATTCCGCAATTAAGATTAAAAATTAACATGGTATCAGATCTCGGGGCATGAAAGAACTAAGTTCAACAATCAAGCTTAAGCCTACGTTGATCCTAGGTGAGCACAGTACTTGAAGAATAATGGTTTCAATCTCTGTAAGACCGGAAGACGGACTTTAAGGAACTTCGAACTTCAATACTTGGAAGGCCGGGATTCTGAATATCTTGGAAGAGCATGATCTGGATGGGTACATATCCAATGTTTTTGAAGAGCCTACTACTAATGTTGGGTGTACTAATTTCAACAAGAATCAAGCCAAAGCAAAGAGAACCATTTATGATTCTGTGAAAGACAATTTGATGCCAGTGATTACTCCATTGAAGACTGCAAAGGAATGCTTCAAAAATTTGACCAATATTTATGAGAAGAAGGCTCCTAGATCATAAGAGAGCCTTGAAGAACAAACTTCATAATTTGAAGATGGAGAAGGACGAAGTTGTTGCTTCCTTATTCACAAAGATATCTCAAGTAAGAGATCAACTCTTGAGTATTGGTGTAACTGTTGATGATGATGATCTCATACAGACTATTGTTGATGGCCTTCCATCTTCATGGGAGACACTCTTGGCCATTTTAAATGGACAAGAAGTGCAACCGAATTTTGAAATACTGTGGCATGATTGCTTACAAGAATAAGGGAAAATTCAAAGCAAATATGCTTCCTCCAAAGAAGAGAACCTTTCTCTTATGACACAAATGAAGAGAGGAAAGAAATCATTTTCTCAGAAGAAGTTTCCTCATGAAAAGGAAAAAAAATACAACAATAAATTTTATAAGTCTAAAGTTAAATGCTTCAACTACAATAAGAAGGGTCACTTTGCAAAATAATACCGTGCAAAGCAAAGAGGAAAGTTCAAGGGTAGGTTTCATGCTTCTACTGCTACAGAAGATGAACCTAATAATTCTTCCAATGATCAGGAGACAAGGAAGGAGTACTATCTTGTCTCGACCCTATCTGGATCCATTACCACTAGTGCTAAGACATGGTTGGTGGATAGTAGCGCATCCAAACACATGACTGGATATAGGAGCGCTATCTTAGATCTGAAAGAAAAGAAGTTCTCCTGTCAGGTGGAGCTTGGAGATAATACCATCTATTCGATCCAAGGAGTTGGATCCCCTTATTTTGAGTTGGATTAAGGAGTGCACTACATGTTGATGATTTTTTTTTTGTTCCCGGTCTAAAGAAGAACCTCATGTATGTTTTAGTTCTAGAATATAAAGGATTCAGAGTAATCTTTATGGAAAAGAAAGCGCTCTTGTGGCCTAATAATATAGACTTGAACTCTACATCTGTAATTGGAGTCAAAAAGGGAGGTCTCTACAAAGTTCCTAGAAAGCTCATTCAAGACATGATCCATGACATAGTCGGTCCTTGTGAATTGTGCCATAGGAGGCTTGGTCATCTTCATTTCAAAGCGCTACATGGCTTGCAGAGGATGGTAAAAGGAATGCTTGTGTTTCAATCTGAACATAATGGTATTTGTAGAGGTTGTGCTCTTGGTAGGAATAACAAGAAGAGATTTCCAAGCAGTACCAAAAGATCCAAAGGGGTCTTGGACTTGATACATTCCAATATATGTGTTCCTATGTCAACACCATCCTTCAATGGTTATTTGTACTATGTGCTTTTCATATATGACTTCTCTTGCAAGACTTGGATCTATTTTCTGAATGCAAAGAGTGAAACTTTCAACAAGTTTCAAGAGTTTAAAGCACTGGTTGAGAATCAATCTGTAAAGCACATTCGTGCTTTGAGATTTGATAATGGAGGAGAGTTCGAGTCTCATGACTTTAATGACTTATGCCGAGAGGCAGGGATAAGAGACAACTAACTGTACCTTACAACCCCCAACATAATGGGATTGTTGAAATAAATAATAGAACAATCATCTGCCCACTTCCTTATGGGAAGAAGCCTCTGACACTGCTATTTATATACAAAACAGAAGTCCTCATGCTATCTTGGGAGAAAAGACTCCTAAAGAAGTTTTTACTGGTGAAAAACCATATGTTGGGTACTTGAAGATTTTTGGTTTTTCTGCCTACATTCATGTGCCAAAAGAGAAGAGGACAAATATGGAGCCATCTAGAAAGAAAGGCACATTTCTTGGATATAGCAAATCCTTCAAAGCTTATAGAATTTATGTTCCAGGACAAAGGCACATTGAAGTCAACAGAGATGTAACATTCCACGAAGAGGCTGCCTTCAAGCGCTCTAAAGAACTTCAGTGTGATTCAGATATGGAGGAGCATGAGACTCCCATGATGGAGGATCCAACTTCTAACTCTCTCCATTCATATGTCGATAGGGAGAATCCAGAAGAGGTCATAGATTCGCTTGATCCTGAAGATCTAATAGAACTAGTTGATGAACCTCCTGATAAGAGGATATATGCATGGTGTCAAGACATTCTGCAAGAGGCAGAAAAACATGAAGCACCACCAGGCACATTCAAAGAGAAAAAGAGACCTGAAATATATTCAGGATATGTAGCTCAGATGAGTCACAACAGTGATTCAAAACCCACCACCTATGAGGAAGTTGCTAAGCAGCAAGTATGGAAATATGCCATGGTGGAAGAATACAAATCCATCATGCAAAATGATGTGTGGGAAGTGGTTCCTAAATCGGAAGGGAAGTCTATAGTAACTTCCAAATGGATTTATAAAATCAAACATGCAACTGATGGTAGTATTGAAAAATATAAAGCAAGATTTGTGGCTCGTGGTTTCTCACAGAAAGAAGGGATAGGCTATGATGGGACATTCGCTCCTATTCCTAGGTACACTACTATTTGAGCCATCATTTCCCTTGCCTTAGTTATGGGGTGAAAACTTCACCAGATGGATGTGAAGACTTCCTTTCTCAATGGTGAAGTTGAGGAAGAAGTATACATATAGCAACTTGAGGGGTTTGTAGTTCATGGGAAGGAGTCCCATGAATGCAAACTTAAGAAATCCTTGTATGGGCTTAAGCAGGACCCAAGAGATTGGTATTTGAGGATTGGCAGCTATCTTCAGAGATTGGGATTCTCCGAAAGCAAAGCTGACCCCAACCTGTACTTCAAGGTTGTGAAGAACCAATCACTGATCCTGGTTCTCTATGTCAATGACTTGTTCCTTACTGGAGAGGAACGATAGATAGCTCGGTGCAAGAGGGAGCTCACCTCTGAGTCCAAAATGATATATTTAGGTTTTATGCACTATTTTCTTGGTCTAGAAGATTGGCAAAGGAAAGATGAGATCTTTCTTTCACAAGGAAAGTACACAGTTGACGTGTTGCACAGATTTGGTATGATGGACTATAATTCAATGTCTACACTAATGGTGTCTAATCTTAGGAAAATACATGAGTTAGATTTTGGATTGGATATAGTGGATCCTACCATGTATAGACAGCTCATTGGTTCCTTGATGTATTTGATACATACTAAACCAAACATATATTATGATGTGAGTATATTGAGTTAGTTCATGTCGAAGCCAAGACATAGACATTGGGTTGTTGCTAAGCATGTGCATAGATACCTTCGAGGTACTATTGCTTATGGAATCAGATATGCTTCCACTGGTGGAGTGATGCTACTTGGATATGGCAACTCTGACTGGGGTGGTAATACTGTGGACCAAAAAAGTACATATGGATATTGTTTTAGCTTGGGTTCATCTATGATCTCTTGGTCCAGCAGGAAGCAAGGATTTATATCCCAGAGTACTACAGAAGCAGAGTATATTGTGTCCAATAATGCTTGTCGAGAAGTCGTGTGGCTTAGGAAGCTACTTGTTGGGTTGTTCGGTGAGAAGCTTAAGACTATTGTCATTCACTCTGATAATCATTGCTGCATTAAGCTCTAAAAAAACCATGTGTTTCATGACAGGTTGAAACACATTGAGATGAAATACCACTTCATCAGAGACATGGTCCAGAGAGGTGCCATAAGACTTCAGTACATTGCTACTGATGAGAAGATAGCAAATATGTTGACTAATCCTTTGTCCTTTACGAAGTATAGGTACTTCCGAGACAAGCTTGACATGGAAGAGAATGCCTCCCTCACTAAGAGGGAGTGTTAAAGTTACAACATCATGAGTCATTCTCCAATTCAATCTTATGCTCCAAGATTGAGCCTCGTGTGTCGAGGTAGTGCCTTATAGGAGCCTGAGTTGGACTTAGGAAACTTGGAGTAGAATCTTGAGTTGGACTCAAGAATGACTTAGCCTTATGTGTAAAGGTTAAAGCCTCATGTGTTGAAGTAAGTGCTTTGTATGTCAAAGTGATGGTGTTGTACAACCCTGTTTGTCAAGAATAAGGTCTTGTATGTCAAGATAGATCCTCATGTGTTGAGGTGGTGCCTCATGTGTTGAGGTAATGCTTTGCTTGTCGAAGCATGAATGATGTGTTCCATACTACTAACTATGGTATTAGAGATGGATAAGCTATTAAGTATCCTCTAGATACTTGCCACCTCTAGATTGAATTACTTTAGCATATGACCACTTGGAACGAGAGTAGAATGAGATGATCGCATCATTGGAAAAATATCCTCAATATATTTGATATGATAAATAATTAAGTTGGAACAAGTGGACCATGCAGATAAGACAAGAGATAAAGATGAGATAAGTTAAGATAAAGAGAGAACTCGAATTTTTTGACTTCAATGATCAGTGCACTAAATGAGGTTAGCTATGTATTAACAAGAAAGACTTCATTTATCAATTGTGCTAAAAGAGTTAACTAAAATATTAACAAGAATACTTTTGTAAAAGGAGTTAACTAAAGTGTTAACAAATAAGATTTAGTTAACTAAGTGTTATGCATGATGACACTTGAGTTATGACACTTGCATGTCGACACTTGAGTTAAACTAAAAGACAACACTTGCATAACAACAATTGAGATATGACACTTGAGTTGCGACACTTGCATGATGACACTTGAGTTAGCCACCTAACTAAGTGATCTAACATCTAGTTGAAGGGTGATTTCATCCTAAAGTTAGAAGAAAAAGATAAAAGCAAAAGCATGAGAAGTATGGAGCAATTGTCATGCAAGATTGATGAAACCAATGTTAGAGCGAATTCTCTATTGAAGGAATTCACAATTTTTGTGCATGTGATAAAAAATAACGAATTGGTTTTGTGATGGATATTCTGTTGAGTTCTTTTCTTCTTCTATCTATATCTTGCTCTATTATTGCACCGGGGGTGCTTGGTGTAATCTTATCATTGTAAAGGAAACATTCTTTGCTATCTATCAATATACTAAGGAAGATTTTGCTGGGGTTTTCTCCCTCAAGTTACAGAGGGTTTCCCCAGGGTAAATTTCTATGTCGAATGTGGATGCTTATGATTATGATTATTCATTGTTTTCAAGTACTATTGTTATTCCTCAATTAAGATTAAAAATTAACATGAGAGAGTTCAAGGGTTTGGCAGGAAAAGGCAGGTCAATTAATTAAGGTTATAATTGTGAATTAGGGAGAGATTTTTTAGTTTTTCTTTTAGTTTTCATTGGGAGAGGGGTTTTGTTTTAATTCAGATTCATTGATTGGATGGGAAGCCCCATCAAAATCATCATCCTCTTCAAATATTGTCAATGGAGAGGATGAGAATCCCATCAAGGAATGGGAGAAATCCATCACGCACAAGTAATATTCTTTGTTATGCTTTTGTTAGTTTTCTATTGGCATACAAAAAAAGATGTCTTCATATTGTAATGTTGAAAATATTGAAGGGAACACGTGGAGGATGTGATAGGGGAACCTTTCCCACCTATCGAACCAACTGTGAGCCCAAAATTACCTGCAAAATGAGACACGACACCAAAACAAGTAGGGGAAAACCTATTTAAACCAAATTTCATCATTTTTTATTTGATATTTATTTTTGGAATCTCTAAACTAGAGGTTTTATAAATTGTATACCAAGTGTTTGAAAGAATGTCTAAACGGAATCATAAATTAAAATATGCAAACTCAAGCTTAGTAAATGTGCATATCAGCCTAATAGGTTAAGTTAAATAGTTATTTTAGTGTTTTCTCTCTGTTGGAAAAAGCCTTAAACATTTCCATGGCATTTATGTATGGCATTTACCACTAGATTTTGTATACAAAATGCAAAATGGCATTTCAGGTGTATAAAGATGAGTATCATTTATGTGCCCTGAAATTTGTATTTGTATTTGTATTATTAGAAGGAATTAAATTTTGTTGATGAATAAATTTGTTGTATGTGCCCTGAAATTTGTTGTATGTGCCCTAAAATTTTGTTGTATGTGCCTTGAAATTTGTATTATGCCATTTCATGTTTTTGGTCTTTCCATTGGATAGTAAAATTCATATTGTTGCTAGGTGCATGAGTGTGGTATAATGACATTGGGTGGTTGTTGGGGACCCACAGGTGTCCAGATCCATTTCGAGGATGTCTATGGAGTGGCTCTTGATTTCGGGAGGTGGAATATCAAGGCCTGCTAAAAAAAATAGTATTGTTGCTTCCCTATATTTCTTTACAATTTGAATGATATTCTTCTTGTTAAATTCTGCCTGCAAATACTCTGAAAACTCACATTGAAATGCATTATAAGTGGTTGCTCATTTTTTAAGAAATCAAGAAATGAAATGCATTACTAGGACCACTTGACTCAACTTATAATTCATATCCAAACTTGACATTATGTTTATATATGAAAATTGATTATTTAAAGCAAATCATTACATTGAAGGATTCTATTTGAGTTAAAAAATTTGTTATGGAGTATGGATACGTCATAATCTAAATCATTGTCGGATCAGGCTTGGATCACTTGGAATATTAAAGCATCTTCTCTTCAAATCCATGTCGTTAATGAATAGAGGATTCATCTTTGAAATGATCCATATAAGTTGTCAATCAAATGGTAATGAGATCCATCTTTTAGTTCTGAAAGTTGAATTGAACCGTTGCCTTTCAATGTTTAGATAATCAGGTCGTTAATTGTATATGTCTGAAGCAAACATGTTGAAGTGTTGAATTGACCAATGTTCAATTCGCTAATGGAATCACTATATATCTCTCAAGTAAATGGTAGATTTTGTGTAGATTTATTTTGTACATTCCCATTTAGAATAAACGTGTTATGTAAGCTTTAGCAAAGATACCAATTGAGGCCTAATTATAAATAAATATTGTCACTGAAGGAAAACCATGGAGGAGTATGTTGTGGAGCTTCAAATGATTGGGAATCAATTTTTTGTATATGTTTCCAAAGAATCTCGGTTTACAATCCCTGGACTACTTTGTCAATAAGTTTAAAAATCACACTCCATAACTTACACTTAGCATGGGAGATGGTGGTTGTGCATTGTTTAATATTGTCCCCATTATGCTCCAATTGTTGATGGGAAACAAATGCATTTGATGACCTAGGCACCCTCCTTGCCTTCATTTCATTGATACAATTTGTTTGGTTTGGGGAGAGCTAAGATCGAGCCTTACAATATTTGTTTTTATTAACGTTGCTCTTGATCATTGTGAGTGTTGGTTAACCACCTAGGGGCACCAATAAAGGTTAGTTGCTACTGTTACACACACCATTCCAATATTCTAGAATTATTTTCTATGGTTTGTTGGTGGAATCTCGGTATGAGTTTTGATTAACTCTAGACTCAATTGGGCATTCATTCCTTCCCACCCTCAACAACTAATTAGGGTAAGCATTATAGTTATACGCTAGCATTTTGTTGGTAATTGTTTTGGGTTTTGTGTGAATGGTTTGGTCTACTATAATTTGTATCATTGGTGTTTCTTTCCTTTCAATACATTGTTCAACCTCATTAGCAATATTTTCATAATTATTATCCATATTATTGTTGAGACATCTTAAAACCCTACCGTAAAATATGATTGTGTAAAGTTTCATGCCACTGGTGCATTCACGTGTAAAATGTGTTTCTTTGATAGAATACAAATGTGCATTCCCTTAATGATGCATCGACACCCACTGTTGAAAGTTGGCTTTCTTTAATAGGAACTCTACAATTTCAATTCAAGATGGGTATCTAATAGTGGAATGACCTAATGAGATAAGTGTTAACGAGCTGTAAAAATGATATGGAGCACCAATGTTGAAGCTCATATCCATTCATAAATTTTATTATAAAATCCTAATTATTTACAATCTATTTGTTTTTTAATGAATCTTTCTAAAAAATTAATTTGTTTCTTTAATGAATCTTTCTAAAAAATTAATTTGTTTTGTAATGAATCTTTCTAAAAAATTAATTTGTTTTTTAATGAATCTTTCTAAAAAAAAATTAATTTGTTTTAATGAATCCTTCTGATTTTTTTTTAATCAAAGTAATTGTAATTTTAATAAGTCATAAAAAGTATATACACATCAATGGTCATCCCATCTAATACAAACTGTGCATTCAAACTTAATATCTTCACTGTGGGCATGATAATGGCAATTCTTCTAGGCTGGAACATTACAAAAATACCAAATATCATGAGAAAAGAAAAATGTTCTGAGAATATGATTGCATAAACTCTTTTATAGATGAAATGGATCTATCTTTTTTTAGCACCAAATTTATCAAACTAGAAGTTAAGAATGGGGTGTCTTGGTTTGTGTCATCTTTATGTTTCTTTTATTTATTGATTTGTGTACTAGAGTTGAAAAATTGCCTATGAAAAGAGAAACTTCCATACAATTAGTCAAGTTGTAAAAGATGTTGAGGTAAAATCTTGTGAAAATAAAAAATAAAAAAACAATTTGGACATACATTCTAGCTTGCTTTGGTGTTATGGTTGTGATAACTAATTTGTAGATTTTGGATTGAATCGACTCATTTTCAATCCAATCCACAACTTGGTTGGCACTTATTTGCTTGAATTACGACCCCTTATCAGCTAACTTGATAATATCAAGATTTTGTCCATCTATATTAAGAACAACCAACCTACATATTCCATTGTTAGAGTTCTCTTATTGGCAGCAAGAGAAGAAATCTTAACGACTATTTTGTGTAGAAATGATCAGGGTATTTTTCCATTACATTGTTAGTGGCATGATTGAGTTATAAAACTTTGAATTCAAAATAGAGTTGCCAATTTTGTTTTGCACTTTAATGAATATCTTTGGTTTTGGAACAAATTTTCCTACACATACAAATTTGTGGGCTTGTATATTGGTTGGTATCTAGGCTGTAAATTCCTCTTGATTTTGTAATGACAGTTGGGATGATACATCTTCATAGAAATTCGAATGAGAAAGATGATGATCAACAGGTGAATCTGACTATATGTATTATGGCATAATGGTAGGGTCAATCTTTACAGTTCCATTGCAAAGCATATAGGGTTACTCTGAAATAATATATTTGATTTTGGAACAAAGTTTCCTACACATATAGATTTGTGGGATTGCATACTGGTTGGTATCTGGGCTACAAATTCCTCTTGATTTAGCAATGACAATTTGGATGATACATCTTCATAGAAATTCGAATGAGAAAGATTATGATCAACAGTTCATGACTATATGTATTATGGCATGATGGTAGGGTCAAACTTTACAGTTCCATTGCAAAGCATATAGTGGATAATTTGTGTCGTCATTATGAGGTTGTAACTATGTAATTTGCTAAAAGGAATAACTACATTGCAAGTAGCATCAAAAGCTGCTACCAGTGGAGCAATATTTATGTTTCCTACAATCTCACTGCTTGCAGGAAATAGGAGGCATGCTTGGAGGTGGATGCGGAATGCTTTTAAACATTTTTCTTCTTCAAGTTGGCATGCCACCTCAGGTAACACCACTACAAAATCCCCTAAAATATGAGTATCATTATCTGGGTTATAGAAGGTTTATGGCTATTAGTATTTCCCCTTCTTTGTCGTGACAGTTCTTGAAGGTATTTTGACATTTAATCAAATAAATTTGTGGCCACTTGCACATTTATGGTGTTTTTCTCATCTTCCATGTCTATATCACAATATATTTTTTAGGGATTACACCTTTGGAGTATGCATTATATTTTTCAATTATATGCTTTATTTTTGTAGCACTTGGTGTGGTAATCATCCACTAGTCAATCACGATACCTGGGAAACTTTATTTAATCATTTTCTTCGTTAGCACAATGTCGGGCATAAGTACCATCCTTACACTAGTACAAAATGGATAATTAGTGACTAAAAAAGCGGCTAGAATTTGGATATAAACGATTATTTTTTAGGCGGAGACTAATGGTAACAAATTATAAGCCTCTTTTCACCTCGACTAACTTAGTCGTATATCACTTAGTTAGTAATTGGTTGATCAATGACTAAGTGATATACGACTAAGTTAGTTGAGTGAAAAGAAACTGCTAATTTGTTACCATTAGTCACCACCTTAAAAATAGTCGTCACTAATTACCCATTTTGTACTATTGTAATGCCTTTGGGATCAAGACTCGGGGAGCTCAAGGAGGAAGAAATTGTCCACCAAATGTTTGTTGATGTGGACATGGAAAACCATGAATCTCAACTCTCCCTTGTTGGCCAAAATGGAGCACATAACAATCACGTCTTTCAATAAAGCTTAATTTCATTTATGTTCAACAAAGTAGGTTTGATATTAGGAGTCTCTTTATGAATATATAATATTAGAAATTTGTGGATATCCACTGCGAAGGATATTACTACTTTTTGTGAACAAAGCATATTGTTGATGTATATGTAACTTCGGAATGTATTTCATATATGTATATTGTACTCCTATGGAGATGGTATTATTCCTCTATACGGAAGTGTTTGTATTCCTATAGAGATGTTATTATTCCTCTATACGGAAGTGTCGTCATTTATATTGTAAGTGTCGTAACTTATACTTGATGGGTTATTAGACCACCTTGTTGGGGTCGACCCTATATAAGTCATGTGGGTCGAAGGGTTATTAGACCACCCCATTGGGGGTCGTCCATGTGGGTCAAAGGGTTATTAGACCACCCTATTGGGTGTCGGCCCAGTCAGCATTATGTTATGTGGTTAAGTTAAGGCCGACCTAGTAAAGGTTATTAGGCAAGTCAAGTCAAGTATAAATAGAGTGCGGGAGGCACTCTATTTCATCATTCTATTCTCTCTCACACTCTCGAGAGAGTGGCGCACTTGTGGAGGAGGAGAAGCTGCTGCTAGGATATGTCTATCTATTATGCTTGGGTTGTATCATTGCTCTATCTATCTCTGAGGAAGTTATTCGGGTTTTTCACCTTTATGGTTTTCCCCAAGTAAACTCTGTGTCTCTTGTGTGCTTGCATTATTGTGTCCATGATTGATATGTTGTAGATATGTTGTACATGTTGTTCTCTCAGTTAAGATCCTAGATCAGATTGAAGTAAATTCTGAAAAATTAACTTGGTATCAGAGCTAGCCTGAAAGAAGGCATGGTATGGCATGTATGACACTTGTTGCAATTATGAAGCTAGGGCTTGATATAGCAATGAAACCAGTCATCATAGCACTTTCGCTATAAATAAATTTCAGCGAGGTTTCAGGGTCTGAAAATCGTACAGGGAGAAGCTAATATCCCCATGTACCTTGTGTCCAAAGGAAAACCTCTAATTCGTTGTACTTTGTATTTTTGATCTGTACAATATAGGGTTTCTGCCTCTTCCAGATCTCAGTCAAAAACAGGTGACCTTGGAAAAAAGGTCATAACTTGGGCTAGGAAGCTCCAAATGAAATTTCGTAAAAATTGACAGGTAGTGCACAGACTGAAATTTCTTAGGTAACTTTTTCAGAAGCCGAAACTAAACCAGTGACACGTGGCACACCATACAAGTTCACTCTCCTGTTTTATCCCATAAACAGGTCACGTTGCGACACTTGGAATAACTCTCTCTCAGAGAATCCATTTGAGGTCAGATCTATGGGGTTGGAAAGATGGCAGGTCGGGATATCCCAGGAAAATTTTTCAAACCCTTTGGATTGAAAAGTTCGGAGTTACACCAGAAACAATCAGGTACATATTTCTGTCAAAACAGAATTATTTTTTAGCACCTTCATTCATGGCTTCCGGAATTTAGGGTTTCGGAGAAAGTTGAAATTTTTGTAATCGGAGACTACGGCTGAATGCTAATCATCAAAATCAAAATTTAGAGACCAAGATCAGAATTTTGGGTTGGGCAGAAGGTCGGGCTTGATCAAACCCTAGTTCGAGACTTTGATCGAAAAAGTGGAAAATTAGGGCTTCTGCAAAAATGGGAATTTTTTGAAATCTGTGACCACGGCTGGAAGCTCCTCAGAAAACTAGAAGCTGAGAGCTTTGGATCGAACCTTTTGATTGGGCAGAAGGGTGGGCTTTATCAAACCCTAGTTCGGGGTCATGTCCAGTGAATCCGAAAGTTTCAAAGGCAAATTTGAGGGGTGAAACTTTGCAATTTTCAATTTATGAGTATACCAACTTGATCAGCTCATCAAGGTGCATATTTCTATCCTTTCGGAAGTTTGAATTTTTAGGGTTTCTCTAGCAAACCCTAATCCAGCTCCAGATCCAGTTCCTGCAAATCAATTGGATTGGGTTAATCCTAGAAGAGAATGGATTGGTCACCTGCATAAGTGAAGAAGTTCTTGTTTCAGAGGGAGATGAGGCTAAGGCCTTACATAAGAAGATTACAAGCAATCTCGATAGGTATGACTCATCCAGGTATGTTTCGAGATTTTTTCATGATTAATTTTATGGTATGTTTGTATTCATGTTATTACGGTTAGTACAATCTTGATTGAATTTAGACTTGTCATATCACCTTAATAAAATTATGAATGCTTGATAGAAGATATTCATTGATTAGGATGTCGACACTTATGATTGTACTAATGCATTATGGTGTTGTATGAGGTTTATGTTGTGTGCTAACATGAAAGGTACACCAAGAAAGACAAATCATGTTCTAGTTCAAGAACATATGATCATGATGACATGAGGACAAAGATTCATCCATTGTCATGAATCACTTAGAAGATCTATTTTGCGAGGTATGTATAAATTGGTTCTATAAATGGTTAACCTATGAGATATGCAGGTTACTAGCACAAGTAATTGAAGAGAACAAGAAGACATCATGTGGGTATGTTAGACATAGCTAGCTAACATACCAATCCAGGTATGTTTTTCCTATATCAAGTTAGAATCCTACCTTGTGTTAGGATCCCTTATATAAGTATACTTGGTATGATTGGTTATGTTTATTCATAAAGTTAGAAATGTAAGTAATCAAGGGTTTATGCATTTTATGTCTCTTATCTTGATTGATGATTTAACTAACCAAAAGAGTCCTATGATCAAATAAGAATATGCATGAGTAAAAGAAGACTTCCCTGAAACCTTGAATACTAATGTTTATTATCTCTGTTTGAAATGATAAAGACTATACATGTTTAAGATTATTGTGTTTTGATAGTATTAAGATTATACTAATGAATGTGTGATTATAAAATGATGATACTAATAAGCATGCATAGTGATGGATATAAGTTCAAGGACAGGTAATCCAGGAAGCAAAGATCAAGAGCGAGCACACTCCAGTAGTTTCTGCAAGGATGCAGATATTCAAAGGGAGTTGACCACTTCTCACAATCCACATCAGAATGGAGTTGCAGAAAAGAAGCAAAGACTGAGAGGGAGTCAACCCAACAAACAAACAAAGATAAGTATTTGAATTATCATTCCTTGCATATTTTAATGTTTAAATAATACTGTTCAATAATGTATATACTCATGTTCCTAGAATTAGGTTGTGTATTATGCATATTAGAATAGTTGCATTGATGAACAGTATACTACCAATATACATGGGTAAGTGGCCTATGGCACTGTACAACATTCCATTGCTACTTATCTAAAATGAAACCTCTTTGCTGAGATGTTGGGAGTTGTGCACACTCTTAACAATGTTCTGGTAGAGATTGGAAGGCATCTAGAAAGTTACGGGATATGGATAAATGTTGTATTGGAGCATTGGCTAAGATAATTGCATGACTGTATGACATATTTCTTTATGTGTAAGAATTTGTTCTGAAAACTATCAGATGTTTTCTAATCATGCAATTTAACTTGTTGTGTAGGAAAGATCGTATACCATCACCTACAAAAGAAGGACTACATCATTTGTTCAGCAACAAAGTTATCTATTGAAAATATTGAAGATATTGAAGTTCCCGGGATCTGGGAAGAATGCCATGATCAAGGAGTACCAGTCGATCATGAAGATGTTTGGGATGCAGTCCCAAGACCTGAAGGGGAGTCTGTTGTGACTTCTAAATGGATCTACAAGATCAAGCATGCTGAAAGTGGTAGCATAGAGACTTTTGATCCTATAGCCAGATACACTTCCATTAGATCCGTACTTGCTCTGGCTGCAGTGATGAAATGGAAGATACACCAGATGGATTTCAAGACAGCTTTCTTGAATGGTGTAGTTGAAGAAGAAGTGTATGAGGAGCAGCCACTTGGTTCTGAGACACATGACAGGGAGTCATATACGTGCAGAACTTGGTATGGTAGGATAGACAGCTTTTTATCCAGTTTGGGCTTTACCAAGAGTAAAGTGGATTCCAACCTTTACTACAAGGTTGAGAAAGGAAATCCAGTGATACTACTTTTGTATATGGATGACCTATTTATTACAGGTGAAGATAGATTGATTGCTGACACGCAGCGGAAGCTTGCTGCCGAGTTCGAGATGAACTTGTGGTTGATGCACTATTTTCTAGGCATGGAGGTGTGGCAAAGTGTAGATGGAATCTTCCTTGGACAAGGGAAGTATGCAGTAGAGATCCTGAAGAGGTTCGGGATGATGGACTGCAAGGCCATGGCCACACCTATGGCATCAAACCTGAAGCTTCTATGTGGTGCTTCATCTGAGCCGGTTGATATCACTATGTATCGTCAGATCATTGGTTCCTTGGTGTACCTGGCGAACACGAGACCATATATTTGCTTTGCGGTGAACACATTGAGCCAGTTCCTGACAGATCCGAGGAGTGTTCATTTGGTTGCTGTAAAGAATATTCTGAGGTACCTAAAGGGTACAGTTGATTATGGACTCAAGTATGATGCGAATCAGAAGGTTTAACCTACAGGGTCATGTTGATTCCGATTGGGCAGGCAGTGCTACAGATAGGAAGAGCACATCTGGGTGCTACTTCAGTATGGGATCAAGTGTGATCTCTTGGTTTAGTAGGAAGCAGTCCTGCGTAGCACTGAGTACAGCCGAAGTAGAGTATGTTGCGACGGATGAGCAGGTTGCAGATGTTTTGAGTACTTCAAAGAGAGGCTTGGTGCACTTCAGATCGAGGTTCCTTCCAAAGGGAAGTGATGAGTCCAGAAGATGCAGATGCACATGAGATTTTCTGACATGGTTGATGTGTTCTCCCATGGTCGTGATGTAATTGTTGAGCCATTCTCACATGGTGGTAGATGTGTTCTCCCATGGTGTAGATTTAAGGGCTGAAGCAATTTTTCACATGATGGTAGATGTGTTCTCCCATGGTGAAAAAGTAAGGGATGGAGCCTTCCCTGAATGGTGGTAGATGTGTTCTCCCATGTCAGTGGTGTAAGTGCTGGATGATGTGCATCTGGGATGTGCTTCGTGGACGATGAGATGATCTAAAGAGGATGATGCTATGATGATCAGGAGGATCATGGATGATAAGCATCAGGACGATGCTCCAATTACTGCTCTGTATATGTATATGTATCATGTTGGATGCTTGTTATGATCAGTTGGATCATTTATGTATGTATGCATCATGTTGGATGCTTGTTATGATTAGTTGGATCATTTATGAATGTATGCATCATGTTGGATGCTGGATATGATCAGTTGGATCATTTATGTATGTATGCATCATGTTGGATGCTGGATATGATCAGTTGGATCATTTGTATGTATTTGTATATGCATCGTGTTGGATGCTTGGACCATGTATCTTTATATGTATCAGGTGGATACATTGTATGATCAGGTAGATCATGTATGTTGATATGTATCAGGTAGATACATTGTGTGATCAGGTGGATCATGTATTTATGTATGTATCAGGAGGATACATTGTATGATCAGGATGATCATGGATGACGAACTTCAGGATGTTGCTCCAGATGATATGCATCAGGACGATGCAATGATGATCATGTATACATCAAGATGATGTATGGTGAGTATCAGGTTGATACTCTGTAGTCGTGGAACAGGTTGTGCAAATGAGCATGTCTAGGAGATCCTATAGATCGGATTTGTGTACCCGTAACAGCTCGGGATGCTCTTTCGAAACATTGTTGATCCGGATCTTGGGAGCTGAGAACCGGAATGCTTGAATGCCGAGAGAGGAGGAGAAGAGATAGCTTCAAAACTAAAGCGAACAATGAACCAGCTGTGAGAAAGACAAAGTAGTGAGATCTGGGCTATGAATAACATAGATGGACAAACATAGAATAAATATGCCACATGGAGGGGTGAGGCTCAAAGAGGGTTCTTTGAGCCTCACCTCTCAAACTATACTAAGAAAGACACTCAGAATCAATACCCCAATAATAACTCAATAAAATAAGAGAAATGTAGGATATAAACCAAATGAGTAACTTGTTATTATGAGAATGCTTGCTAGACCTTTATATAGCATTATTACAATGTGTCTTGAGACCATACCATGGGCCAATACTATGTGTTACCAAATACCATGGATGAGAGAGGGTGACCTCTCAATTTAATACTTTTATGGCTTATATATCCGAATTTAGACCATATGCCCCCTAAAATTCGGATCATTCCTCCCCCCTTAGAAAATGATGGTCCCCATCATTTCATGCTAAAAAGAGACCCATGATTACAATGTGCTAGTTACCAATGAAGAGAAGGGTTTTGTGTGGTTGACCCATAACCGTAGGTTTTGCGAGGTTGACCCATAACCGTGGGTTTTTCAAGGGTGACCCATAACCATGATGGCAATGACAAGCTTGATTCCAATGAAGAGAAGAGTTTTGTGTGGTTGACTCAAAACCGTGGGTTTTATGTGGTTGACCCATAACCATGGTGGCAATGACAAGCTTGTTTCCACTGAAGAGAAGAGTTTTGTGTGGTTAACCCATAACCGTGGGTTTTGTGTGGTTGACCCACAACTATGATTACAATACATAACTATGGGTTTTGTGTGGTTAACCCATAACCATGGGTTTTGTGTGGTTGACCCATAACCGTGATTACATTAAGATTTTAAAAAAAATCGAAAATTCATGATCTTTGGTGCAGTTGATGTCTTGCTGCAAATCCATTCATAGCTTCTGATGCATGTACTAAAATTGAATTCTATTGAAGACCCATTTGATATCTCGAAGAGAACTTTCCATCCATATAACATACTTGCTCTGGGGTGGCCCAGAGACTGAGAAAATGTTTGTTGAAGTTTAAGAGATGCGCGCACACTATTTGGCAGACATATGTTGCTTCAGTCGATGATATCTCTCAAACCACAAAGCCAAATGGAAAACCACGAAATACCCATTTTAGCTGACGGAAAGAGATTTCCAATGAGCTATGGTAGAGCCTCAAAGACATTTTGTGAAGTTTGTAGCACTTGTTTAAAATTGTTGTACGTCCGGCCGCATTGTGTACAAATATGTACTACTTCAAACAAACATATCTCACAAACCGGAAAACAAAATGAAATTTCGTGAAATACCCATTTTAGATGACGGAAAGAGCTTTCCAATGAGCTATGGAAGATCCTTTGAGAAATTTTGTGGATTCTGTAGCACGTGTTTAAAGTTGTTGTACGTCCGGCCGCATTATGCACAAACACTTGCTACTTCAAACAAGCATATCTCACAAACCGGGAAACGAAAGGAAATTCCGTGAAATACCCATTTGAAATGACGGAAATACCTTTCTGATGAGATATGGTAGAGCCTCTAAAACGTCCTGTGAAGCCCATGGAACCTGTTCAAAGTTTGCTGAATGTGAGAGTGTTGAGTATAGAGATGCCAAGGGTTTGTAGAGAAGCATGGATTGTTGTAGAGGTTGTGGAACCTCCGTTGAACCCGCATAATGCTTCAAAATCTTGTCCCGATGGAGAGCGTACCTGCTCTGATACCACTGATCCGGATCTTGGGAGCTGAGAACTGGAATGCTTGAATGCCGAGAGAGGAGGAGAATAGATAGCTTCAAAACTAAAGCGAACAATGAACCAGCTGTGAGAAAGACAAAGTAGTGAGATCTGGGCTATGAATAACATAGATGGACAAACATAGAATAAATATGCCACATGGAGGGGTGAGGCTCAAAGAGGGTTCTTTGAGCCTCACCTCTCAAACTATACTAAGAAAGACACTCAGAATCAATACCCCAATAATAACTCAATAAAATAAGAGAAATGTAGGATATAAACCAAATGAGTAACTTGTTATTATGAGAAGGCTTGCTAGACCTTTATATAGCATTATTACAATGTGTCTTGAGACCATACCATGGGCCAAAACTATGTACTACCAAATACCATGGATGAGAGAGGGTGACCTCTCAATTTAATACTTTTATGGCTTATATATCCGAATTTAGACCATATGCCCCCTAAAATTCGGATCAATTGCTCTGGGAGAACATATAATAGCACCCTGGGAGATCCTTCAGGTCAGAGTTGTGTACCCGTAACATCCTGGGATGCTCTTTCAAGGTTTTGTCCTATGGCATATAATAGCGCCCTGGGATATCCTACAGGTCGGAGTTGTGTACCCGTAACATCCTGGGATGCTCTTTTGAGGTTTTTCCATGACCACATGTAATTTGTGCCCTGGGAGATCCTATAGGTCGGATTTGTGTACCCGTAACATCCTAGGATGCTCTTGCGAGGTTTTGTGGTGACCACATGTAATTTGTGCCCTGGGAGATCCTACAGGTCGGAGTTGTGTACCCGTAACATCCTGGGATGCTCTTTCGAGGTTTTGTGGTGGGGTCACATGTAATAGCGCCCTGGGAGATCCTACAGGTCGGAGTTGTGTACCCGTAACATCATGGGATGCTCTTTCGAGGTTTTGTGACGCACGTAATAAGTCCTGAGGATTCCACAGTATGGCCAGTGATGATGAAGACCTGCAGGTGGTGGGCCTACATCCAGTATGAAAAAGGACTGGCTCTGTAGAACTTCCTATAACGAGTAGATTCAGAGATTGATTGAGATAGCAGCAGCAGTGACGATGACGATGACTCAATGATGATTATCCAGTGACGATGATCTAGAGAAGAAGACTTGTGCTAGAAGACCTGTGTCGAGAAATACCTTCCTAGTTAAGAGGGAATGTTGATGTATATGTAACTTCGGAATGTATTTCATATATGTATATTGTACTCCTATAGAGATGGTATTATTCCTCTATACGGAAGTGTTTGTATTCCTATAGAGATGTTATTATTCCTCTATACGGAAGTGTCGTCATTTATATTGTAAGTGTCTTAACTTATACTTGATGGGTTATTAGACCACCTTGTTGGGGTCGGCCCTGTATAAGTCATGTGGGTTGAAGGGTTATTAGACCACCCTATTGGGGGTCGGCCATGTGGGTCAAGGGGTTATTAGACCACCCTATTGGGTGTCGGGCCAGTCAGCATTATGTTATGTGGTTAAGTTAAGGCCGACCTGGTAAAGGTTATTAGGCAATTCAAGTCAAGTATAAATAGAGTGCGGAAGGCACTCTATTTCATCATTCTATTCTCTCTCACACTCTCGGGAGAGTGGCACACTTGTGGAGGAGGAGAATCTGCTGCTAGGAGATGTCTATCTCTTATGCTTGGGTTGTATCATTGCTCTATCTATCTCTGAGGAAGTTATTGGGGTTTTTCACCTTTATGGTTTTCCCCAAGTAAACTTTGTGTCTCTTGTGTGCTTGCGTTATTATGTCCATGATTGATAATTGTTGTAGATATGTTGTACATGTTGTTCTCTCAGTTAAGATCCTAGATCATATTGAAGTAAATTCTGAAAAATTAACACATACAAGTTTTGGTAAAGTGCTAAACACTAGATTATATGATAGACCTCATTTTTGTATTACAACACTAGCCAGTGTGGATGTGGCCAATTTCTAATACATAATATAATCATTTTTGTTATATTTTTTTTCCTTGGAAAAAAGCGTAATTTCATTAAAGGATAATCAAATTACATACTATATAAGTGCTTCAGAGAGCCCTTTCAGGTATTAATATTTTCAACTTCGAGTATCAAAAATGCAGAAAGAGTAGCTATAAAGAGATCCCAAATATGTGCAGCCAAATACATCATATAAAGTGCTATAAAGAGTAGCAAGTGTCCAAAAAAAGAGAAATAGTAGAATGTATACCGATCAAAAAATTTGTTGTTCAAGTCCCTCGATGAACGGCCTGTGATAGTGTTCATGAAAAGTGTCACTGACCTGTTCCAAAATTTTCCATTGGCCCAAAGGAAGTGTCAGGCCCTGTTTAGACAGGTGGTTGGCATCCTTATTCCTATCCCTGTAGACATGTTTACAAGAGAAATTGTCAAACATCCCAATAATTCTCAAAGTGTCCTCAAGTATAGTGCTCGAGACCAGATCATGGAATCTCTGTAATTGATTTACCCAATTTATGATGATCATGGAATCACCAAAAAATTGTAGATGAGTGCAATGTATTTCCAATGCAAAAAGAAGCAACAGTTAGAATGCAAAGAGCTCAACAAAATTGTTTGTGCCGCTGCCCAGTCCCATATGGATCTTGTAGTAGAGTGTAGTAGTAAGGTAAAGGATAGCTCCCCCACCGCAAATGTTGTTCTGAGAGGCGCCATCAAAATACGCCCAGGGAGTTGTGGGGATGATAGTTTCGGCAGTAGGGTTGCAGGGAATGGGAGGGGGATTTTCCTGTGGAAAATGAGAGAGGATCGTGATACAGTGATTGATCAAGATGGAGGGGGTAGTGGTTTTATCACAAAAGTTCAGTTGATTACGAGCGAGCTAAATTCCCCAAATAACGATCATGGGAAGAGCTCTGATGAAGGAAGTGTCCGGGGAGTCGTGCCAGCGCTTCCAAGCCTCATCAATAGTCTGCCCCATCCACAGACCCGCAACAGCATGTATAAGTTTCAACTCAGACCAAATGTTTACAATGAATAAGCAGTGGAGGAAGAGGTGGGGTGTGGATTCCTCGGCTTGTTTGCAGAGAATACACCAACCCAGGAATATGTTTGATTCTAATACGATCCCAGGTGGGGATTCGGTTTGCATGAGTGCACCACATAAAAAAAAATTCTTTGATGGGAAATGTGATTTCCATATCGTTCTCCACCACCATTTCAGCTCAACCTGTTGTTGTTTTAGTTCCATTAACAATTTATATCCCAGTTTTGGGGCGTATATGCCATTTGAAGTCGGCATCCATATAAGTTCCTCAAAGGAATCATTAATAAGAGCATGTGAGATTCGTAGTGCAATGAGGTAGTTATTCCAGTGGATGTGTAAATCAGCCAGGAGATTCAAGTCCTCCGCATTTAACCAACCCTATTTCCAGAAGGTGGTAGTCAGTGGGTCGGGAATTTGAGATAGATGGAAAAATCCGCTTTGTTGAAGAAAATGAATGAGAGGGTCCGGTAGAATGTGACGATTTTGAAACCCAATCCATGGGTCGAACCAATGTGGATTTGTGACCATGTTCCAACTTTCCAGGCAAGTCCCTGAGTAATGAGTGAGAGTGATTCCATCACAGCTTTCCAAATGACGGACATCCCGTTTCGGGGCTTTGAGGGATTCTGGATCCAATTGATGAGGGTCTCAGGAGCAATATATTTTTGTTTGACGACCTCTGTCCACAAATTTTTAGTATTGAGAATTCTCCAGCCCACCTTTGCAGCCAATGAGGTTGCGAAAGTGTGGATGTGTTTGAGGCCCCATCCCCCCAGCGATTTCAGCAAAGCAATGCATTCCCATTGTACCCAAGGTGTTGTATAAGAATCCAAATGACCAAACCAGAGAAATCGAAAACAGATCTTTCTTGCTTTTCCTTAATACCCTTAGGGATCCAAGCCAATGACATCCAACACACGGGGATGGCCTCCAGAACATATTTGAAGAGGAGAAGACGGCCAGCTCTGGAGAGCCATCAGTGACTCCAGATCATTAAGTGTTTTTCCCATTTCACGAGGAGCCAATACCAGCCACACTTCTTGTAGCCATTTCGTTTCAAGTGAAAGCCCAGATATTTAAGACCTTCATCCAGAAATAATATTTCAAAAGGAAAGAGTGTGAGATACCTATGTTTTTCAGCTTCAGTCATTCTGTAGAGAGTAATAGAGGATTTGTGGACATTTATGACCATTCCAGTGGCTTCTTGGAAGAGTGTTAATATATTGTGGAGTTGTTCTGCATCCCCAATCGTTCCATTGCAGAAGATTAGTATATCGTCCACAAACATTGAGATGAGAGAGTCGAAGAGTGTTTGTGATGCGTAATCCATGGAAAGAGCCCTGTCGTATTGTAGATGTAATAGCATGGCTGATACCTTCAGCCACCAGAAGGAAGGGCAGAGGAGATAAGGGGCATCCCTGGCAGAGTCCTCTTTCCACACATAATAAATGCGAGGATGAACCATTTATGAGAACAACGAAATATGTTGTAGTGATTTAGCTCATCGTCCATTTTATAAAGGCATAGTCAAAACCCAGGTGTGTCATAAGAAGACGAAGGTATAGCCAATTGAATCGGTCGAATGCCTTTGAGAGATCAATTTTTATTACAGCTCCCTTAATGCCCTTTAATTTTTGGGAGTGTAAACCTTCTTGTGCGACCCCGATGGCTACATGAATCTGCCTTCCCTCCAAGAAGCCAAATTGTTCCATGGAAATAAAACTAGAGGGTACAGTTTTGAGTCTCTTAGCCACAATTTTAGCCACGGACTTGTAAGCAATGTTGCAGAGAGAGATAGGGCGGTATTCATCCATTGAAGCTGGTTTGTCATACTTTGGAATGAGAGCAAGAAAAGTGGCATTCAGAGGAGGATGTACATGACCCCCAAGTCTGGATTCTTCGGTAAGAAGAAGAAGATCATTGCCAATAGTGTCAAAGTATTCAAGGAATAATTCAATAGTCCACCCGTCCGGTCCTGAGATCTTGTCCTTTTGAAAACTATGTAGTGTAGCCTTGAGTTACTCCTCATAGATCTCTTCCATTAGGTTCTGGTTATCAAATTCAGTAACATCCCCAGGAAAGAATTGGGAGAATTTGATGACTTCAGCAATATTAGCTCGACGGCCTTCTGAGAAAAGTGTTTTGAAATGTGAAGTGCTCAGAGTGGCTAGGTCTTCAAAAGAGGAGAAGGTCTCTCCATGTTCATCCTGTAAGTCCCAGATAGTATTTTGTGCCTTTTGGCCCTTTGCAAAAGCTTAGGAGAACTTGGTTTTTTCATCGCCAGTAGCAAGCCAGATGGCTCTGCTTTTAAGTCTCCAAAATTCTTCCCGGTCGGAGAGTATTTTGTTTCGTGAGCTTTCCAAGGATCTAAGTAAAGCAGTGGACTCCTGTGATGTGTAACCACCCCCATCAGTACCCTGTAGTTCATCCAAATCCCTTTCAACCCGAGTCAGCTCCAAAACATCTCGTTCAGGCTTTTTGTGTGCCCAATCTTTCAAAAGTGATTTAACATTTGTGAGATTCTTGACAAAGTGTGGGGCAACATGTAAACCCTCCCCTGGTTGGAATGGAATCCAGGTGTTTTTTATGATAGTTTCTGCCTCCTCCTCTTTTAACCATGTGGCACATAGTTTGAAGGGACTGGGTGGTTTGGTAGAGTTTCCCAAGGTCTCGAAACAAATAGGAAGATGGTCAAAAATGCCCCCATAATCAACCCATTGTCGTAGCCTGTAGTGTTGACTCGCAAGAGCCTCAGCAATCAGAAATCGATCCAGTCTCTTAGAGATGCTCCCCTCCCCAATTATGTGGTTGTTCCAGGTCGATTTCAGAATGGGAGGATGTAATTTGATGAGGTGTGTGTCTTTCAGAAGTAGGTCGAAGTAACCGGTAAGGGAATCGCCCCTAGAAAGAGGTCCCCAAATCTCATGGGATACGAGTGTAAATTTCAATTCCCCACCAATGATTAAGTCGCCCCCGGAGAACAGAGTGTTTTGACGAAAAGTGTCCCAATAAGCCTCATGGTCCAAATAGGGTCCGTAAATGTTGACGATCGTGAAATTCCTGTTTAAACCGGCATGGAAAATTTCCACACCCAAGCCAGAGGAAAAGCCCTAGGAATTGATGGCTTTTATCGAAGATTTTGTCCATCCCGTGGCAAGTCCCCCGGAGAGACCATGCGCACTGATACCAGCAAAGTCATATGCAGGGAAAGAAGAAGTGAGAAGAGCCAGAACATCAACTTCTGACCCCATAGTTTCTTATAGCAAAAATGTTTCAGGCTGGTGTAGAACAATCAGCCGCTTGAGGGCAAGTTTTTTAGGTTTACTTGCTAAACCCCTACAATTAAAAGACAAGAGTTTCATGGGATGAACCCTGAATGGGAATGCACTTCTCTAAGTGCCCCATCAATGTTTTTTTGTTTGCCATCTTCTAGGTCTTGGATGGCATGATGTTGTGCTGATGAAAAATGAGAGGGTCTACCACGACCACGAGAGAGTTTTCGTGGTAGTGGATTGAGGCCCAAGCTGGTGCCAAGGGGTAGTGTGGTCGTAAGGATGGGGATATCGAGGGAGCGGAGGTGAAAATGGATGGGATGAGTTGTAGCGCTAGCCAATTTTGGGGGAACCATGGAACAGTCCATGTCAGCTGTGGGGGAAGGGGTAGTGGAAAGGCCTAGAGGGGGGTGATTTGGGAGATGTACAGGGATGGGAGGGCCAGCGGAAACATTCGATTCCAGATTCAAGGATAAAAAAGTAGAAACAAATGTGGAGAAAATAGAGGTAGGGTTTTTATCCATACCCGAGGCTGTAGTAGTAGTAGCAACCACCGAGCAGACCAACTATGGAACCGAGTCTGCAACTGCAAGTGCCCCCGGAGACGAGTGGGGAATTGGTGCAGTCCCGCCCGTGTTCACCTGCCAAGTCCTAGCAATGTCTATGCTGACTGAACCATGTGGTATGTCTCCCAAATCATGATCTTGCTTGCCCTCTTTCTGGGTTCCATCCCCAGCCCTCGTGTCCAAGTCGTCCCCCCGCTTGCGAATGTTGTCCGATTTCTACTGAAAGTTGAGTCGGCATTGTTTTGTAAGATGCCCAATTCCATGGCATCTGTGACACCAGAAGGGAATACCTTCATAGTCCAATTTTCGAATGCGCTGCGCAAGGCCCCAAGTGAAGTTGATATGAGGATGAAGTCCTTCTCGGACATTGATAGAGACCAGTATTCTAGCTACCGATAATTTCTGGGTATGTGTGTAGGGCATATCAACGTCAATGTAAGCACCCAAGGCATTTCCAATATCACACAAGGAGTCTGGATTCCAGAACTCCCAGGGTAAGCTCGAAAGACGGACCCATATGGGAATAACATCAAAATTTTCAGTGTCTGCGTCGAACATTGGGGTCCAGCTCTTAAAAAGAATGGGCGTGTTTCCCAGGCTCCAATGTGTTATGAGGACCCACCAAGCATCCTCACAGGATTTGAATTTGAACACGAACTAGCCTCTGGAGAGGACCATGACCACAGGCTTGTAGTCGAACATATTGAACCAGTTAGTGGATACCCACCTATCCAATACCTTTGAGCTAGGGTACTTCCCTTGAGCATGGCCAACAATAGCAGTCTCAACCATTTTCAGGGAGTTCGCTACAGAGACGTTCTTGCCGCAAATCAGGTTGATTGAATCCCGGACGCTCTTCAGGAAATTTCCCTTCCGCTTCCGAGAAGGTGTGACCTCCCGCTTTCTCAGAGTAGAAGTGTGGGTGCCAAGACCCGTAGCGTTGACACTGATGGAAGTGGGAACATTGTCGGAATGTGCCGAAGAGCGGAAGAGTGAATCAATGAAATCGTCAGGGGTCAGCAAGAAATGAACCTCAGCAAGATTTGAAGCGGGGATTTGTTGTTTAGTGATATCCCGGAATGGACAACCACATTCCTTGAGATCGATGAGATATGTCGAATCCAGCGGCCACTCTACCGTCGAAGGTTCAGTATATATGATCGTAGAGGTAGAGGGTATCGAAGCACCAAGGTTGCGGCTCGAGGGAAGTTCAAAAAGGGAGTAGGGAGGACCCCCAAGACCCGGGGTAAGTTGGCAAGATGAAGCATTCTCACCGGAGAAGAAACCATCCACCGAAGGTGACAGGTGGTCTGTGAAAAAATTTGCATCCATCGGAAACTCCCCCCCCCCCTCGATGTAATAAAACCGACGAAGCAGTCTCCAGTAGTTCGTAGTGAGTTTTTACCCGGCGTGAAAACCGTTGCAGCGCTGTTAAGTATGGACTACAGTTTGTAGTCAATTGAATGGTAAAAAATGGAGTTACCATCATGTGGATCCATAGAATAATCTACTGCATCCACCGTGTGATAGTTCGTGCAAGTGTCAAAGGTGATGGGTGAGAGGGCCATCGGGATTTGTGCTGCCGCCATCACAAATACCAGTTAGGGTTTGCCGGGGGCAGCCCCTCCGGGCTGCAGAGCCCTAATTTTTCCTCTTCCATCCTCGTGAGCTCATCAGAGTGTTAGAATTACTTATATATGTATTGCTGGAAAATATGAAGTATATTCTCCGGAAGGTTAATGACAAATCAGAATCATTTTTGTTATATATATATATATATATATATATATAAAGAGAGAGAGAGAGAGAGAGAGAAAATGATAAGGGTATTACTACTTTTTGTGAACAAAGAATACAAGTTTTGGTAAAGTGCTAAACACTAGATTATATGATAGACCTAATTTTTGTATTACAACGATGGCCAGTGTGGATGTGGCCAATTTCTAATACATAATATAATCATTATATATATATATATATATATATATATATATATATATATATATATATATATATAGAGAGAGAGAGAGAGAGAGAGAGAGAGAGAGAATAATTGATGATAATTTCCCCAAACATGGGTATCCATAGGCTGCAGGGGTATGACAACTCCTCGTTGGTGACCTATTGGTTGCAAGGTGGCCATACAATACTAAATATCCAGTTGTGTGATTTAGCACGACAGGTAAAGGAAAATATGTCATTCTTTGACCAAATTACATTTTCCCATATCTAAGGGGAGTTGAACACCTCGTTTGATACATTGTCCAATGAGGCTATCAGCTAGATCATCTAGTCCTCTTTGTGGGTGAAATCTCTAAAGTAGGTAGAGTTTAATATCGGTTTCCCTCTAAGCTAGCATTGGGAAGATATCATAGAATATATCCTTTTAGTTTTGGATGACAAGCCTATTTTTTCCTTGTCAATTATTTTTCAATAATTGTGGCAAGACAAGGGTTCCCTCTTAGTATAACTGCTCCCTTGAGAAGCAATGTATAGCATAATTTTTTTTGCCTTGGAATCCAAAAATGACAGGGGAGGCATAATATACTAAGTAGTTGAATGCCTTAGAAGAATTGTACCATTGAGAAGGGATGAACAACATAAATATTTTTGCCTTAGAATCTACAAATTCCAGGGGAGGCTCAATATATGTTTTATTTTAATAGATGGAACAGTATGACAAGACACAGTCTCCCATGATAAAATAATCTAAAAAAAAACAATGTACACAGTGCTTATGCACATGTAGGATATGTTTTGTATTCTTTATAATACAAAATAATGCTTTGTGTCTAATAAAAAGAAAGTGTACAATCCTTCTAAACACTGTGGAAAAACCAACCACCCTGAAAACATTTTCTTTAAATAGAGACGTGAACTTGCAAAAGCAAAGAAGACGTATTCTAAAGAGCAGTCGGTGTCCCTGTGTGCCTATTATGTTCAACCTAGTAAGTCATCTTCTAACGTGGAATGGATAATGTATTCTAGTGCATCTAACCATATGCCTAGCACAACTTATTTATTTAACACTTATGACACTAAAAAGCACACACAATAGAAAGTCTATAAGTAATGGTAATCATCTTTTAGTTTTAGGATCTGGTTGTGTTAATTTTCCTAATGGTACTTTGGAATATGTGTTTGGTGTTCAAGGAATGCCCATAAATTTTATTTATATTTATCATGCATGCCAAAAAGGTTATAAATTTGAAGATTGGCCTGATAAGCATGTGTTAAAAGATATCAAACATAACTTTAAAATTGTTTCTTCTAGTCTTATTTATCATAATGTTGGATTATATAAGTTTACTGGTTTTAATTCCAACTAAAATCAACCCTTTTATTCCAATGTTGCTCATGTTGATGAACAAAGTAAATTATGGCATGAAAGATTAGGCACTTGAATTATGGTAAAATGCGAATGATGTCCAATATGGTACTTGGCTTACCTTCAATTTCTTCCACTAAAGGTGTTTGTGAAGGATGTGTGCTTGGTAAACATCATAAGGAAATGTTTGATAAAGGTAAAGCTTGGTGTGCTAAAGAACAATTGCAGCTAATTCATAGTGATATTTGTGGTCCTCTTGCAACTCGTTCTTTGTCTCATGCAGTTACTTTCTTACTTTTATTGATGACTTTAGTCGTAAATCTTGGGTTTATTTTTTGAATCATAAAAGTGAAACCTTTGGTATATTTCAAGAATTTAAATCCATTGTTGACAAAGAATCTGGTAAAAGTATTCAGACTTTGAGAACTAATAATGGGGGGGGAGGAATTCATTAAAAAGGAATTGAATGCACATTTATCTAAGCATGGTATTCAACATCAAAATATTGTTCCTTATACACCTCAACAAAATAGGGTAGCTGAAAGAAAGAATAGAAATTTGATTGAAATGGCTAGATGTATGCTTTCTTCTAAAGGATTACATAAACATTTTTGGGTTGAAGCTATTTGTTGTGCTAACTATATCTTGAATAGAGTCCCTACTAAATAAGTTTTGCAGGTTACTCTGGAAGAAAAATGGAATGGAAGAAAACCTTCTATTAGTAACTTTAAGGTATTTGGAAATGAATGTTGGGCACATATTTCTAATGAAAATTGGAAAAAGTTAGAACCAAAGTCTCAAAAATGTAGTTTCATCGGTTATTATGAGGAATCCAAAGCGTACATGTTGTTTGATTCATCTACCCAAGGTGTCATCATTAGGCGATATGTTCAAATCAATGAAGTCTCTCCTCATCCTCCTAAGTCTTTTGAGCCTCATGTCACCTTGAATTTTGCTTCACCTTCTGATACTCCTATCTTTGTTACCCCTTTCGCTCCTTCTGTGTCTATTATTGATCCTAGTTCACATTCTTCTTCAAGTGATCCTCTTGAATGTCTTAAATATACTAGTGTGGTTCCTACCACTACTTTTCTTCCTATTTGGGCCTGAAAAAATCTTGAATCCACAGGTTCTAAGGTTGGTATTCCTTCCTATACTTGTCAGATCTGAATTTGATCTTATGACTAATTTATTAGCCACAAATGATCCCTCTACCTATGCTCAAGCTAAAGATAAACCTGAATGGGAGAAAGCAATGACAATTGAATATGACTCTTTAATGAAAAACAAGATATGGACTCTTGTGCCTCTTCCTCTCTGAAATAATTTAGTTGGATGTAAGTGGATATATAAAACAAAGTTTACTGCTGATGGACATATTGAAAAACATAAAGCTCAGTTAGTAGCAAAAGGATTCTCTCAACAAGAAGGTATTGACTACAATGAAACTTTTTCTCGAGTTGCTAAATGAACACAATAAGAACTATGGGAAATGAAATTTCTCTTGTTCCGTCTTATCAATGGGAAATACGCCAAATGGATTTCAAGAGTGTGTTTTTGAATGGTGCTACTCATGAAGACATTTATATGCAACAACCACTTTGTTTTATTACTATTGACACTTCAAGTTTAGTATGCAAATTGAACAAGTCTTTATATGGTCTTAAACAATTGATGCTTACTTCTTAAATAATGGTTTTAAGTGGCATGTATCTTATCTAATATGTATGTGAAGAAATTTGATGATGATTTTCTCATAATAGTACTTTATGTGGATGATATTCTTATTACTGGAAACCAACTTACACTTATACAGGAAATGAAGAATAATCTAAATAATGAATTTGAAATGACCGATTTAGGCCTACTCATTATTATTTGGGACTACAAATTTGGCATATTGTTGTCTTAGCCAAAGTATGTGACATATTTACTTGCTTGGTTTCGTATGAGTGCTTGTGAGCCTTCACCTATGCCATTCCAATCTAGTATAAATTTAACTGTTGATTGTGACAATCCTCTTGTTGATGACAATTTGTATCATTAACTTGTGGGGAGTGTGATATATTTGATACACAACAAGACAAATCTCTCTTTTGCAGTAAGCATGGTCTCAGGTTTATGTAAAGGCCTCATGAAATTCATTATAAAGCAGCAAAAAGGATTCTTAGATATTTACAGGGGACGATGCATTATGGTGTTTTCTATTCTAGCAGAGCTACAGTTTCAGTTCTTGGTTATACATATTATGATTGGTAAGGGGATGCTTCAGATAGAAGGTTTACTACATGGTACATCTTTCAACTTCGTTGAAGTATGATTTCATGGTCTAGTAAGAAGTTGAGAACTCTTTCTCTTTCTTCTTGCGAAGCAGAGTACATGGAAGCTAAAGAAGCAGTGTAGATCTAGCATGTTCTAGTAGAGATTGGCCTCGTATAGAAGTCTCCTACCGAATTAATATGGGACAATCATATTGTAATTCAACTTGAATATAATTCATTGTATCACTCCAAGACTAAACACATTGACTTGGATACTCATTACATTCGATATCTTGTTGCGGATGGTGTTATTTGTTTGGACTATTGTCCCATAGCAAAGCAAGTAGTTGATATCTTCACCAAATACAAGATAGAAGCAAAGTTTGTGTATCTTCGCAGTCTATTGGGAATGAGGGAAGTTGTCGTCCAGGGGGAATGCTAGTGAAGTGTAATATTCCTCCATTTATGTGTTATACTCCTAGTCATAATGAAGGGGGAGTGTTGGAATGTGTAATTTTAATATTACATGTGTAATGATGTCTAGTATGATGTTGTAAAATGTATTATCTAGCATTAGAAGGCATAAATAACTATAATATTATGTAAAAGGAGCTATCTCACATGCATCATAGGGAAATATTATCCTATCACCATTCATTATATAAAGAGGTGGAAAATAATTTCGCCCACTTGTATTTTGGGATGTTATTCTTCCATACCTCTTCGTATATAATAGAGGTGAAGTAGAGCCTTTGGGCACATCTTATGATATTGCATATGTTTGTATTTTAAAGCTATGGACATATGTGGGGTGGAGCTCTATTGTATGTAAGATTGGATATTTCTGAAGAATAAAGAAGACCAAACATTCCCGTGGATGTTTTCCCATTTGGGGTTTTACCACGTTTATATGGTGTATTATTCTCTTGTTCTCTTGTCTTGTATTTGTTACATGATTATTGTTGCTTGCATGGTTAGAAGGCTATACTATTAGATCTTTGCTATTGATTTACATGTTAGTGTTAATGTATTATATTATGTTTATGCATATGCTCAATAATCTAACAACCCACTAGATGCAAATGAAAGAGACTCATGCTATGTAATTCTTGTATTATATCTCCTATGAGGATAACACCAGCTCCACATCCCATAATAGTATTTGAGCCAATATGAACACTATGACCATTTCCAACTCTCCAAGTGAAGAACCCACCTTTAACAAGGAAATTTGATACCATGGATTTTTAATGGTTTGACATTGATTTGATACTTTTTTCTTTCCAATCTGATACATTCCATGAGTGAGCTTGGAGCCATATACTTCTTCATTATGATGCACTTCCAAAGGCTCTCCTTAGTGACAAGGTTCCAAATGATCTTGGCATCTATTATATATCCAAACATGTGAATGCGTTTGAGTCCCCAATCATCCTCTCATTAGGTTGATTCAATATCTCCAATTTACAAGATGATATCCCCCATGAGTTAAGCCTCCCTTCCATGGGAATTTGAAGCACAGTTTTCTTGTTTTCTCTAGGAATCCTTTAGGGATATGGGCCAAGGAATTTGAATAGAAAAGTACGGATTCCAAAATAAAGTTCATGAGGGTCATCCTTCCTCCTTGGGGCAACCACCAGTTGCATCAAAAACCAATATTTTCTCAACTTTATGAGATATGTATTTGATGGTAAAATAATAATAGTTATCATCATCATCATCATTAAAATAATTATTATTATTTTTATTATAATTATTATAATTATATTTCAAAAGTGGCAAGTGTAAGGGGAGTCAAGTTGAAATAGGGGACTAAGATGCGGGCTCGTTGTCAGATTCACATGTAATTGGGATGATGCAATGATGAATGATATGCCTTAGGGGGTGGCCAAGGTTGAGGGGACTCAACTATGCAATCCCGAGGGAGGAAAAGAGTGAGGGAGCCCTACTATCCTACCATACAAGGTCGAAAGAAGGAAACTTTTGATAGAACATAAACAACTTGGTTGGGGCTATGAGATAGTCTAGCATTTAGGAGGAATATAACTTTGGGTTTGCCTCGATTCAACCTATTTGTTGGTTTGGTGATGATTGTTGGTTTGGTGATGATGATGCATGGTTTGTTCCCTATATATATTCATGTGGAAATGGTTGCAACATATCCAAGCTCCAAGTCAAAATGTCCAGCCATATATTGAGCTTTTTACCAAGCTCTAAATCCAACTCCAAATCATGTACTCAAAACAAGTACTAATTCTCAAATTTAAGTATGGTTTCTTAGTTGTTTTTCGACATGAAGTGGATTTATTTGGAGCAACACTCTAGACCATAATCACTTGTCTAATCTCCTTATACTCATAATTTCATATCAAAGATCAATTGCCCAATCTCATTCTTGATAATGGAAGCCAAAAGAACCTAATTTATCATAATTATGCAGCTCATATTTAGCTTCCCACCAAATCCTATCCCTCTCCTTATCACATGCATTGGGTACAAAAGGAAATCCCTCACCTATTGGTTGGTAAACATTGTCCAGTGACTTTTAATATATTGGATAGTTTTTGGATACCCTCTATTGTGATATCTTCCCACTCAACTATTGTGATTTTCTTTTGGCCATCCCATACCAACACCACTGTAACGTAGCATACGATGCCTGCCACAATTTAGTAACATGTAAACTTTTTATATGTGGAAAAATATATGAACTTACATCTATTGAGGTCACTTTCCCATTATTTTTCTTTGGCAATGTTGTTGTCTTCCAATTTGTGTTGCATAAATGTCTTTCCCTCTATGTTGTATGCCTTGTCAAGCCTCATGATGAATATTAGATACCAATACCATATATACGACCCCTAATAGAGTAATTTTTTAATGTTTCTAAACACTCCACGATCCTTCCTTATATCCACACTATAGAGAAATCTATTCATTTTAGTCCATGAGCCGCTCCCCCCAATTCCCCCTCCTATAATTTATCCTGACTTTAAGCCACTAAAATTGAATGATGAATCTAGTCCCTCCTTGGATCTTGCTACATACAACCTAGATCCTCATATTATGGCTCTATAAATTTCATTATCCCTAAGAAAGAGAAGGAGGTATGGCACCTAGTCACTAATTATTGTACTCACAATAAAGTCACTATGAAAAACTATTGTCCTTTACCATAAATTGGTAATTTGTTGTACCATATCAAGGTTCCAAATAATTTATTGAGACAAATTTAATAAGAAGCTACCATTGGATTCACATGGATTCCAAGAATACATGGAAGATTGAGTTAAAAACTAATTTGTCTTGTACAAGTGGTTGGTTATGCATTTTCCCCTCACCAATGCACTTGTTACATTTATGCAGTTAATCAATGATATTTTCCACCCTCAACTAGTTGTTTTGTTGTTATAAATTTTTTATGCCATTCTTATTAGTAGCACATTGGAGGAGTAAATGCAGTGTGTCAGAACTGCTACACACCCACAAATTATAGGTCAAACTCAAGAAGTCCTTATGGAAAGCTTTAGTTAATTATCTAGGGTTTCTAATTAGATAAGAGGATAATAAAACTAACCTTGGTAAGATTCAAGGTGGATTCAGATGCCTAAAGAAAAAAGATTGTAAGAGTTTTATTGAAGACAAAAACCACACTAGATCAGACAAGTAAACAATATGGTACTCACAATTTCTCGATGTGCTAGTTTTTCTTATTAGGTTTATGGTTTGTTGTTCTACATAGGAATCATATTGCATTTTGCAATAGACCACCTTTTAGGCAACCAAAATCAAATGGGAATAATCACTTCATAATGTATTAGATCAAGGGATGTGTTTGACCAAATATAATTTTATTACCTTTTATTTATTGCTTTTGTAGAATACATTTATGTCATTATTTTTGTGGCATATTGTATTTCATAAGTGAGAATGGTGAATATCTAGGGGCTATAAATATACAATGATTGTAATCATATCACTACAAGGAAAACACCTTCTAGCAGAGGTTTTTGCAGACCCTTCACAAAAAACCCCATTCATTTGTTTATAGCAAAGGCGAGCGCGTGGAGGTTTTCATGGAGGTTTTTAATCGGTGGACCTAAACATACTAAATGAACCAGTGCTCTTAATAGAAATACACATCAACGCTTAAAAATTGTAAGAGCATTGACAAATTAGAGTGCCTAATTGTGACACGTGCCAAAGACAACATAGCTCGAAGCAATTTAAAAAATAAAAATAAAAAATTTCCCGTCAAAACTTGGCGGTGTGTGTTATAGCATATTTTTCCACATCACTGCAAAATGCTTATTTTTAGCTAATGCACATCTTTGCAAACTTCCTTGTCCCTTTATGGTTCAATTCCCTTATCCCTTCTTAGTTAAACCCTTCAAAAATCCTAATTCCCCACTCATATGTGCCCTAAGCATTGCTATCTCACGTTTACGTGCCCTGCTAGTGTATTGCCTATGTATGACTTGTTGTTGTTGGAAATAATGTAACTTTGGAATTTATTCTTAATGTACTTTATTATATTATTGTTGTACCTCCTTCGTGAGAAGATATTTATGTAATTTATCATGTAAAGACTTTGAAAGAATCAATGTAAAACTTGGGTTGGAATCACCCAAAGAAAACATTTATTAAATGTAATTTTTGTATTCCTCCAAGGCAAGTCGGCCTAGTGGGTAAACTGCCCCAAACAGTGGGAAGTATGCTCCAAACAGTGGGCAGATCTACCCCAATCAGGTCAGCCCAGTTAATAAAAAGTCATTTTTTGACTAGTATAAATAGAGAGGTCGCACCTCTCATTTGGTCATTCACTCAAGACAAGCTAGTTCGCTCAAGAAGAGGATAAGTTTGTTGCTGCATTCATAGAAGGATTATTTGGGGATGCTACTATTGGAGAATTTTATATTTCTCTCTCTTATTTCTAGATGTACTCTAATATCTGAACTATTTATCTCTATATGAAGGTTGCTGGAATTTCTCCTTATTAGGTTTCCCAGGATAAAACTTTGTGTCTATTGTTTCTGTGCTTGGTTATTCTTTTAGTGATCCTGTTTTATTATCTGCTATTAATTATACTGCTAGAATTGTACAAAAACTAACATCATATCAGAGTAGTGCTAAAAGAAGCCATTATCGGAAACTAGGGTTTCATATTCTCAAGCCTTCCCACCTCAGTTTACGTGCCCTAAGCATTGCTATCTCACGTTTACGTGCCCTGCTAGTGTATTGCCTATGTATGACTTGTTGTTGTTGGAAATAATGTAACTTTGGAATTTATTCTTAATGTACTTTATTATATTATTGTTGTACCTCCTTCGTGAGAAGATATTTATGTAATTTATCATGTAAAGACTTTGAAAGAATCAATGTAAAACTTGGGTTGGAATCACCCAAAGAAAACATTTATTAAATGTAATTTTTGTATTCCTCCAAGGCAAGTCGGCCTAGTGGGTAAACTGCCCCAAACAGTGGGAAGTATGCTCCAAACAGTGGGCAGATCTACCCCAATCAGGTCAGCCCAGTTAATAAAAAGTCATTTTTTGACTAGTATAAATATAGAGGTCGCACCTCTCATTTGGTCATTCACTCAAGACAAGCTAGTTCGCTCAAGAAGAGGATAAGTTTGTTGCTGCATTCATAGAAGGATTATTTGGGGATGCTACTATTGGAGAATTTTATCTTTCTCTCTCTTATTTCTAGATGTACTCTAATATCTGAACTATTTATCTCTATATGAAGGTTGCCGGAATTTCTCCTTATTAGGTTTCCCAGGATAAAACTTTGTGTCTATTGTTTCTGTGCTTGGTTATTCTTTTAGTGATCCTGTTTTATTATCTGCTATTAATTATACTGCTAGAGTTGTACAAAAACTAACATCATATCAGAGTAGTGCTAAAAGAAGCCATTATCGGAAACTAGGGTTTCATATTCTCAAGCCTTCCCACCTCAGTTTGGCTTTAAAAGAGCATTGGGAATTTCGCACTAGGGAAGGCGCATCTTTCTGTGAAGGCAAATTCCAGTTCCGAGAATTTTCAAAATTTGACCTAATTCTACAGTTCCTGTAGAAATTAGGGTTTACAATTTTTAACCTTTCTGCCCACAGATTCGGATCATTTTTAAATTTCCTCAACTCACCTTGTTAGGGCGCAACTATATGTGGAAGAAGATTTCAGATCCAAAAATTTTCATTTTTTGACCTATTCTCTGTCGGAACCGGGAAACTAGGGTTTCTAGTTTAGCACTACAGTCAAGATAATTGGTATGGAGGTTGAAGATAGACTTTATGGGACTTCCAATTTCAGCTCTTGGAAGTCTATGGTTCTTCTTATATTAGAATAAAATTATCTTTTGAAGTTCGTCAATGAGAAGGTTCCAAAACTAGAAGCGGAAGATGACACGACTCAATGGAGAAAGAATGATGCCAAAGCAAGAAGAATCATGATATATTCAATAAAATATCATTTGGTTCCTCAGATCTCACAGAAGAAGACAGCTAGAAAGATGTTCAAAACCTTGAAGAATCTATTTGAACTTAGTAGCATCAATCATACTCTTGCATTGAGGAATCAACTATCAAATCTCAAGATGTCAAAGTCCGAATCAATTGCTTCTTAATTCACGAGGATCTCTGAACTAAGGGACAATATAATCTCTAGTGGAGAATATCTTGAATATAAGGAACTTGTCATAACAACTCTTAATGGTCTCCCTCCCTCCTGGGAATCATTTATCCAAAGCATAAGTGGACGAACCAAGTTGCCCAAATTTGACAGATTATGGGCATATTGCATCCAGGAGGAAACAAGAATTGCGGCACAGAATAAACTACATGGCAATCAATCCAAAGAGAATCAAGCATTTACATCTCATGCTAAGAAAGGAAAAGGAAAAGTAAGAAAGTTTCATAACCATAGGAACAAAGAGAGGAGATCAATCCCATCACCAGATCAGAAGAAGAAGAAGAAATATCTCTCTCATATTGAATGCTTTAAATGCAATAAGTATGGCCACTATGCCAGATATTGTTGAAGTTCAAACAAAAGGAAGCATGAAGCCACAACCACTGATGTTGATGAAGACACTCCTCACAAGAATTCAAGGAATGATGATCAAACAGATTTCTTCTTCTAGTGCTCCCCATGTTGAGGTGATGATATGAAGATCTAGACTGCGATGGACTCCCACCAAGAAAAATGCATAACATAGGACTCTAATGATTCCTACAAGGAGGTAGTGGGAGCCCACCCACAAAACAATAAAAGATAAGTATTTGGATTTATTGCTCACATGGATATGTTTTGTCTTATATGCAAATCTATTAGGAAAGTTTGTTGAACATTTGATATAGTTCACTTATTAATGTATCATAGGCACTTGTTGTACTTGTGATGCATATTAGTTGCACAACACTTGCTGGAGCTAGTCTAGATGATATCTCCTTCTTACATGCTTAGAGTAGTGCACACTCTTGATGGCATGTTCTAGTGAAGATAGCAGACATCTAGATAGTTACCATATGTGTTTGGGATACATGTTTATGATTTTTGTGCTAAAGCATTAGCCAAGATGCCTACATACCTATGCAAATTATTTTCCATTGCATTAAAATATAAATTGGTAAAATTTGATTATGCAATGTCGCTAACCATCTGATGAGATTCAACTTGTAGGGAAAAAGACCATATGATATGGCCTACAAGAGAAGGATGATGAGACTTGTTTCGATGAACAAGTGGTGGACACATGAATCCCATTGTTGTTTAGCAGGAAGCCTCTAGGAGCATGACTCTCAACCTAGAAGGATGACTCCTAGAAAAATCAGTTAGATGTAAGTCATGACTATGCAGTAGTGGAAAGATGAGGACCTAATACATCCAACCATAGTTGATACATGACTCATAGGCCCAAAGGATCTCATATGAAATAGTGTTTGGATCCAACAGATGTCAATCTTTGTCAACTACAAATGTTTGGTTCTTCAATGATTATGGAAAGCAATTGGTTTCCAGTTAAAGTCATGACAAAAGGATTAGAGTATGTTAGTGCTGAAGGACGAGAGTTACTCAGTTGATTTCTAAGGAACTTCACATTTGTTCAGTTAGAATTGTGCCTTAGGATTCAGAACATATTACCGACGATGATCCCTTTTTCGTGATGTCGTATACTTATGATCTATTCTTCACCGAGACAGAGGGAGTTAGCCCTTGAGATGAGGATCGATGATTGTATCCAGTGATGTTGATGATGATGACCGTGTATGAATAATACCTTCCTTGTTAAGAGGGAGTGTTGGAAATAATGTAACTTCATAAGTTATTCTTAATGTACTTTATTATATTGTTGTTGTACCTCCTTCGGGAGAAGATATTGATGTAATTGATCATGTAAATACCTTGAAAGAATCAATGTAAACCTTGGGTTGGAATCACCCAAAGAAAACATTTATTAAATGTAATTTTTGTATCCTCCAAGGCAAGTTGGCCCAGTGGGTAAACTTCCCCAAATAGTGGGAAGTTTGCTCCAAACAATGGGCAGAACTGCCCCAGTCGGGTCATCCCAGTTAAGAAAAAGTCATTTTTTGACTAGTATAAATAAAGAGGTCGCACCTCTCATTTGGTCATTCACTCAAGACAAGCTAGTTTGATCAAGAAGAGGAGAAGTTCGCTGCTGCATTCATAGAAGGATTATTTGGGGTTGATACTAGTGGAGACATTTATCTTTCTCTCTCTTATTTATGGATGTACTCTGATCTCTGAACTATTTATCTCTATACGAATATTGATGGGTTTTCTCCCTATTGGGTTTCCTAGGATAAATATTTTTGTCTATTGTTTTTGTGCTTGGTAATTCTTTTAGTGATCCTATTTTATTATCCGCTATTAATTATACTGCTAGAATTGTACAAAAACTAACAGTTGTGAAGGTAAAAAATAAATAAATTCTCAAGAAACGTGAAAACAATTTCATGGCTTTTTATTTTCTGTTTCCCGTAGATAACTAATTGAAATTCCCTAACTTCCTCCCCAAAAGTATAAAAGAGGCAACATAACGCATGAGAAGCATAAGAGAGCAATATACAATCCTTATGTTGATCTTATTCATATTCAATCCATAAGCCCTATTCCTAGGTTTGCAATAAATCCCCCATATCTGGAAATATGCATTTCCAGTAGTCTCCATCCTTTTCTTGGAAAGAAACTATCATATTGTTTTCTTTGGACATGCTTTGAAGCATAGAGGAAGTGTGCATGTGTGTGGTTGTGCTAATAAATCCGTCCTACGGGTAGTTATATTTATCTATATATTAAACTAAGATTAACTAAGTCTAATCTAAGACAATAAACAAACAAATACAACCTTAAATTCCTAGATCTAACTATGCATACAAATTTTTAATGTGCTTGAAGAGAGGAAGTAGTATGACTTACTTCCAATCTGATGTTTATCTCAAATCCAAATCTAACCTTGAATCCCGCAAGTAGAACCTGTCTAGGTCAAAGAAAACAACAAGCAACACAATCTCCAAATACTATGTATAATAGTTAGGATCTAAATCAAACTAGAAAGACTTATGCTACTGATTGGAGCAAGAAGCATAATATGGGAAAATAAGACAAGTTATATTGATGAAAGCTAGAAGAATCTTACAAAGCCACTTCTTGATCTCCAAGCAACAACTTTAGCTCCAAAGCATTCCTCCTTGCTACCTCTGCAAAACTCTTAAGACCATAGGTTTGATACCTCAAGTGTTCTCCCCCTAGATTATGGATGGGATCCTTCTTATAGGGTTTGGGAGGCCAACCACTAGGAGATAATAATGGATCTCAAAGAGTGGAAAGTGGATCAAGGAGATGACTCACAACAAGGAAGAAGGATGAGATGAGATTCGAGAGGAATCATCATCCCTAAAGTTTGTCCATCGAATCCAAGATCCTAACTTCAAGGAGTAAGGTGGTTGAAGGGATTTTCGCGCCCCCAGCACTGAGCAAAACGTGATGAAGTTGATATTTCCAAGGGGATATTCTAGAAAAGTGGGCCAAATGAGGTGGCCAAGTGATATGATGATGTGGCACTCGGCTTACACAAGTTGGATTTGGCTCTAGGGACTCCAAGGAAGGCCAAAGAGAGGACCAACTAGGTGGTAAGTTCTGACATTCATTAGGAGGAATTGTTGTTAGGTTTCACGTAGGGATAAACCATGACGAGGTGAAGCGGCACTCAAAGTGGGACTTTGAGGTATAACAGTGGCTTAGGCAGAGGAACTCAACATCTAGTTTCAGAATAGTGCCACAATCAAGAACAAGTGAAATCTATATTGTATCTTGCTGTCATTTTATATAAATAATTATCTTTCCTATCATGTAATGTGCAAAAACTTAGCTTGATGGTTTTAAGCATCCAATTTGTAGTTTCATGTCCATGTTCTTTTTCTTTCTTTCTGAATACAGGTTATCAAGAACATTTGTAGATTGAAGATTGAAAGCAAGGATCTACATCAACCATTGGAATCCATGTAGGAATTCTTCCTTTTGGTTTTCAATCGTTTAAAAACTGTAAATTTGTTTGAATTGCATCTTTAGAAAGGATTGTTTAATTTTTTATGGGCATCGCTCTGTGGTGATCCCACCCAAAGATCACTAGGGTAGTATATATTTCTAAAATAGTGTATGATGCGGATATAGACGCACTAGTGTGTGTGGAAGTAAAAAGCACCAACCAAAATCCAAAACATAAATATTTATTATAACAAATGTATAGTGCTCCAAATCTATCAAGACGCATTGGTAAGCTGACACAATCCATGCAACAGTGCAGATCAGTGAAAAAGCACTGGTATAAAAATAGGTCGTTGGATTTTTTTTAAAATATATTTATTTTATTTTCTTGGAAAACCTTTTCCAGTGGATGGGAATGAGATAGAAGCACTGGTGCATTCAACGTTACCACACACCTCCTTATAAAAAACATTTTTTTTATTTTCTTGTTACGGCCCCCCCTCGGTGTGTTATAGATATGAGGATGCACTAGTGTGTAACACAATACAATGCAACTGATGATAACAAAAACATAATATTTTTTCAAAAATAGTATGTCAAGCGGTGCTTAAAATTAAACTAAGCGCACCGGTGCACCACTACGTTGGGTGCACCAGAACAAGGTAAAAAAAATTACAGCACAAAAATGTTGTTTTCCACATTTCTCGATGTTGGAGACCACCTAGGCTCACCCAAGCACCGTTGTTGCATTCTGACAGTGACACCCCCTGAACTCGATGCCCCCTTGTGTTTGGATTTCTCCTGCAATTTGATTGATCGATGGAGTTGAAATTTTTGCACGCATTTGAAAATTTTGATTTCGTGTATACGTGGCAACCATACCTCCCAGACAAGAAAGAGTCTGTAGCAAACAACATGTAACTTGAATGATTAATAGTTTGATATGCACAGTAAATGTGTGTATGTGTGTGTGATGTCCTTATGGAGGAGGCACCTTTTCAATAATAATAATATCAATATTTAAATACAATTAAAATTAATATTATTACGATTATATTATTATTTATTGTATTGTTTTTACATATATTATATTCATAATATTGCCACTCTCTTAAAAAGAGCTTTGACTTCAAGGTTATCTCTAGACTTCTTCCTTCCAATTCATCTTCCTTTCGATTAACATCTTTCTTTTTTATATTAATACTTGTCTCATCTCTTCCAAGCCCTCTTTCTTGCTATGTAAACATTAAATATCTAATTAACTTTAAAATGATCTTTTATTAATTTATTACGAAAAAGCCAAATAATGCCAAAATTTGTTCTTCTCCTCCACTTTTTTTTCAGTGGAAAAAACATACTTTTGTTATTCATTAGAATAAAAAAGTATTACACTTGTGCATTATCAGTCTGAAAGCTGATCATTGAGTACAAAATCTAGGCAAAAATATAGTGCCAGCCAAAAGGAAAGACAGTAAAAAACAATAGTCAAATATTACATCACATAGCAAGATATGAGAGCTTATTCAACAAAGAGTGGATAGCTCCCCCTATATGATATTTTATCTTCTTAAAATTCATCCCAATGAAGCATCCCTTCAGTACCTATCATAGCTTCTTTGGAGAGGAAATCAGCCAACCTGTTTTGTTCTCTGTATATATGACTGAGTTTCAGATACATAATGTTTTTTAGATCCTCCTTTATTCTGTTGCACCATGGGAAGAGATTGAGTACCTGAAGTTTATATGTACCATCTTCCCATTTAATGGTAACTCTTGAATCACCAAATATAGATAATGACAGAATATCAAAAATGGTTTCCAATATGCAAAGCATCCATAAGGCTAGTAGCTCAGCCTTCATGTTGGTACCCAAACCACAATAGAGATTGAAACAATAATAGCGTTTTTCATTGATATAAAGTACTGCTCCTGCTGCACACCTGTCATCCTATGCGACCTCAACAAAAAAACACAGAGCACCTTGATAAGAAATCAGAATTGGTTTTCTGATATTGCAAATTTTTTATTTGTCTCTAATGAAACCTTCCACCCAGTGGCAGATCTACGTAACAATAGCATCCTGATGATCTAAAGTATTTTCAAAAATGGAAAAGTTCCTCGCTTTCCAGATTCTCCATGAAACAATAGCAGGTAGGAAGTCAAGTTCATTACAAGATTTTTGCCAATCTTTGCAAGTTTTATCGAATTGATCACCTTGCCATACCTAATATATATTAAGTGAAGTAATGATCTTGTTTCAGATTAAAGTAGTATAGCTGCAATTAATCAATAGATGATTTACAGATTCTTCATATGTTTTGCAAAGTGGGAAAATGTTTGGACCCTGCCATCCTTTCCTTTGAATATTGTCCCAAGTCTTAAGGCTATTCTGTAGAGAAAACCACATAAATCATTTGAACTTGAGCGGAATATTCCAATTCTAAAGTGCATGGAACCACCAATTCTGTACAATAAAGAGATTTTCTTTGACAATGGCTAAATATGCAGATTTGGCAGTGATAAAACTAGTCTCAAGATTTGAGGTCCAAATGATCGTATCATAACTATTGTTTAATCTACAGCCAGTGGCATTGAGGCAAGAGATAAAATTATCCCAAATAGTGGACCAAACACCACCAAGACCAAGTTCTGTTGCATTGTACCAATAATTCTTTTCCTCATTTATCCATCTAGGCTTTTTTTATATCTGCTAAAGTAGAGCATCCAACTTCTGAAAGATGTTGGATGATACTAGTAGGAAGTTTGTAATCCTCCCCCATTCCAATAATTGGATCTACACCAAAGAATACATCTCTGTTGTTCCCAACCTTCCCAGCAAAGTCTTTACCAATCCATTTATAAATTTTGAGGAACCCTTGCCAAATTGGGGAGGTATTTCTTCCACTTTTCTTGCCATTTCTGATCTAATCCATACAGTCTTTTCTAATATATTTATCTTTCAATACATGTGACCAAATATTGTTACTGAATAGTACACGCCAAAAACTTTTCATCCTAAAAGCCATGCTAAACCAACTTAAATTCTTAATACCCCATCCACCAAAAAAATTTGGAGTAGAGAGTTTGTTCCAGCTGGCCATAACCAATTTACTTCTGTCCAAACCACCATACCATAAAAATTTAAATATAAGTTTCCTCAGTGAGTTGATAATACAGCTTGGAACCTCGAGAAGGGAAAACCAATACACAGGGATACTGGTTAAGACTGCTTTGATGAGTGTAAGCCTGCCTCCTATAGAAAGTAGCCTGAAAGTCTAGTTGTTTATTCTGCATTCAAAGTTTTTGAGTAGCCAGTGCCAGTCTTTAGATGTATAATTATTAGGTTTCAAAAAATATCCCAAATATTTGAATCCGTCCACAATGTTAAGGACCGAGTATGGAAGGATCCTTCTAATAGAAACCAAAAAATCATTGCTTAAGTTATGTGAAACAAGGGTAGACTTTTTCACACTAACCTTCATACCCAAGGCCGAGAAAAATTGTTGAATAATGCTCTGATATGTACCCCATTCCTCCACAGACTCAGAACCAAAGATTAATACATCGTCCACGAAGAACAGATGTGTGATATAAACTGCAGAGTAATTTTTACACCTCTAACTTTACCTTTTTGTTTCACATCCAAAATAATACTACTGAGGCCTTCAATAATAAGGAGAAAAATCAGCGGAGATAGTGGGAACCCTTGACGTATTCCATTACTACTTTTGAAGAATTATGTAGGTGCACCATTAATTAAAACTGCAAATTGTGTTGAGGAGACACGGGCAAGGATCCAGTTAATGGTGAGTAATGGCAATCCTATTTGGATTAAGATCAATCTTAAAAATACCCAGTTTACTCGATCAAATGCTTTCTCCAAGTCCATTTTTAAAAGTAACGCCTTCAACTTCTTCTATTTAATGGAGTGGATTTCCTCTTGTGCAATACCAATAGCATCGAGGATCTGGCGGTTATGGAGGAAACCGAACTGTTCAACTGATAGATATCTTGAAATATATGGCTTGATTCTAATGGAGATAATCTTTGGAATTAATTTGTAAGCCAGATTACATAAAGCTATAGGTTTGAAATAAGAGAAATTGACTGGTTTATTGCACTTAGGGATCAATTTAAGGAAGGTAGAATTGAGTGCACCAGAGACAAAACCTTCAATCCTAGAAAACTCAACCATATTTAACAAATCCTGGCCCATAATATAAAAAAAGTGTATAAATAGTTCCACCGTCCAACCGTCTGGTCCAGGGCTTTTTTCTTTTGAAAAGAGATGTAGAGCCACTTCAATTTCATCCATAGTAACCTCCTTCCCAACATCAATACCTTCCTCCTCTTCAAAAAATTTGGGGAACAACTTAATAATTTGAAGTTGCACTTCAAGTGAGCTCTGGTCCTTCATCCTGTATATATTTTTGAAATGTCTGACTGCAAGATTTTGAAGATCAGATTGCCCTTTAATTTATTCACCATAATTATCATGTAGTTCCCAGATAGCATTGGAATTCCTCCTCTGTGAGGCATATCTGTGAAAACAATTTGTATTATTATCACCCAGTTTAATCCAAAGTGCCCGACTTTTGAGCCGCCATTCCATTTCCTCCTACTTGAGTATCTGATCTTTTTTATCTTCAAGGGATTGGATCAAAATTTTATCTTTTGTAGAGATAGAGTAGTCCTCACTTTTAGCATAAAGAAGACAAATTTGGTTTTGAATTGAAAGCAATTCCTCATTGTCTTTCAACTTCTTTTCATGTGCCCACATTTTAACTTTCCCTTTAAGAAAATGTAGTTTATGAACCAAAAAATCCATAGGATTGAGAGAATCTTAATTTTGGATAGTAGTCCATGTATTCTTACCTAGACCACAAAAAGACTCGTCTAGTAATCAGGATGTGTTGAACTTAAAGGGATATTTTAAGTTGGGAAGCACTCCATCAAATTGTAACAAAATAGGCCAGTGATCTGAAATTTTTGTGTGTTCCACCCAAGTTCTGATTCTCTGTAATCTTTGCAAAAGTGAAGTCTTCAAAATAAATATGTCTAGTCTTTTATGAATCCCATCAACACTACTTCTTCCATTTGACCATGTTGGTTCTAATACTGTAGGAGCAAGATCAACAAGGTCAAACTTCTCAAGATAGTCGATAAAGAAGCTTAATGAAGGATCCAATATGGCCGAACATCCCCATACTTCAGCTGCAGAAGTGGTGAAGTTTAGATCTCCCGCAATGATAAGATTTTCTAGTTTTAGAAGACCAGACTGTGAGAGAGAGTTCCAAAAAGTCTCTCTATTTTTATAAGGACCGTAGATACTAAGTATAGTAAGCTTGATATCCATACAGAGAGAAAAACCTTCAAGAAAAATACCCCAGTCTGTTTTGTAGGATGTAAACTTAAAGACTTTAGGATCCCAAGAAGAGAGAAGGCCACCAGATAAACCCAAAGCGCTGACAACAGAGATCTCCCAGTGTTAACACCCAAAAAGTGTTCACTACATCATCTACCACATTATATGGCTCATTTGTCCATTTCCCTACCATATTTCCCTGAAAAACCCCAAAAATCCCATTAAAAAGCCTCCAAAAGGCCTAAAATGCCTCCAAAAGGCCACAAAACCATCAAAATAGCCTAAAAAAGGCTAAAAAACCCCCTTTTCCTCCAAAAATAGCAAAAATCCCCTAAAAAGGGAATAAAAAATATAAAATAATGAGGAAAAGGAGGAAAAAACCCTATACAGCTGCCCAAAACCATGTGTTCCCTAAAACCATGGGTCAGCACTCCACCACCAAAAAACTATAAATAGGTGATGGAGATCCCTTATTTCATATCCACAATCATAAGCACCCTTACTCTGCCAAAATCTCTCTCGAAACCCTAGTTCACCTTTGAACTACTTTCACCTTGAGAGCCACCTTTGGCCCATTCCCATCATTGGAGAAGGAGAAGGAGCATCTTGAAGCTTGGAGCATCCTCTTGGACACTGCAAAGGGCTTCATCAAACCTTCTCATTGAAGGTAATATCAATACAAAAAGCCATTCTTTAAATTTGATGTTTATGTTTCATGCATGCTTTAGAAGTAATTTAATTTTTGTTTTAGCTTAATTAGTTTAATATACTGAACTGCTACTAAGGAGTCCATTCTCCTTAGTAGGTGCTCATTCGCACAAGCTAGGGGTAAAACCCTAGCTACACCCAACCCGGTATGAGATTAGCTATAGATTCAATAGCAAGGGAATCAAGAAACATAGTTTGTTGGAGGATAATTATACCTGGATTAGTAGCTTTAAAAAGTTTGGATAAGGCCCTAATCCGAGAAGCCTTACCCAACCCTCTGACCTTCAAGGATAGAATGGACACTAGGAAGCAGAGTCAAGGGGCATCAGTGCTCTAAGTGCCCCGGGAGATGAAGTACAAGTAGTGGAAGAAGGAAATGTAGGTGATTGTTGAAGTCTTACTAATAAGGGGATGAACTCTCCATTTTCAGGAATATGATATACAGAAGCAGGGACATTTTTCTTTTTTTTCCTTATTGTCACATTTTGAAAACGTATGGATTGTATGCCCAGAACATCAGGATTAGGAGAAGGATTTTTTGAATAAACAGGTAAGGGAGTGATAAATGCGTTAATCTCAGGAGACTTATATCCACTTTCATTCAAGAGAGAAAAATCAGTTAGGGTTTTTGGAGAGCCCTCCTTCTCACAATGTGAAGTATCAAGGGATGAAGGCATAGGAACAGGCTGATGGGGAATCACCTCCTCATTCAAAGAGGAAAGGTTGGGAGTAGAATCAGTCTCAAAAGAACAAGGAACCCTAGAAGGGTTTAAATCGAGGGTTTATGTGTGTGTGTGTGTGTGTGTATGTATATGTATACATGTATGTGTGTACATACATATATATATATATATATATGTGTGTGTGTGTCTGTATGCATATGTGTGTATGTGTGTACATACAAACATATATGTGTGTGTGTACACACACATATGTATGTATGTACACACATAGACATGTACATATACATGCATACATACATACATACATACATACATACATACATATATGTATGTATGTATGTATGTATGTATGTATACATATACATATATACATATACATGTGTATATATATACATATATATGTGTGTGTGTGTATATATACATATGTATATATACATATACACACACACACGCATATATATATATATATATATGTGTGTGTGTGTGTGCGTGTCTATGTATATATACATATATACATATATACATACATACATATGTATGTATGTATGTATGTCACACACACACACACATATATATGTATGTATACATACATATATATGTATGTATGTATGTGTGTGTGTATGTATATATATACACATGTGTGTATGTGTGTCTATTTTTCTGGAGAAAAAAAATCATTTATTCATATTAGAATAAACATAGATTGTCTGCTAGGGACTTTACATCACAAGCTTCATGAGCTTTGAGTTACAATCTCTTTCAAGAACTCTATCTGAAAATTTTCTTTTTCCATCATAATTACATCATGTTTCTTATGTCATCAATGTCATAAAAACAAAATTTGACTTATCACTCAGTATCCTTGTATGACAACATAAGTTGAATCTTCTACATATTATATGAGATGATAATTGGAGATAATTCTCCCATCCCTATTATCGTCTATCTCCAACAATCCAGGCTCTAATATCAACACATTCTTAGAGAGCTTATTAGGTTTAGCATTGAGCTCACGGTAGACATGGGCAAATGATATATTCTCAAAAGAATCCACCTACCTATGAATTTCCGCAAGAAGGTGTTGCGGATGAGGGGCACTTATCTGAATCTGCTATTCACCTAATCGATGACCATTTTTTAATCCCCGAACAACTGCAAATGAGAAATGCCTTTGGAAAGTGTAACCTTTATTCATATTAGAATAAACATAGACTTCCCGCTAGGGAATTTACATCACAAGCTTCGTGAGCTTTGAGTTACAGTCTCTTTCAAGAACTCTGTCTGAAATTTTTTCTTTTTCCATCATAACTACATCATATTTCTTATGTCATCAATGTCATAAAAACAAAATTTGACTTATCACTCAGTATCCTTGTATGACAAAAAAGTTGAATCTGCTATAGATTATATGAGCCAATAATTGGAGATAATTCTCCCATCCCTATTATTGTCTATCTCTAGCAATCCAGGCTCTAATATCAACGCATTCTTGGAGAGATAATCAGCTTCAACATTGAGCTCACGGTAGACGTGGGAAAATGATATAGTCTCAAAAGAATACACCTGCCTCCAGATTGCCGCAAGAAGGTGTTGCAGATGAGGGGAACTTATTTGAATTTTTTCTATTCACCTAATTGATGACCATTTTTGAATCCCCGAACAACTACAAACGAGAAATGCCTTTGGAAAGTGCAACCTTTAATACTACCCACAATGTTTCTAATTCAGCCTTACTGTTGGAACAATGGCGAGGAACAAATCCAATGCACATCTTGGTGTCCTCTAATAAAAATAAGACTCCCCCCGATCCACCTAAAGGTGGATCCCCTTGACTTGCGGCATCAAAAAATCCCAAGGGATGGATTTTTCGATACTCGAAGGAATTAAAATGAGGTGTTTTCCGGTCCTAGGCTCAAATTTATGTTCCCTTGACCACTGTAGAACTAGGGTGATTGTCACTTCTCGAGGAACCAACTAGTTTTGAAAAGTTGCAAAGTTTCATGCCCACCATATCCCATATATAAAAGAAGAAGTAAAAGCGTCATAGCAACGTACCATCGGGTCTTTCCACCATTGTTGACAGCGTTGTTCCATGAGTGTAGAACTAATCTGGTTTGATGATGCTTTAAGTTCTTTGGAATCATCCTTCCACATAGACACTGCATAAGATCAAGACACAAACAAGTGAGAAGAGGATTCTCCATGCGATCTACACAATGCACACCAGCTTGGTCCGTGCCAACCCTGCTTAAGGAGGTTTTCCCAAGTTAACAATTTATTACTCAGAGCTAACCAGAGGTTAATTTTCTCCTTCAAAGTTTTGGAGGCTTTCCACACTACAGGCCACCACCATTCTTTGATGCCCGTGAAAGAATATGATACATAAGACTCATACGCTGGTTTAGCTGAATAGTCTCTTGTTGAACTGTTCTTTGTCCAACGCAGAACATCCGGCGAATCCTCTTCTAAATGTATAAAACATGCCACCAATTTATTAACAAAGCAAGAAAATTCACTTGTTGCTTCACCGCTTAGCCCCAGCACAAAATAATATTTCCAACCTTCTCCTCCCCAGGCTTGAGGAAATTGGGCTTCTACATCTGCTAGGACATATATCCTCTGGCTTCTCAGGAACGCTAATGTTTCCCTTGATAGCTTGCAATCATCGCCCACTCCTACCCAGGGATCTTCACCTAAATGAACACTTCTTCCATCGTCAATTTTCCAAGCTAGCCAATTCCCAATTAGAGGAAAAGCCTGAGTCAATGTCGTCCATCCTACCGAGACATTTTTATGGGGTTTTGTAGGTTATCTAATCCATTCCAAAAGAGAGGAGTTTGGACAATATTTAGATGTCAATATGTTTCCCCACAAGGACTTGAAATTCTAAGTCAATATCCACAATGACTTAGCAGCTAGAGATTTACATAACAAAAAGGGATTCTTTATAGCCCAACCCCCTGCCACCTTAGTAGCGGCCAAAATAGACCATTTTACCAACGAAATCCCATTTGCTTGCTTACTAGCTGTCCACAAGAAAGAGAAACATTTTTTCTTATCTTGGTTAAGATACCTTTAGGGATATATGCAATGGATGCCCAATAGACTAGAATGCTTTGTAGGACTTCCTTCAATAGGACCAGATGTCCACCTCTTGACAAAAATTGATTTTCCAAGCAGGAAATCCTTACTTCTATCTTCTTGTATAACCAGGTCCAATCTTTAATGGAGTAAGAGTTTGGTTTTAAAAAAACCCAAGATATTTGAAACCTTTCGCTAAAGGCTCCATGGGAAAGGAGACCAACTCCTTGATGCTATCCTGTAGTTCATATGAAATGAGATTAAGGGAAAGGATAGATTTTTCCACATTAACTAGCATTCATGTTTCATTTTTGTATAACTGAAGAATCTGGGATAAAGATTGAATATTCTCTACAGATCCCTCTCCAACCATAAGCAAATCATCCATAAAACAGACACGAATGATCTCCTTTAACTCAGTCACTCCAACCCCTTTCAAATCCCATGAATTCCTTGCATGGTGTACCAATCTACTATGAGCTTCAGCCACCAAAAGGAAAAGAAAGGGAGAGAGCGGACATCCTTGCCTGATACCTCGAGACGTCCAAAAAAACGAAGAGGGAGAACCATTGATCAGAACTGCAAAGGATGTTGATTGAATGCATCCCATTACCTAGTTAATGAAATACACTGAAAAACAAATTTGAATTAGTAGAAGGTGCAGAAAAGTACAACTTACCCTATCATAGGATTTGGACATATCCAACTTTAGAACAAGAGCACTGTCTTTTTTCTTGGATATAGAATGGATGGCTTCCTGATCCAAATAAACCACGTCATGAATATAGCGATTGAATAGGAACCATAATTGTTCCTCCGAGATGATTTTACTCAAGATAGACTGTAGCCTTTGAGCAATAGTTTTGGCAATCAATTTGTAAATCACATTACAACACGAAATAGGCCTAAAGTCATCAAAGGATGAAGGCTTTTTCCTTTTAGGGATCAAAGCGAGGAAGGTAGAGTTGATTGATCCCAACACCTTTCCAGAGCGCTGAGATTCGCAGATAACCTTTAGAAGATCTTCCTTTATGAAGCCATAAAAACCTCGAAATAATTCAACCGTGAACCCATCTAAATAGGGAATTTTTCTTTTTTGGAAGGAATGCAAAATGTGATTCAACTCTTCTTCCGTGACCTCCTCAGCTAGGGCATTATTCATTTATTCTATTACCATCTTGGGGAAAATCCTTATAACCTACAATATTTCTAGAATAGGGCAACCTTCCTGCTCTTTAAATCAGGGTCTGGAAATAGGAAACCCCTACTTCTACTTTTTCCCGGAAAGAGCTGACCAAAAGGCCTTGAGCATTCTGTATCTTTGTAATCATGTTTACATTCTTCTTATGGGAAGTAAACCGGTGGAAGAACTTGGTATTGTTGTCCCCTTCAGAAACTCATATCGCCTTGCTTTTAAGCCTCCAAAGTTCTTCTTCCTTGGATAGGATATTGCTTCTCTTCAATTCTATAGTTTTTAGAGAACCCAGCTCTTCCTCCAAAAAAACTATAGACCTGTTAAGGGGATAAACTTCCACTACCTTAGCCTCTAGTTCTTTTAGTTGGGTCTATTGATTGGCTTTATAAAAAAAATCCCTTCCTTTAGATACTTTCTTGACTTTTGCTAGATTGTCTACTATCATCTTCATGAATGACACAATGGAGTAAACTTGCAAGGCCATTCATGTGTCCATAACCAACTTCCTATAATCCTCATCTTTTAGCCAAACCGGATTAAACTTAAAAGGAGTAGGAGGTTTTGGATTATTCTTTTCAATAGACAGAATGATCGAATGATGATCTGAGAGTCCTTCAACATCGACCCACGAATGAATCACTAAGGATCCAATAAGCAGGTTTTCTGAAATTATGAATCGATCTAGACACTGCGAGATAGTTCTTTCTCAACTTATTTTATTCCTCCATGTCGACTCCAACTTCAAAGGATGGACATCCACAAGGTCCTTTGTCTCGAAGAGGGAGTTAAAAAAATTACTCAAAGCATCAGGTCTCGCCAAAGTTCCCCAAATTTCCCTTTCAGAGAGGGTTAAGTTGAGGTCACCTCAAATTCAGTCAAGGACATGACTGAATTTGTGGTCTTGGTGGGGTAATAGTTATGCCTGACTCTCAGTATTCATCATTTTTAGCCAACTCTCAACATGGGACCAACAACATTGTTGAACTCTTGGCCCTTTGGTTTCTCCTGAAACTTGCTTAGAAGGAAGGAATCTAAGACATACAAATCTTCAAGGATTCATCCCTCACTATTCAATGGATGCTCGATTCGACCTCTATTGAGAATATTAGACTACAAGAGATATGCCAACACCTAAAAGAAATTGTCGCTACATTCTCCTATATGCATTTTAGACACATCTACGAGAGCACAATTGGTAGGTGGATTGACTTTCAAAGGATGGAATTAGTACACATTCAAGATCGATCTTGATTGTTTGAACCATAGAAAGGTAAACACATAAATTCACTCAACTTCTAGCATAAGTATGAGTTTTTTTTATATTGCCCTTCATCTCCTTTGTATTTAATTAGATTACAACATTCATTTCAAATATAGAGCCACAAGTAAGCAAGTTTACAAAGCAAGACTATTACTCAGTTAATTTTGGCTGCAATTAGTGGACATTGTATCGATCAGATTCAATAACACAATTGACCAACCTTATGACATGCACGTAATTTAGGACTAGTACAACCACCACAAATCACACCTATAATTAGGTTGGTTCACTAACAAAACCAAATTGCACGCCCATCTGGAATATTATGTACAGTATTACTCACCCCATCTTGCTCAGATTAAGTACCTTTTTACAACTGGGGACCATGAGAACTTGACCAAGCATAATAACATTTCTTATACGAAAAAATTTCCAATTCCCTTACCTTATTACATTACACAAAGAATAAACACACCCAACCAAATATCTTTAACACAAACACAAGAATATAAAGAATAGGGCTACAGATGGACACCCACAAACCAGAGACCTGAGGGGTAACTAATTGTGACCTGAGGAGGTTGAAACACCTAGAAAACCAATATTGACGATCAAAAGAGGAGAATAGACCAACACAGAGACAAAACAAAGCATCTTCCCTTTGAAGACTAAGACTTCAACTCCTTAATTCAAACTTATACACTCATATATATAAGATTCAAACAGAGGGGGGGGATTCCTATCTATGATCTCAGCTTTGTAACTTACGTTTCTACTGTTTTTTCTATGTTCCTACTTATTCCTTTACTATTGGATCAACTACAATTGGTTTAACTACGAGGTGAAACTCCTGATGGATCAACTAGGCTTATTGAAACTGTTTAAGTTGACTAACTAATTGGTTAAGTGAGGTCAATTGGTGAAATTGCAACTACTATTGTAATGACTACTTCTGTCTCTACCCTTGTGTCTATCGATTTTGTTGTTGCTTGCTATGTTGTTGAAACTATAACTACTAAGTAAACTATATCAATTACTGATTCTGCTTCGATTGCTTTTGAATTGGTGGAATAGCTACTGGTGAGACTGCTTATGCTGGTTGTATTGGAACTAAACTTCTTTGAATAAATGCATATGTTGGAACATTCATCCTAGAAACACTAGCTGATATGGAACCACTTTAATAGAAAAACTATCACTTGTATGAACTACTCTTATTGGAACATGAAAAAAAGCAAGCAAATGTCAGAACTTTTCGACTTTTTAAGAAAAATCTTATAGGAACACTAATAAATGCTCACTCCCAGGAATTATTCACTTTTATATGAACACGTACAAATGTTGGAACATCACTAGAACACAACCAATTGCACTTCACTTCATGGACTAGGAAGGTGCATCAATTTGGATGGATAAATAAGAAGGGTTGTGGCATACTCTGACCCAATACCACTTTGTTTTCACTTTCTATCAACCCTAGCAATTCCATTGAAATCCCAATCCTTCCATATCATTTCAACTGGCATCAATCAACTAATATAGTTAAGCTATTCCAACCAAAACACCATTTACCACACATACTTGAATCAACAAACCCATTGATCATATTGTTGGAAGGTCACCAACCCATTGGCAAAGTGCATCTCAAGATAAGGGCCCCGAGCATGTAGCAGAGGTAGAGGTGGAGGCAGGACCTGGATCCTTATCCATATGATCACTTTCACCTTTCGTACATATTGATTAGGTTTGAATCATTTCACTTAGGATCACTGGGAACTCGTGGAATGACATCTAGGTGGGCCTTTGGACATGTTGTGATATTTTAGCTACCTCTGAGAGAGTCAATTTGTGATTTCTTCAAAGTCTACATGCAAGGAGTTAGATTGTTGGATCTTGAGGTTGGGGGAAGTTTCAAGATATTCTCTAAGGGATATCCATGTGATTTATGCGTAGTTGGGAAGTAATGTTACTATGTGTGTGTGTGTGTGTGTGTGTGTGTGTGTAAATATATGTAGATGTATATGTATGTATATGTATGTATATGTATAATGTCAATTCCCGCTAGCTCATTTGGTTAAGGTGTGGATCTTGTCAGCAAGACGACCCGTGTTCAATCCCCTTAGGGGTGAACTAGTTGGGAGAGGACACCCCAAAATCCAACCAAGTTGATGGTTGGTGTGGTCTAGGATGGGTGCGATCCCCAGGTGATGTTGATGGAATAGATGCGCCTAGGTCATGGTTTCTCAGACCAAAGGCCACTCCCACCAAATGAGGGAGTTTCGAGCAAATAAAAATATATATATAAATATACAATTTGTATGGATGGATAAATAAGAAGGGGTTTGGCATACTCTAACCCAATACCACTTTGTTTTCACTTTATATCAACCCTAGCAATGCCACGCAACTCCCAATATATATATATATATAGTAGCAATAATAGGTTATTCTATACAAATTGAATATATATATATATTTATTGCTCGAAACTCCTCACTTGGTGGTAGTGGCCCAAAAAAAACTTATATTTGTTATTCATTTTGAAATCAAAATATACAATTTACCTTCCATCTTTATAAGACTTGATCCAAGAACTAGACTTGAACTTGATAAAGCAGTGCATATGTTGTCTCAAATAATACACTGTCTCAACTGAAAATAACTACCTACACTACATTTTCTCAAAACATATACAGTTTCAATCAATCATTCATTCCTAATAATATTATCCTTTGCACTTCTCAAAAATAGTTAAGTTGTTACAACAATTAAAATTGCTTCAACCCGTAAACTAAATAAATCTCGTTTCCATGATTGGTGAGAGTTCTTCACCTCTCTTTTCTTGGATCTGTAGAGTTCCTTCTAAGATAAAAAGAGCCTCTTTCGACAGTGTATTTGCCTTTGAATTGAGTTCTCTGTAAGGTGCGGGTAAATGAGATAGAATGGAATCTCGGTTTTGGCTTCTCGTATCCTATCAAGCATTGGAGTTTTGAATCCACAAAGATTTGAATTGCTAAAACATATTTTTCGATGGCACATTTTAAAAGGATCCACAACACATATATTTCAGCACGATTGTTGGTGCGTTTTCATGCACCATACTTAAATTTCAAGCAATGAGAAGCATTCAAATAAAGAGCACATCTTGGACCATAGACTTATGGAGCATCCTATCATGCACCATTGAAAAACTGCCAAGCTTTATTCTGATCGATTACCAATTCTTTAATGATCCTCCATTAGTCCGCTTTGGATAGGGGACCATTTCTTTGTAATCCACTCGGAATCTATGTACCACCTGAGAAGGTGTCCAACGTTGGTCCTCGAATATAATTTTGCTACGGGCCATCCACAACTTTCACATAATGTAACTGGAAGATCAATGAAAGCACTCATATGACAGTTCTGATTCCAATATTCATAGCATAAGAGCACAGTATTCTTAGACCAAGTTCCAGGGCATTGAACAGAGACCAAAACATCTTTCCAAACTAATTGTGAGAAAGGACATAATACAAACAAATGATCTACTGATTCTGGCCCAGATTTGCGCAAGACACATTGGTTCGTCCCATGCTATTTCCTATTTTGGAAATAGTCCCGTCTGAATATTTTATTAGATAAATCTATGCAAAGAAATAACTTAACTTTAATAGGACATTCGAAACTCCAAATCATACACCACCACCACACCTGGTCCCTATTTCGAGCAGCAACACATATGGCTTTGTAGATGAGCTTGGCAGGCAACCTGCCATTAGAGTTATTCCAGGACCAAACAATTTCATCATTGTGATTTTGAAGCTGGATAGCACTATGGGACTTCATTATTGTATGCATGTTCCATTCTTCCTCGAGAGCACTCAGAAGGTTCAAGACTATATCATATTTCCAACTTTTGACCCCAAAGCGCCTTGTCTCTTTAGAAACTACATTTCTCTATCTTGTGATCCCTTGAGATTGGAGTGGATGTCTTAAGTTCTCATAAATCCTAAAATCACTATTGAATCCAATCCAAGGATCAATACCTACCCGAATCCTGTCACCCTGTCCAATTCTCCAAGTGGCCCATTTACTCAACATCGAAAACACCTTGTCTAAACACTTCTATGTATTTAACACTTTTTTTGTTTGTTTTTTTCCACACGAATCCAGTCCTCAACTGACAAGTTAGGAATATATTTGTTCCTCGCGAGCTTACCCAAGATCATGTCATTAAAAGAATACACCAAAGGCTCTTGTCTCCAAGAGCCAATCCAAAGTAATGAATGTGCTTGAGTCCCCATCCTATATGGTCCTTGGGCCTAGTTAGGGATGACCATTTAACTAAAGTTATACCTTCCTTTTTCTTCCGACTTAACCACAATAAAGTGAAGAACTTTTTCCTCGGCTTCTCCGGGACTGTTAACACACAATTTAACACCCTCAATAGTGTAGGTCGAAAGCATGATTTGATTTTCACCCGTAGCATGAAGACATAGATGAAGCACTAAAAAGAGATATAATATCTTAATCCAACCACTACTTTACGAAAGGGAAGGTGTGAATGAAGACCCATGTAGTATGTAAGGGGAAACTTTAGTGATTGAATTTCCTACCAAAAACTAAGATCAAGTCTCCACGAACTAAAAGTGAAAGGGAAATATGTGGCATATGTGTTTGGTGCATTAAATGCTCCATTATTCATGACAAATGCCCAAAACTATGGAATATAGGGTAAATGGAGGAAATTAAGTTGGGATTCACATCCCACATTGAAAACTTCACTCTCAACACCCAAATCCTAAATCTATATAAGAGGAATTTGGGGTGAGGATTAAGGAGGAAGGATTGAAGAGAAAAGTTATTATAGAGGAATAGTGAGAGAATCTTTCACTTCACACTTTTGGTGATTAAAGGGTTGGGAAGTGAAGGAGGGAACCTAGAGCAAAGGAGGAGGGATCAACTCAAGATGAGGTTGTAATCTTCCACTATTCTTTGAATCAATATGAAAGGATTCAATTGTCCCCCAAATGCTTGTGTTTATTAATTTGTAGAATGTTAGATCTAATTTGATTTGCATATCATGAGATTTGTTGTTATTAGAATGGACAAAACATAGTGTATATGAAATTGCAGGAACAATGGCGAGCATGAAGAGCATCCAACATTGAAGAGCAACAAGCAAAGGGCTTCTCCAAAAGGATTCCCCAAATGACACGCTACAAGAGGTATTTTTCTCTCTTCTCCCCTTATCTCGACTCCTTGAATAAATTAGTGATCTAAATTTAGATAATTGTTAATTAATCTTTTCATATCTTTGATAATGGAATTCATCAACCCATTAGTAAAGGAAGGAGATCTCAGCCTATCTTTCTAACTCTATTGTTGATTTGCCATCTATTAGAATGGTGACTCCGTTGGGGAGGGGACTTGATTTTTAGCACTTCCTCTCTCAAAATTTGGTTATATTACACATATTCTCTGATAAATTTTGATTGCATCCAGTTTAGAATCCTTTTGGGACTAATTAGGGAAGTTTTGAGCTCATATGGAGCCTTTTTACCCATTTTGTTTTTCAAATTTCACGCCAAGTCGCTCTTATTGGACCTACATGGGTGAATTCATCCATAGTCACTGATTTTAGGCCTAAAAGGTGACTAAGTTTCTCTTATGCTCCCTAAAAAAGTGTCTGCCCTTTAATTTGGGCATTTTTTGGTTAATGTTTGCACTTTGTTTTGCTAGTTTTGCTTCAAATTTGGCCTAAGGTTGACCTACAATGCTTATTAATAACTTGGAGGTCAATATACCCTTGTCTCCTCACTCAATAGATCAATTTCATGACTGATTTTAAGGGCTAAATAATAATTTTTTGGTTTTTTTACCTACAACAGTTGTTAGCATTTTGCTTCTCTATAAGCATTTGTGAATTATGTTCTTAGATATAATGGTCATATTTGAGTTGATTTGAAGTAGGATATTGGCATTTATTAAGGCATTTTAGCCCTCTAGTTTGAAAACTTTCACCTCATTTACCCCCAAAATGTTGAAAAATTACATAGTGATTATGCTGATTTTTTGGAAGAGGGACCATTGATCAAATTTTTAGATATGCTACTATTGGAAGGGATCATGCTTTCAATCCTTGATTCTCTTCTAATTTCTAGAAGTCCCTTGTTTTGAAAATTTGTCAAAATAGTACCTCCATCAATGAGAAATTTTGCATAGAAAATGTCTACAATTTGTTGATTTGAAGGCCCAAATTTGGTGCTTGACCAACACTTTTTGGAGAGATTTTAGTTTGAATATTTTATTTCTTCAACATTAATTTACTTCTCTTAATATTCTTAGTTTCAATTGTTTTTGCATTAAAAGGACTAGTATTGAGTGACTTGCATTTGTTCACTTCAGAAAGTTCTTTATTGATTGAAGCATATAGAAACTCTTTGAAAGAAGTACATTCAGATTTGAGACTTAGACGCATACATGAGCTCTGTGTATAATGTGTGCTTGCGCCTTTGTGCGATCTTGTATACCAGAAACAAAGATATCAAAGTGTAAAGAAATTTGATTTTTAAAATCATATCTAAGCTCTGTGTATCCTCTGTGCCTACGCCTTGTGTGATCTTGCATATGAGAAACATGGATCTCAAGTGTAAAGAGATTTAAATTCAATAATTTTAGAAAAAATTAAGTTTAGGAATTATAAGATTGAATAAATTACATAGCGATTAAGTAACTTCTCATTTGGAACTCTTGAATTGATGGTTTGGAACTTGAATTGATGCTTTGGAACTCATTAATCGATGTTTTGGAACTCTTGAATTGATGATGTTCTTAGATTTGGAAGTTTAATTTCAACATTTGAGAAGAGATGCATGTAATTTGTAAATTGAAAAGAATCATGTCTCCTTGTTTTGCATTAGTTTGAGGGATTCTTGGAAAATGAAAAACATTAAAGCATTTTCACTTTGAAAATTTTCTTTCCCAATTAGGAGATTTGAATTAATTTGGGCATGTCATATGTTTGAATCAACCTTTTGAACCTTTGCTTAAGATTTGGAAACTTTTTGGAAGGAAAAAGATAGTAAATCTTTGTCACTTTAAAAACTTCTTTTTTCAATCTGAAATAGTGATTCAGTTTTGAAAGTTTGCACATTACATAAGACAAACCTCTTACTTTTCAATAGTTTAGAGTGTTCATCAAATTGAAAGCGTGAATTTTGTAAGCATACATGAATTGATAGATTAACCCATTGATTCATATAACATAATATAGTTTCATTCCACCCCTCTGAGATTAAGCAAATTTACCTAAAAAATGAACGTTTTAATCTAAAAACAACCAAGATTTCATTTTGAGTACAAACCAACATTAGCTTAAGTCGGGGTATTGGATTAAAATTGGAAAGTAAATATCTCCAAGGCCACAAAACTTCGAAACCAGGAATCAATAAAGAGTGAAAATCCATTAGTAGCAAGGAGCTCTTGCCAAGAAAGCACCTCTAACACATGTATTAAGCACGAAGTCAAGCTCGATAAGTTATATTGGTATCCCCCCCTTTTGCTTGTTTGGTGGGATATAAGCACACTACAGTGTTCTAGTAAAGTGACAAGTCTTAGGGTGAGATCAATTTGTTATAATATCTAGTCTATGTGAGTTATCTTGTCTTACAACTCTTCCGCCCGATCATCGATTGTGAAGTGGTAACCATAGTTGTTATTCCTAGGAAATCACACGGGTGATTGCAAGTAGGGGACACTTGCATCACCTGAGACAAACATAGAATCCTTGTTTCAGCTCCTTGGGAGGGTGCTAATCAAAGGCTAGTACTTGAACCTTTCGTGATTTTTGTGTGGAAGATTAGTGTAATTGTTTCTCTCACCTTCATCTAGTAATTGTTGAGGCTTGAGACCCCTCAGTAGCTACTATTTCAAAATGCCCCATGTTTTGGCTTTTCACTAAAATTTGCTTTTTTGAAAAAATGGTTTGCTTGTTGAATCTCTTAGGAATGAAGTTTTGTTTTTTGTTGATTCTATTTGGCCTTAGGATTGTTTGATTGTATTTTACATATCATAATAAACAAGTCCTTACTTAAAGTTCAAAGTCGCTAACCTACCGATCCACCATTCAAGGTGGCAGCATGGTGAGTCACTAGAGTTTGAAGGCCCCACTACATCGCAGAGATGCATACAACAATCACATCAAAGTGACTCAGAAATGGAACTACCTTTGAACATAAAAAATATTATTGGAGAAGTAGACAATCAAATTGATTCTGGAGAATCCTCGTCATATCACGAATCAAACATGGACTTTGTTGATGAACTTGCTCCTTTTGAAATTGAAACTTTAGAGGATAGATCAATTGCTTACATAAATTAACCTTTAACAACTTAAATTAACCTTGCTGCATCGGTTTTGGATTCAAAAAATTCTTTGATTATCTTGCTACAATGGAAATCAATAGTGCGTTTTAGCAACTTACCTTCAAGTCCTGAAAATGAACTTTCATCCACATGAATACGTCTGGGATTTCTTCGTTGTCCGATTGATAGTCGAGGCAAGGGAGTCAGCAAGGAAGTACAAGTCTCGTCAACGGTTTGTTGTGGCCCTTCGTTCACAAATTGGTCCTGCAAGGGAGTGTGTTCGCCATGTGTGTGCTCTTCTTGGGGAGGTTTCCAATTAAGAACTTGTTCAACATCCATCCCTTCATACTCGACATCAGGCAAGATTTGATTGACTTCAACCACTTCGTCATTGCTTGTTGATGGATCTAAGGCACTAACATTTTGATTTCTATGGTTTTCCATGTACAACCTGCCATTTTCTCTTATCTCATGGGCCTTTTCAGGGGGCGGCTCCTTCCTTCTAGACTTTCTTTTATTATTACGTCCGTTGCCCATATTCAATGCGTTTAAAAAAAAACAACAATATCACCCCTACAAGAATGAACAACAAATAAGATATTAAAACTCGATGTGCATGATTATTAAAGCTCGATGTAGCAATTGATTATGTACAACAACATCTAGTGAGAATGTTTTCATATAATCTTAAAAGCTATTGAGAATGCCCTAGATATAAATTAGGAACTCAATAGGATGGTATTGGATGGTGGTATGGGATGTTAGTAGGAGCAAATTCCCTACAAGGGAGAAGCTCGTACTCACTTCATTTTCATGTTATGGATGAGGGAAAATAGCCCCAAAAGATTAAGAGTTTTCAATTCTTTTGGTGTTTGTGTGAGTTGTTGTAGTGAAACCATGAGGAATTCAACAAATGTTTGTGTACTAGATGGAGGAATGTGAATATGAAATGTTATTGGTGGTGATGCAAGTAATTTTTTTTATTATCTTCATGAGGAAAAACTAAAATAGATGCCATTCAAACAAGTGAATGAAGACTAAAATACATTTAACAAGATAAAATTGTCACCGTACCTCAAGGATTGTGATTGCTCTTTGCTTCAAATGTAAAATGCTCTTTTAATGTGTCCACTATATGTAAGAAGAATTCATGTGTGTCCAAGTAGCATGAGAATTCAATCCAAGGAGCCAAATAGAGTCCAACTGTTGTGTATTCACTCAAATGATCCAAATAGAGCCCAAGAGGTGTGTATTCAATCCAAAGAGCCAAATAGAGCCCCAAATGTTGTGTATTCTATCCAAATGGTCAAGGAAGCACCAAATGGTGTGTGAATTCAATCTAAAATGTAAATGCTTGTCGGACAGTGCGTGAAAACAACGAACAAAACGCGATGAATCGGAGAAAAAATGCGGGAGAAGAGCGTGGGTGATTTTCTAAATTTTATGTTCAGCAGGGACGCGCACATGCTAGGGAGCGCGTGCGCATCCCTGCTGAACGTTGTATAGTTTGGTGGGTAACGTTCACTTCATTTATTACCCAACAAATCTAAATGTGTTGGTTTATTCCTAGAGCCCCTCCCCCGTAAAGGCCTTTAGGACCTCTTCTAACCCATAATCCCTAAGTGCATTTTAGTGCTTCTAGGTGTTTAGGGGTTTTGGGGTATATTTACAAATATGTATTTTAATTTCAAAACATTAATTTAATTTTGAATTAGAAACATATGTATTACATCAAGAATAATTAAATACATAATAGATATAATGAAATTCCGCTGAAACGTATGGCAAAATAGAGAATTTTGGATAGATCATCAGGTAGAATATTTCTTTTGTTACTAAAACAACTAGTATGAGATGCATAGATTGCAAAATCCCGGTGTAGTAAAGGCTTTCAAGGTTACTGAATCGGATTATGCAACCAAAATATTCAATTTTAGCGGGTTTGCAGTTTAAGATGTTAAGGAAGAGTATTTCTTTGTAATGTTTTACAAATCTAACAAAACGGATCAATCATATTTTTTTAGAAACAACTAAAAAATACATTTGTGGCTTGAAATCCTTCCATTCACCAACTTGTTTCTAAAATCAATCAAACATAAAAGAACTAAATCTTTAAACAAATAGGCATACCAGCTATTTCCAATTCTACCCATTCCATGCATAAAGTGATGTTGTACTGTGCCATTTTCTGACATCTTTCCCTCCACTAGCTGTACAGCAGAATCTTTGTTGTAAAAAAATTATAAAAAGAAAAAAACTCAATTTGTTCTGCAGATTAAAACCCAAGTGAAAATTTTACAAGCATTTTACCTGCATCCCCAAAGTCTCAGGTACAAACCGAAATGGAGCCATCTACTTAAGGAGTGGGATGCGAGCACTAAAATATTTCAGATATTGAAAATGTCGGACAACAGAGGAGAATTGGTGAAAATATTATGAAGGTAAGACAAAGTGAAAATGGCAAACAACAAAAGAGTATTAGGGTTGAATTTTATGGATATCTAAGAGTATGACACTTGGGGTTACTATGCCAACTGTCTA